>JAWWMN010000088.1:4749162-4765708 GCA_035047745.1 Catamblyrhynchus diadema | reverse complement strand
TGGAGAAGTCAAACCCCACTGATTGTGTTGGGCAAAGCACTGAGTGGGACAGCCTGGCTCTAGGAAGGATTTGGAAAACTCAAACCCCACTGATTGCATGGGACAAAGCACTGAGTGGGACAGCCCAGCTCTAGGAAGGGTTTGGAGAAGTCAAACCCCACTGATTGTGTTGGGCAAAGCACTGAGTGGGACAGCCTGGCTCTAGGAAGGGTTTGGAAAAGTCAACCCCACTGATTGCATTGACACAGCCCCTCCTTGTGCAGCTGGAAAAGTGCAGGTGATTCCCAGCCTCTCGCAACACCCTCAGCTGCAGGATGCCCTGAATCGGTGCCTCATTAAAAATATTAAAATCATGGACTCATTAATGTTGGACAAGACCTCTAAGATCATCAAGCCCAGCCTTAATTCATACCCTAGGCCAGGAAAGTGATATCAAAGCATAAATTCACCCCAGACCAAATCTGAGACCAAGTGATGCCTCAGAGGAAAGCAAAGAAGGAAAAGTTGTCATTGCAAAGCTCTGAAGTCCAACCAAAGCCCAGCTTGTGGTTGAAAAATTCAAGATATAGGTACTTGAGTTTGGCCTTTTGAAAGGAAAGAATATTGCATGGAATAAAGGAAGGTGGGAAGCCCTCAGCCACCAAAAAGGACAATAAATAGAAGGTGGTTGGAGGAGCTGCACTACTGCAAACAGACCCAGAATGTGACCCCTTAAGTGCATTTTATCCCTTTATGTGAACAAGAAAAGCCAGTCCTGGTGCATTTTAAAATTTACTTTACATGGGACCTGAGCCTCCTTCTCCTGTCACCCACTTTTTACTCTTCTCTGCTTCCCATGGAAACTTTGTGCGGTGTGAGGAAGCCCAAGGCCTTGGCTGTGTGTATTTAACTTTGGGCTGCTAAACGAGGTCTAATTAATCTTCATTGTGAGTGGCTTTTGAAATGGATGCCTCCACTGAGTGCCCTTCCTGTGCAGCTCCAGTCCAGAGGAGTTTCTGGCTCAGCCTGGAGGACCCTGGGGTCCTATCATAGGAAAGGCTGTTCAGTATTTGATGGAGAAATGATTACAAAACTCTTCCTACCCCGTTCCACTTGTATATGGCAGCTGGTACCAGTCAAACTGTATTTATTTGTTTGCTAGCTAAAGGTAGAAAATGACCAGGCTAACCCCAAAATCTTCATTTTTAAATTATTAGGACTTCTTCAAAGCAGAAATGTTTGATTCCCCCAAAAACTGCAGCAGAGATAATTCCCTTCTTTTAAAATAAGAGTAATACCAGGTCATTTGATAGAAAAAAATCGACCTGTTTTAATTCCTGGGGGGTTAGTTTTGGTTATAAATAACCAAAATTGAGATATTAGTTTAAGAAAATGTTGGTTTTTTTAAGTAATATCTCAAAAAAATATAACAGGAATTTACTGTTTTCATCCCAGCAATCTGAGTTAGTTTTAAGAAAACATTTAAACCACAAGGTTTTCTAAGCTACAAGAAACTAAAAATTAATGTATTTTAGCAGTGGCAGTGCAAAGACCTTCAGATCTTGCTTGGTTCAGCAGTCAGGGCCCAAACCCAACCCTGTGGTTGAAGGTTTGGCCTTTTGGAAACGTGTAAAACATCACAAACCCCAACACGGTGGAAATTCTGATTTCCAGGCTTTTAATTACTTTGCTTTTTAGCTCCATTTCCATTGGATAGAGGCACATTAGATCATTGCCCAAAATCTTTATCTGAGGGGTCACATTTCCAAGTGTTTCTCCACTACAAGGACTCAAACATGACATGCATCAACACCCAAAAAAAAAAGAGGTGATGTGGGGAGAAGCCAACTAAATTTAGGGATTTGCTCTTTTTTATTTACTATTTTGACAGAATCGGGGGGGGGGGAAAGAAAGTTAACTTCCTCTCCTCCTCCTCCCAAGCCAGTTTCATTCTTTAATCTCTCCAAAGAATTATTAAATCTTTTAAAAGATCAAACACTGGGATCCTTCACAAAGGTTGTCACAATGAATTCATTTGCAGAGCTTTCATCCCTCCTTCCCCACTGTGCTGAAATAATGTTGACTATTTTTCCCTGTCTCCCTGGCTTGCTGCAAAGATCCAGTGGCAGAGGTTGTTGCAAGGACTCAATCTCCCACTCTTTTTCCCACCTGGCACTGAAATATCCCCAGGAATTAAAAAATGCAGGTGGTGGGACCTTGCTGTGGCTGTGCTGTCCAAAAATGAGCTCAGAAAAGGAGATTTTCAAAAAGAGATTGGTGACAGTGCAGAGGAGGAAAAGAGAATAGCAGGGATGCCCAAAAAGGGAGGGGGCTCCCTAAAAAGGGAGCACAAACCCCAAAAACAGAGGTTAATCCCCAAAAAGGGAAGGGGATCCCCAAAAAGGGAGCATGATCCCCAAAACCAGAACGTAATCCTCAAAAACTGAGGGTAATCCCCCAAAAACCTGAAGGCAATCCCCCAAAATTTCCATTTTTTAGGAGTGCTAAAAGAGAGCAGATCTGATTTTATTGCTTGGTAGCCCAATTAGAACCAATCAGTGCTGTGCAGAACAACAAATTTCTTTGGTTTAATTTGAGACATCTCAATTAACAAACACACACGCCACAAAACACAACCAAAGACCACAGATTTCTAGAAGGAACTACAAAAATCCAAGAAAAAAATCCACAGATTTCTAGAAATAACTAGAAAAATCCAATAAAAAGTCCACAGATTTCTAGAGTTACTACAAAAATACAAGAAAAAAATCCACAGATTTCTACAAATAATTACAAAATTCCAAGAAAAAAAAATCCACCGATTCTAAAAGTAACTACAAAAATTCAAGAAAAAATCCATAGATTTCTAGAAATAACTACAATCCAATTTAAAAATCCACAGACTTCTAGAAGTAACTAGAAAAATCCAATAAAAAGTCCACAGATCTCTAGAAATAACTACAAAATTCCAAGAAAAGGAACAACCTTGTTGTCTAATAATCACACCAACAAATTCATTCACTGCTGGCTTGATTATTGTAAATTGCTACTTTAACAATGCTTATTATTAATTTCATGGAAATCTTGATTTCTTGTGTCTCTACCCCCAGAAAACATTGATTTTATCACGACCACAGAGGCTTTGCTTCCCCAGAGGTGAATTTGCTCAGGAACTGCACTCCATGGGGAGATTAAAAGTAATTTTTTCCCAAATCTTTCAGCTGATAGGGAAAAATGGAGTTGTGAGAGGCAACAGCTCCCACGAAATCCTGGAGTCACAGAAACACTGCTTGGGAATCAATCTCCTTTGGCTGCTTAGACAAATCCCGATAAGTCAATTTTTCAGTCAAAATTTAGAGCACAACAGCTCCTAAATGATAATTGTTACTGATTTCCTAAGGGACCCAGTGCAGGAGGATCAGAAAACCCAACAAGGCGATTTTCCTGCTCATTTTCTTTGACCAAACCACGCAAACGGAGGTTTTTGCCAGCTCCTTTCCTGCCCAGACCCAGCTCTCTGCTCTCCCTGTCCCAGCGTGGATGGGGCTGGCTTTTGGCTGCTTTTCCCTGGATTTTTGCTGCTCCCAGCAGCTGTGGGCAGCTGTTTCCTGCCCGCCATCTGCCCAGGCTGGATGCTGCTCCCTCTCACGCTGCGCCTGAGCAAAGACCTCGCTCCAAGCTGGGCACATTGGCATTTGCAGCCCAGGGACCTTGGGAGGACAAACAGCTCCTGCTTCTGGCCGTGCAGGTCAAATCTCAGCGCCAATAGCCAAAAGTTTCTGATTTTTATTTTATTTTTTATTGTTTACAGCCCTCCTTCTCCTGGCCACAAATAAAGCAGTTTTTGAGGTGTGGTGTTATTTGTCATCCACATCCCCCTGCTTTGCTGGCATTCCCATCTGCATTCAAAATCTATATATCCAATAATCCAATATGTCCAAAAGAACATTTTTTGCTGAATTTTCACTTAGAAAAAAAAAATCACCAAGGGCAAGAGCTGAATTATAGCATTGGGATATATAAGAATTCATATTATAGGACATTATATTATTATATATTATAATTACATATATATTATAAGACATTATATCCTTGAATATTGAATATATATCTTCAATATTGAATATAAGATTATATTATTATATAAGAATTCATTAGAAGACATATTATTGAATATTGAATATCTATATATTCAATATTGAATATAGATATTGAATATAAGGCATTATTTAATTATATAAGAATTCATTATTAGACATTATATCATTGAATATTGTATATATGTATTCAATATTGAATATATATATTGAATATTAGACATTATATTATTATATAAGAATTCATTATAAGACATTATATTATTGAATATTGAATATATATATTCAATATTCAATATTTATTGAATACAAACCATTATTTTATAATATGAGAATTAATTATAAGATGGTATATTATTTAATATATATAATATTGAATATATATATTGAATATAAGCTATATTATGTAATATAATAATTTATTATAAGACATATTATTTAATATTGGATATATATATTCAATATTGAATATATATTGAATATAAGACATTATATTATTATACAAGAATTCATTATAAGACATATTATTGAATATATATATCCACTCTATATATATATATCAAATACTGAAGGAAAGACCTGATCTAAAGCAAGAAGAAAATGAATCAATCAAAGATGGCAACAATAAAGACTGGAGAAAAGGGAAATGTTGGTGTTTTAAGGAAAAATAAGGTGAATAAAATCCCCATTTCTTTTGAAAGAGCAAGGAGAAGTTTTTCCCTCACCTGAAGCTGAGCATGGATCTCTCTCCCCTCAACATCATCATCACTTTTCTCCCCAAAACTTTTTCATTTTTCATTTTACATTAATTTTGGGAGCTGGAAGAGCTTTGAAAGCAGCAGAAGTTTAAGGAACTCTGAGTTCAGCTCCAAACTCATCGTCACAGAGTCCCCAGCCAGAAAAAGGAGCCTTGGGAATGATTTACCTCCCAGCTCAAGCATTCCCACAATTTGGGACCCTGACATAAATCAGCTGCAGGCATCCAGCAAATTGGATGTGATGCTGCAGAACTGGAACTTCAGGTTGCAATTCCCATCCATTTAAGGGCTGGTTCCAATGTTGTTAAATTAATTTTAGCACTTTTTTTCTCTCCCCCCTTTTTTTTTTTTCTTCCTAATCCTGGTGCTGTAATGAGGCTGGGATGGACTATTTATGGATTATATAATATGTGCTGATATTTGAGGTTTTATACATTATCTGGCCAGGATTAAGGTTAATTAAGAGACTGCAAAAGAGGAAAGAAAGGAAAGGGATGAGACTTTAAATGCCTAAAAAAAAAAAATCACATTTTCATTGCTACATCCCTCCCTCATTTCTGTTAAAACTGTGATTTTACTATTGACGAATGGTAGAATTAAAGCCCAGAGATTGCTGTGCCCTCCTTGCAGGCAAGGAAAGTTCTTTTCCCTGTGTCCCACTGCCCTTCCCAGATGCAGGCAGCAGCTGCAAACCTGATGCCACAAAATCCAGGCCAGCTTTGCCTCCTCCAAGGTGCAGAACTGCCATCAATCATCCTGGCTGGCAGCTCCTGCCGCAGCCTGGGCACAGCTGGGGGCTCTGCAGGGACCCAAATCTCCACAGGACCCAGAACGGCCTGGGTGAGCAGCCAGCTGCTCCAGAGGAGGAACCCCAGCCCCTTCCAGCTGAAAATCCCAGCGCTTCAATCCCAGAATTGACTCAAATGGTCCAGGAGCAAGAGATTTGGTGTGTTGGTACCAGTTTCCCTGGCTGTGCTCAGACTGCACCAATCCTACAGGAATTAGGAACAACAGGGTGATAAAATCACTCTTTTTGGGGAAAAAAACACCCACAGAGAGGTGGGTGGTGACCCCAAAACCTGACACAGTGCCCTCTCCAGCTGAAAATCCCAGTGCTTCAATCCCAGAATTTCCCAGTTTCCCTGGCTGTGCTCAGACTGGACCAATCCTACAGCATTAGCAACAACAACAAGGAGATAAAATCACTCTTTTGGGGAAAAAAACACCACCCACACCCCAAAACCTGACACAGTGACCTCTCCATTTGAAAATCCCAGCACTTCAATCCCAGAATTGACTCAAACGGGTGCAGAAGTGTTGTAGGATCCCGAAATTTGATGTATTGGTACCAATTTCCCTGGCTGTGCTCAGACTGCACCAATCCTACAGGAATTAGCAACAACAGCAAGGTGATAAAATCACTCTTTTTGGGGAAAAAGTACCCACAGAGAGGTGGGTGGGGACCCCAAAATCTGACACAGTGCCCTCTACAGCTGAAAATCCCAGTGCTTCAAACCCAGAATTTCCCAGTTTCCCTGGCTGTGCTCAGACTGCACCAATCCCACAGGAATTAGCAACAACAACAAGGAGATAAAATCACAATTTTTGGGGAATAAACAGCGCCAGAGTGTTGGGTGCTGACCCCAAAACCTGACACAGTGACGCTGTGGATGGAACATCCACCCCGAGGTTCATCTTGACCTGTCCTGCCCCTTAAAAAGACTTTAAAGAACTCCATAAAATCATGGATTAACCTTGGAAAATATGTTTAAAATCACGTCCAGCCATCACCAAACCCTGTCCTCAGGTGCCACAGCCACACATTTTTTAACCCTTTCAGTGCTGGTGACTCCACCACTCCCATTCCAATGCTTTCCAACCCTTCCCATGAAAATATTTCCGAATATCCTAAAATATAATATCCTAATATACCATAATATCCTAATATTTGTCCTAATATCTGCTCTAAACCTCCTCTGGGAGTTTTCCAGGCAAACCTTTCCATGCCAGGATGGAATTTAGGAGCTGGGGAAAGGTGAATTATGCCCAGCCCAGGGAAGGAGCAGCATCCTGGGCTCTGCTCCTGCTCTCTGGGTGTTTTTGTTTTTTTATTCCAGGGGCTGCTTAATGCAAAATGCAAAAGCTGTCCCAAATCCATGCATTTATTGTTAATGGCACTTGAAGTCAAAAGCAGCCTGATTCATTTAGTGGGGAATAATCATTTAGTGTATTAGCTAATCTATTTATCAATATCAAGTCAATTATTACGAGGCATGGAGAGGGGCTGGTAATTACACAATGTAAACAGAAAGGATGGGCTGGGGGAGTAATTCTATTTACTCATAATTCCAAATATTGGAAAACAGAGGCTGCAGAGCACAGGGCCCACCTTAAAGAAACAGGAGCATAAAATTCTCCCCAAATGAGGATTTTTTGATCAATATTTTAACGATTAAAATATTTAGATTTGTGGCATTTTTTTAAACATTACTGCCTGAGTGAACTTTAAAAAAATAAGAATAGTTATAAATATCAGCTAGGATTCTGAATATCCCATAGTTCAGATGCTTCTGATACATCCTTGAATTCAAAATTTATCCCCATTTATATAATTTATAATATAAATTATCCCCCAGATATTTTCATCTGCGTGTTCACAAGGCTGACCAAGCAAAAATCATCTTTGTGGAGAAGCAGAGATAAAACCACCAAAATAACCCATGGGCAGGCTAAAAATTCACAAGAATACAGATTATAATTGTCATCAGCCAAGTGAAGAAGTAGAATTAATCCAATCTGATTTCATGATTCTTTTAATTTAATAATTTATATTTAATAATTCCCCTCACAGTTGTGCTGTGAAAATATTTTTTGTGTGGCAAAAATTTCAGTGCCAGTAATTGCTGCAGTCTCTGAAGGGCCCTGCCCTTGATGTCTGACACAGAATAAACCCAAAAAAACCCTTAAGTACATTTGAAATTTTCATATTGTTTTCTAAGCTCCAATCCACCAAACCGAGCAGTGTTGCAAGATTGTTTTGTTTTTTTTTTTTTAAACATCTGAATCTGATAATTTCACTTAATCCAGTCCCATGTCTACCTTCCTTATAGCTATTAACAGAGTAAATCAATATGATAAATGAATATAAATATGATTTACTTCATCAATATTAATCAATATTAACAAATAATTTATTTAATCAATATTAAAGCTCCCAAGAAGTGCAATTGTCTGATTTCCAATAATTTGTAGCATCATATTGAGGTTTCCAAATTCCAAACAGAGAGGGAATTTCTTGGCCTAAACCTTTTAAAAAAGTGATCTGCCCTAAGAAAAGCCCAACATTAGAGTGCACTCAATTTTTAATGGAGCTACAACAAAAAAACCCCCAATCTATTCATAGTTTTTATGGCTTCAGCACTCCCATCTCTCTTTCCTTCTGCTCCCTTGCCATACATAATAAATAATTACGGGATATAATAAAACAGATCATATATATTATATATAAAATATAAATAATAATCTAGGTCACAGTCTATGTGATGTCACAGATGAATTTGACTTAGTGGATATAATCAAATATGGAGAAAACAGTCACCAAGTCACCTGAATAAATCAATAATTAATTGATTTAATCAATTAAAATCAATATTTGATTTAATCAGCTTGGGACAAGCCATAACTGGCTAATCCTTGAATAATGTAAGGCTCTGACTCTTGCATTGTTGCTTTTTTTCCTTCTGGTTGGTTTTTTTAATTGAAAAAAACAAATTTAGGGGTAAACCTGCACCGAGCAGCATTTTACACACAGTGAAACAGAGCAAGGGAAGCTTTGGCACAGAGTTTTTAAATCCCTCCACCCTTCTTTTTTATTAAAAAAATACATTAAAGTTGGTAAAACCTTGAAAAAAACCCATTTTCTCTTTCTAGCTCAGCATCATCCAGAGGTAGAAAGGGGAAAATTTCACAGCAGGCGGAGAAATCCCCTCAAGAAATTGCTGCAGGAATGAACCAGTGGCTCCTGTCACCCCTCCAACCCAAATGTCACCAGAACAAACTTCCAGCAATACCAGAACACACCCAAAGGGCACCAAGGGATGAATCTTGAAGCTTTAATTTCATTATTTTAATTTTGTCCTTTCCAATGGTCACAAAACTGGAATTGAGATGATTTTCAAAGAATGAAAAAATGAGATTCTGCAAAAAAAATGGTGGAAAAAAGAGATTTTTGCCTCAATTCTCCTTTAAAACCTCATCACCCTCTCCTGGCGGGGCTGAGGTGAAATGGGGATTTAATCAATAAATCCCAATCCACGTGGGGATTTCATCCAAAAATCCCATTCCATGGGGGATTTCATCCAAAAATCCCAATCCATGTGGGGATTTCATCCAAAAATCCCAATCCACGTGGGGATTTCATCCAAAAATCCCAATCCACGTGGGGATTTCATCCAAAAATCCCAATCCATGGGGGGATTTAATTAAAAAAATCCCAATCCATGAGGGGTTTTAATAAAAAAAATCCAATCCATGAGGGGATTTCATCACAAATCAGAGAGCAGGGGATGCTGAAAGGCCCAAGTCTGTCCCTCCCGCAGCCCCTGCACGGAGGGGAAATTTTGGGGTTAAGAAAATAAAGTTCTCTCCCAGTAAGGCAGGCACGTAATGAATACAGCATTATTATGCAGAAGGCCTCTTGAGACAGGGCCTAAAAAATTCCACTGAAAAAGGAAACACCTGTTGGAATATTAACTAGGGCAAAGTCAAGCAAGGAGAAAGAGGATAGGTGGTCAAGAGGTTGGAAAATCCAAGAGGAAATGTTGGAGGGATTTTTCTTTATTTTTTTTTTTTAAAGTGTGAGATTGGTAATAATTGAGTTTTTAGCACAGAAAACTGCCTTTTCTTCATGCAAGGATCTAGAGGTGACAGAAAAGACAAAAAAAAAAAGCCAATATTGAGCCAATTATCTTGGGTTTTAAGAGCAGAATTTTGCTGGGCATCCTTAAATTGTGCTTAATAACCAGGTACCTCCAGAAGCTGATGGGTTCCAGGCACTGGAAACCACTTATAGCTCCTGTTTAAGAAAGAATAAAAAATAAAAGAATGGTATTTAATAAAGAATATTATGAAATATTTTAAAGAAAAATCTCAAAATCTATTTTGGCCAGGGGAAGTTTGCTATTGAGCTGAGCTCAGGTTTCACAGGTTTGCAAAGATTTAATGTAAAGAATAAATTCCATTTTGCTTTTGCACAAGCCCTTGGAGAATTCCAGCATCTTTCCCTCCTTGTGGCTCTGCCTGGGAAGCACAGTAAGAGCAGAGAGCCCTGCATCACTCTGGGCAAGGAGAATTTCACCGTGGAAAACCCTCACAAAGAAAACAGAATTTAGAAAGGCCCAGCACAGTTCTGACCCCAAGCATGCACCCTAAAAGAAACCAAAAACCCCACTGTGACCTCTGCTGCACATCCCACTGCCAGGGCTGTAAAACCCCAAAATCCAAATAATTTAGGGTTTTTTTTTTTTGTTTTCTTTTTCCCTTTAGGAAGGTGACCAAAGCTCATATTTTGCAATAACTGGAAGATGTATCATCAGCCAGCCCTGTCTTCAGCTGAATACCCAATTCAGGAGGATTTAACACAGGTTTGAGAGCACTATAAAGCAAATGAGCACTTATACCATGCTAGGAAACATGATCCTTACTTGTAGTGCACTTGTAAGCATTTTATTTTTCCCCTCCTATACTTTTATTTTAAAGGGAATAACCTTTCTTTCCCTATAATACACTGGAGGAGTAGCTCAATCCTCTTGTAAAAGTCCCTGCAGAGCATGAAAATAAGGTGCTGCAAAGGTTTAAACTGGAGATGTTGAGGAGGGGCTGAGCTCTGCAGGGCTGAGCTGGAGAGCTGCAGACACAGAGGGCAGGCTGGGATGCAGAGCCTGAGCTTGGGATGCTCATGCCCAGAATTCCAGCCTTTGGAACAGGCTGGATACAGAAAATAATCACAGAAGGAACAGGCTGGATACAGAAAATGATCACAGAATGATGAGGTTGGAAGAGGCCTCTGAGATCATCGAGTCCAACCCATGCCCTGACACCTCAACCAGACTGTAGCACCAAGTGCCATGTCCAGTCTTTGTTTAAACACATCCAGAGATGGTGATTCCACCACCTCCCTGGGAAGAGCATCATCATCATCATCATCATCATCATTATTATTATTATTAAGCTTTGTGCTTTATTATTCTTTCAGTGAAAAATTTCTTCCCAATATCCAACCTGTACCTTCCCTAATCACAAAAGATGCAAAGCACAAAGCTCTTCCAGCCAGGCAGCCATTTGAAGGAGGAGAAGGAGAGAAAGGAGGAGGGAAAATAAATAAAAAAAAAAAATAAATCCCAGCCACTTACAAGGATCAGCTTAGCAAAAAACCACAACTCAGCTGAGCCCCTCCACCACACCCAGGATGTCTGAGCAGCCAGATCGATTCTGCACAGACACAAGAAATGAGCAGGCAGCCCCAGCCCTGCTGACAGCGAGAAAATTACAAATCCTCTGCGAGGTACCGCACTCAAAAAGAACTTCGGAGGTGCTGTTACATAACAACGGCAAAAGGTTTGTTGTTGGTACCAATAAAAATCGAAATAACCCCCCCGGCTCTGCTCTCCAAGAAACCACCCCCCTGCTCGAGGTGCCGGTATTTCACACCCGGCTCATCCCTTTAATAATGAGCTTGGCTTTATCCTGATTACCTGGAAAGCACAGCAGAGCCAGCCCGGTAATCCTTAACCCTTCCCACGCCGCCTCCAGCCCCCAGCCTGCGCAGGGCTCTTCCCCTTCGGGGTTTTTTTCTGCCTGGAAAATCTCGGTGGCTGCTCACAGGGAGCTGGGGATGCTCCAGAACGCACCAGGATGGTTTTTTTCTGCTGTTTTCACATTGCCAGGGAGAATTTTAGCAGGCACGTGTGCTGAGGAGAGAGCAGGAGTAGGGGTGATGGTGGTGAGGTACCAACAGCAAGGGCAGCCCCAAAAGGGGTTTCAACACATCCTTAAATATCAAAGCTATCCCTGGCCATGGCAGCAGGTTGGAAATCGATGATTTTTGAGGTCTCTTCCATCCCAAACCAGTGTGAGATTCTGTGATCACAAAATTCCTCTGAGCCCAGCAGTGCTGTGAGTGTCACCCTGCTGTGACAATACCTGTTCCCCTCCTAAATGTTGGGATTTATTTATTTATTCAGGAATCACCTCCCCACCATGCATTTATCAGGAATGTATGCAGAAAGGGTGGGGAATTATCTCAACTACTGCCTATAAGTCTGTTTTTACATTAAAAAAAAAGCCAAACCTGGATAAAACACAATTTTATATTTTTGTAAGTAGTTGAAATCACTAAAACTTTAATTGGAGGTTGTATGGGAAAAAACAACAATAACAAAAAAAGAAATTAAAAATCCTCTGCAAGGTACCACACTCAAAAAGAACTTTGGAGGTGCTATTACATAACAACTGCAATAGATTTATTATTGGTACCAATAATAACAAAAATAAAATTGACACCGACCAGACAGTGGCTTGGTGGCATTTCCATGGCTCCACATCCATCTCAGACTCTCCCATCCAGATTTAAAATAGGAATCTAAACTTTGCAAAGCAAATCTTTGGATGGTGGAACCATCCAGAGCCTTTTAAAACCCAGAACATTCAACATGAACTTGAACCTGGCAGGGAGGAAGAGTCGTGCACAGCCAGAGCGTAATTTTAGAAAAATCCAAAATACCTTGGCAAATTGAAATTTAGCCAGGACATGAGCACAGCTCGCTGAAAGGGAACTGTGGGCTCTCAAAGGAGGCCCAGATCTTCCTTTTTACAAAATACAGAGAGCCAGACCTTTAGATTCCCCATTCCATGGTGAGAAAGCAGGAGAGGAACAAGAAAGTCACGTGGCTCAGCTGAGGAACGCTGTGTTCTTCTCCATGTGACTACAGGCAAATTATTTAGTCACTTGGTGACTGTTTTCTCCATCTGTGGAAGAGAATAATACTGAATGCTCACTTTGCCCACACAGCATTACTAAAACCCCTTTAAAAGGTGCATTTTTGAGCATGGCAGCACCATCAGGAGCTTCCTCCTGCCCAGACCTTCATGCAGAGCAATACCTTTGGAAGAGTCAGGGGTTCTTTCCCCAGCTTTGGCAAATTTGCATTATGGCTTAATTAATTTTTATTTTCAGAATGCCACAGGAAAAGGCACTGCAGAGATGGAAAGTCATTTTTTCAGTGCTGAGATGAGGCCAAGGGAAGCAGATTTGGATCAGAACATATAAAGCTCTGAGCCTGGATCTCTCATAATGGTAATTAATGAATGAGACTGCAAACATTTGTTTTTCGGGCCAAACTATATTACCTTGATATGAAATGCCTGAAACCATTTCAAAGCACAATATTTAAGTTGTAAATCTGTCAGTGCACCCCGAAAAACGTTTGAATTTAATCTCCTGAGTTGTGCTGGGCACTTCCTGCACAGCTTTTACTGCTACAATCTTGATAAAGGCGCTTGGACGTGAGAACCTGAGATCAATAATTCACACGCCAGCACAGGGCAGTGCTGAGCCCAAGCCCTGGCTGTGAGGGACACCTGAAGCCACCAAACCTCACCTGAGGCTGCTGGGAAGGAAGAGTGCAGCCCCACGTTTCTCCTCACAGAGAAAAGCAAGGCACAAACCTTCCCAAGAATATTCTTATCTCACTTGCTGTGCCTGTGTTTGTGCAAAAGCAGAATGCAAAATGGAGATTGTTTACCCAGAGTGATGTGTTTTGTTTCCTTGGCCTGTCAGGGCCAGGTGTGTGTGTGTGTCAGGATTGTTGGGTGACAATCACAAGATTCTGGGCAGATTCAGTTTTAGATGTAATGTGATATAGTGGAATATAGTACACATATATAGTATATAATCATATAGTCTAATAAAGTGATTAATAGTTTTAGATGTGATGTTTAGATGTGATGTAATATGATAATAGTTTTAGATGTAATGTGATGTAGTGTAATATAGTATACACATAGTATACACATAGTATAAATCTATAGTATAGACTAATACAGTATAATAAAGTAACTCATAGTTCTAGATGTAATAATAATTTTAGATGTGATATAGAGTAATATAGTATACATATATAGTATATATCTATAGTAGAGAATAATATAGTATAATTAAGTAATTAATAGTTTTAGATGTAATGTGATTTAGTGTAATATAGTATACATAAAGTATACATATATAGTATATATGTATACTTTATGTATAAAGTAGTATAAATAGTATAATAAAGTAAATAATATAATAATATAAATTATTAATTAATTATTCAAATAAAAGCAACTTAATTATTAAAATAAAAGTAAATAATAAAATAATATAATAAAGTAAATAGTATAATAAATAAATATAGTATACTATAGTAAATAGTGTAATAGAGTAATTAGTTAGTATATTAGTATAGTAAATAGTACAATAAAGTAATTAATATAATAGTATAGCATAATCAAGTAATTAATTAGCCTTCTGATATCAGTGGAGTCAGACGCATCATTCCTTCCTGCCATGGGGCACCCCACAAATACAGGGTGAGGAAAAGGATGGGAATCCAGCCCAACCAACAACCTGAGCCTGCTCAGGTGCCCTTGTGGCAGGTGGAGGGAGGATCCAGCATCAAACCTGGCCATTGTTGATGAGCACTCGATAGACAGCACTTGTCAACTGCAATCAAGGGAAAAAAAACCCAAAACCCAAAAAAACTGGAACTCTGCTACTGTTCTGTTACATGTTTCATGTTCTGTGTGCAGCAGGGGAGTCCCAGTCCTAGAAAATTCTTGCTTTGAATTAGGAAAGAAATCCTTGTAAAGGCCACACCTGGTTCTCACAGGTGAATTTGGGGAGCTCGGTGGCACGAGAGGTTTCGAAAGGAATTTTAAGTGCATGTACATGAATAAATAGAAGAAAGGCCCACCTGAGCTGGCAAACACAAGAACTCAGGTCACCAGAAGTTAATGCCACGTTCTGGAGAGCTGTGAAGGCGTTGCTGGTATTTTTCTGGAACTCTGAGCATCAGCTAAGGCTGGAAGCTGTTGAAAAGGACCTTGAACCATACACAGCACAGCTGATTTTATACACAAACCCTGGAGGGGTTTCATCCAGCTCCTGTAAAGCTTAGAACTGAATCTGAGCTAAATCCAACCCCCTTAAATCCTGACTCAAGTTTTGCCCTTCCCCTTTCTCCACCCAGCTGGGCTTGATTTCAAAAATGCAAACACCTGAATCTTTTATCCTTTTTGAGGGGGCAAGGTGGGTTCTGAGTAAGAAGCAAACCTTAAATAAATGAACTTTGGTGCTGAGGGAGCCAAGATCAATGACAGGAATTTAATTTCTTTTTCCATACCCTTCAAACACTGCGCAGCCAGGCCTGCCTTGGAGCCATCCAAACCTCAAACCCCGACCTCAGGAACCCCCAGGAACCCTCAGGAATCCTCAGCTTCTGCCATGGAATCAGAACCCTGATCCCTTACACTCCTTCCCCTCTCCCATGGATAGGAGGAAGGATCACTAATAGGGCTGTGGAGTAATTAGTCATTAAGCCCCATATCCCATTAAGAGCTGCCAGGAGCAGATGCCAAGGGAAGGGTGGGAGAGGAGCCTCAGGGCACTTTGATATCCCCCAACATTCCCCTCTGGCTCTCAGTGACAAGGAAATGCCTCCAAGGGGTGCCAGAGGATGGGACTGGGCTCTGTTCAGTGTGACAGGATGAGGAGCAGTGACATAAAATAAAACACAACGAGTTCCACCTCAGCACCATCCCCGGGTGTGTTTAACAAAGCCTGGATGTGGCACTGGGTGCCAGGGTTTAGGTGAGGTGTTGGGGCTGGGTTGGGCTCAATGGTCTTGAAGGTTTCTTCCAACCTGGGGATTCTGTGATTCTGTAAATTCTGTAAATTCTGTGAATTCTGTGATTCTGGGAATTGTGTAAATTCTGTGAACACCGGAAAGGAGCTCTTCCCATAGAGGTGGCAGAGCCCTGGAACAGCTGCCCAGGGAGGTTATAGAGTGTCCCCTCTGGAGATGTCCCCAAATCACCTGGACACATTCCTGGGTCCCCTGCCTGGCCATGGGGGTTGGTCTGAGTGATGTCCAGGGGTTTCTTCCAACCCCAGCTGTTCTCTGATCCAAGGATTTTGGGACAGCAGTGGCATCTTTGTCCCTGGACTGTCACTCCTCTCCTTCCCATCAAACCTTTAACCCCCTTGCACCTCCCCTGCCTTAAAGTGAATAATGGGGTGGATGAGCCAAGCAACATCTTGCCCATATATATTCCCCAAAAAAAACCCTTTATTTCCTGCAGAGATAAGAATATCTCCCATCTTTATAAGTTCCACATTGCAATCAATGTGGTCTGCATTTAAAAAGCACACACAAACATGCAGCCATCCATCTATAGGCTGTTCATGTTCCTTTCCACACCATCCAGACAGAATATTTTGCCACACTCTGCAGGATTCAGTGCACATTGCCACGGAGAAATAAATAAATAAACAACCAGCAATTTCTCAATTTCTCCCTGCTGCGTGGCAGTGGTGAAAATTGCTTGGGAAATAGGGAACTATTATAAATATTCTATATTTAACCACACATTGTGGAGGGAAAGGGGTGGGGGGGG
>JAWWMN010000088.1:4732908-4746013 GCA_035047745.1 Catamblyrhynchus diadema | reverse complement strand
AAAAGAAAAAAAAAGAAAAAAAAAAAAAAAAAGAAAAAAAAACTTGAAAGAATTTGAATCGACCTGAGAAAATAAAATATCATCCTACGAAATGCTTGATATATTGTTACTTTGATAAGTTCAAACAAGTGTGACTCACTATACAACCATTCTATCAATTCTGAACAAAAAACTGCATGGGATTATTATGCTTTTAATCCAAAGAGCTGGGTATTTGGAATTCCTCAAGCCCTTTGTGGTGTCATATTAGCTAGGCCAGTCTCTCATGAAAAGAATGTATTGTTGAATAGAGTTGAGTCCGGATCTCTGCTCCATTGGGTTGATAAAATGGCAGTTGATTTAAAAAGAACCAGCTTGTCTGGAGAAAGGATTAGCAGATTAAGAGACTGCATGTAATTTTTTTTTATGTAATGTAAAGTTACATTTCATAACTAAAAGGGATTAATTAAAACGTTAATAGAAGAAGAGATGTTATTTTTCCAGGGACAAATGCCTCACCACACATATGAACATTCACTTTAGTTGCTACTGCCTCGACAGTAGGAAACGAAATGCTATTCTCTGGGAGCAAGAGTTGACACAGAAAAGAGAGACAAGAGGTTTGTGTGGTGGCTCAGCATTTTTATTTTCCTGTTGCACTGATCTGGGTTTCAAAACAGGACAAAATTTCCCTGTGCAGCCAGCTATATATATATAAATATATATAAATATCCACACACATACACGTTTATTTATCCCACTTGAAGAATGCAGCAAAACTCTTTTGCCTGACATATTTTCTGCTCTAACACGATGCTTTTCTTCCCTTCTTGCTGCGTTTCATGTCTGCTTTTGAGTCAGGGATCAGATTCTGCTCCCTGCATGTTCCTTTTCAGTGATTTAATAACGATTTTGCACCAGGGGAAGGTGGCCAGGACTGTCCCCGTGCCCTGTCCTGTGGTTTGCAGGAAAGTTGGCCATAAAAGCCCTACCTGAGCCCAGTTTTAGCGCTGTTTGTATAGAAAAGTTCAAAGTAAATCCCGCCAGGAGGAGGTGGCAAGAAGCTGTCAAATTTACTGCCTGTGTCACCAAGTCCCGGCTTGTCTGAAACCCCTGGCCTGGGGCTTTGCTGTTTTGTTCTGCTTTCTTTTCTTCCCTGGGGATGGAGTTTTGGCCGCTGAATTTTGGGCTCCCCGGGTTTTCTTTGACGCTTTTGTGAAGGGATCCAGGGGCACTGGGGAGAGCTGGGCTGAGCCCCTGCCCTGGGATGAGGCACCTGCCAGGGCTGGGGGGTTTTAGGGGCAAAGCACCACAGGTGCCCTGCCCTGGGACCCCCAGCCCTGCCCCAGGGCTCCTCTTCGCTCCCCTGCCCCCCATCCCAGCTGAAGATGAGTTTAAATTAAAATTATTATTATTATTATTATTATTATTATTATTATTATTATTATTAACAACATTATTATTATTATTGTTAAAATTTTAGCATTATAATTACTATTAGTTATTATTGTTATTTGATAATTAAAAATTAATAATTTTTAAAGAAACTCCTACCATAAATCAAAAATTTCAGCGCTTCCCCACCTATGCAAATTGTGCAGGAGTCTCACCCTCCCTATTAAGGAACAGCACAAATAAACTTTTTTTAGTTCTAGCACCTAAATCTACCTGTGCAATAAATTTTAATTGAGTGTAATAAACTTGTTTCATTCCTGCCCCCAGCACCTGTGCACAGCTGTGCATTGATGATGCCATATTTGCAAAGAGGAGGAATTTCATTTCACTTCTAAATTCCCCTTCCTTTCACAAAAAATTCGGATAACTTGGCAATAAACCACCATAAAAAACTACAGGCTGTAATAAAAACTACGTGTTGAAATATTTATTTAAGGCAACGCCAAACCTATTTTGAAGTGATAACAAAGTTTGGGGGGGTTTTAGTGGTTTTTTTTGTGCCTATCTCCTCCTGGATCACAAGGGAAAACCTTTAATGAGGAATTTTCTTCCCTCCCCTTTCCTCAGCCACTATTTAAACTATGCCCTGAAGTGGGAGGGTTGCTGCTGGTTCTTTGCTAAGAATAGCATCCCACCCATTTCACTGCAGATGTTTCCATTCACTGTACAAATGTTCAATGAATTTTTCAATCCCACCAGATTCCTGGCCTCAGCCATGTCAAGAGACAAAGAGCTCCACAGGTTTTTGTCAACTGTACAAAACCCGCTTCTTTCTGAGCTTTTTCAATGTACTGCAATTCACCTTCCCTGCTCCTTTTATTATTTACTCCTATGTTCTCTCATCTGAACAATCTCTTTCAAGAAATTATTCTTTTGAGCACTTTTGCAGGCCTCTAATTATTTCTGTTGTCCATCTCCCAGCTGTTTCTATTTCTTCCCTGGCCCCCTTGCTTGGGAGTGACCCATATCACAGGACACTGATAAAATATCTTATATTTTCAATATCATGTTCCATAGGACTTGGTGGGTTTTTCCTGCCACTTCACTGGTGTTTTTTTAGCCACTACTGCAGCCTGAACAGTGATACCATTGAACTGCTCCCTCACAGATCTCTTTTTTCCCCCTCTTTGGCAATAACTTAGATAGATATGGGCTGTCCAAATATTCTTTTGAAGAGTTCCCTTGGAGCTGCCAGCTGGGAATTTCCACCCAGCCCCTCGAGATTTCCCTTTGACTATGCAGGGTTCCATTAAAATCATCCAGTCACCTCCAGCTTAGCCCCAGAATCACTTTTCCTGCCTTACTTTTCACTTTTCCTGCCTTATTTTTCACTTTTCCTGCCTTATTTTCCCACTTTCCCAGCTCAGTAGTAAATACATCCAAGCAACTACAAAACCCTGGGCACAGCAGTGACTTTTGAGCGGACAAAGGAATTATTTCCTCCCATTTTGGGGTGCTGTAGGGATGGGAAGAGCTTTTTCCTCCCACCTAAACCACATCAGGGCTTTACCAGTCAGCCCTTGGCTCCTGGGCTTCCTTAGCCAGGGAGTTTATCCCAAAACTCTCTGGTGTCCATATAAATTCTGTCCCCCAGTGCTGGTTTGCTGATTTGCTCCCAGAAATGTGATTTCCCCTCCAGGAGCTGTTTTGGCTCTTCTGTCTCATATCCAGGAGATCTTTTCCTCAATTCTATTTTCAATAACCTCCTCATCCAGCTTTGCCCACTATTTAATTAAGCCTTGCTGATTTGCAATGTGCAGGGGGAACATCTCCAAAGGGGCAGGTTTCCTACGGAGCAGCTGATTTGAGCAGGATTATCACTTTTATTTTCCCTTTTCCTCCTGTCAATAGCTCGGTCATGTCTTTCACAATCACAGGTGTGTGCTCAGAGCTCCATCAGCGCTTCCCTGGAAGAGTTAACAGGGAGATGTGGCATTTATTTCTCTGCAATATTGTGCTTTTCCTGAAGTGTTCTTCAAGCCTCCCTCAAGTGTAACAACTCTTTTCCCTCCCAGGCCCACTGTTCTGGCAAATCTATAAATTCTCAGTGAGCTGTTTGCATCTCTATGTGCTCTTCAAATCCCCCCTTACCATTCCTAATTTCCAGCTTGTGCTTCAGCATTGTTTATACCTCACTCTGCTGACGCCACTGGAGCTGGGTTTTTTTCCACTTTCTGGTGATATTTGTCCCATGAAAAGCACAGTCTGATGGATTATTCCCCCTTTTTTAAAGTGCTGCAGAAGCAGAAGGCAGGGATGGCCAAGGGGATCAACACCACACTCAAATTGCCTGGCACAAGCCACTTTTGAGGAGCAACAGTACAAATTGGTGGCTTATTATTAATTAGATTGGCCCTGCCTTTATCACATCACCTGTAGGAGTCAGATTTCTCCCATCTTGGAGCTGGAATAACAGCAGTAACCTCAGGGTTAAAGCTTTCTGCAGCTCCACAGAGCCCCACGATAAGAATTCAGCATATCCTTGTATCATTTTATGCAAGCCAGACAAGGTGATTTATAAGTTATTCTCCCCAAGCTTCAATTAATTTCACTTAGGACATTTTCACAGTTGTACAATAAATGTTTAAATTAAGACATTTCCCTGCTCCCCACCCTGCTGTGGAATGGAACTGAATATTAACTGGTTATTGGGTGCCATTCATGGCCTCTGCAATTACAGATAAGAACATCGATCTGGCAGAAAAACAAATTGGCTCTTAAAAGAGGGTGGTTGGGATCTGACAGGTTAAGATGATTAGGCATCCCTCTAATGGATTCTGGATATTACTCCTGGCTACAGGCAGGAAGCAGACATCCACCCCACTGCTGGGTACCAGGCAGCTCCCTGCCCTCACCCAGCAAACCCAGCTGGAAAATTACCTGCAGTAATTTTTAAAAAATTAAAAACTACCTGCACTTGTTTGCTCCCTGAATTAACCTTCTTGGTTTGTCCAGAGTTTATGGCTCTGGGTGGGTAAAGCAATATTTAAAGGGAAAGAGGTTGGGTTTTTTGTGATATAACCATCTGATATTGGGGTTTTTGTGATATAACCCTCTGATGATACCAGCTTTTGGTGATATAACCCTCTGATATTGGGGTTTTTGTGATATAACCCTCTGATACCAGCTTTTGGTGATACAAGCCTCTCTGATTTCCATGTAAAACTGAGGAAAACTCCAATTCTCAGGCTGGAGAAGGCCACCAAGAGATTGCCTCAGATCTGGGACCTCCAGGTTGTCACAACCACGGAGATACCCTTGGCATTAATTCTAAATAAGGAGGACATTGGACTCTGGGATTTTTTATTTCCTGGTAAAGTATGGAGTAACCAAAATACTAAAAATTTCCGGGGGTTTGAATTATCATTGTTCTGCCAGCTCATAACAAAAAAAAAAAAAAAAATCACATGGGTATAAATATAAATATAAAATACTTAATCTAAATGTATAAACATACAAACTATAAATATAAACATATAAAATATAATGTGTAAATATAAAATTATGAAAGTATATAAATATAGAAATGCATAAATATATAAATGTATAAATATAGAAATATAGGAATAGTGAGAATCTGCAGCTTTAAGGATAGCAGAGACTTTACAAACTCTTCTTTAGGAGCAGCTCTGCGATGTAGAAGCTCCAGCCTGGCCACCAGCAGCTGCACCTTTGGCAGCCACACCAAGGCATTGTTCTCGTTCCTCGGCTCTATTTGGATTTAACCAGACTAAACTATACCCACACTGAGCCTGCACTGGCCAAAGATGTGACCACAACAAAGATTGGGCTGAAAATAACTGATCTATAGCTCTGCCCAGCTCCTGGGTAGGACAATCAATTCCACGCATTTCTTGTCTCCAGAAAGGTCACTCGTCATGTTATTAATGTGCTCCAAACACAGGCTGCAGATTTCCTCTGCAGTTGCTGGGCTGATTTTTCATTTTCCCACAATGAGGAGATGTTTTCTAAATGTTCTGTCATGGAGCTGTGAGGCTTTTACAGTAAAGGGCTTGAAAAATGAGATGAGGATGGTGTCAGTAATGTCACTGGGGAGAGCTGGGGACGGGGCTCGCACACTGCTGGGGGTGATTCCATCAGCACTGAGAGCTCCGCTCCAACCTGCACAGACTCACCCCCACTCCAGGCTTCAAACCCAAGAGAAAATTGGTCCAAATTGGGAATTCTGGCACACGGAGCTCTGGCTTTCTTGATCACAGCACTGGGTTTGAGTGGATGAGTTCATCCCATACAGGAGGATGTTCTGTCCCCAGCTCGGTGTCCCTGCTGTCCTCTCATACCCAGCCCCCTGGGATGGCAGCACAGTCAGCAAAAGGTTCTGATTTGGGTTTTGGTGATTCCATCAGCACTGAGAGCTCCACTTCAACCTGGACAGACTCACCCCCACTCCAGGCTTCAAATCCAAGAGAAAATTGGTCCAAATTGGGAATTCTGGCACACGGAGCGCTGATTTTCTTGATCACAGCGCTGAGATTTGATAAATTAATCTCATGCTCTGTCCCCAGCTCGGTGTCCCTGCTCACACCCAGCTCTCCCCCAGCCCCCTGGGACTGCCAGAACAGTCAGCAAAAAGTTCTGATTTGGGTTTTGGTGAGAGCCCTAATGAAACACGGGCTGCCATTGTGTCCCTGGGACAGCAGGGACTCACCAGCCTCACCCCAGCACATCAGGATTCCAACTCCTCACAGGGAGAACCTCATGGAGAAAACCCAAACAAGGCAGAATTATCATCAAATTGCTGCTTTCCACTGCCTCAGGTTCAGAACTCGGTCTGAAATATTTTCATTTTCTTTTCCAGCTAGATCTTCAAGTATCAGCATCTTGTATGGATAAAAAAAGCACAAAAGCCTTGGAATTTTTCCCCCACATTCATATTTCTTAAAATGAGAAATGCATTTAATGCTTTCTGTTAGGGAAAGGAGGAGATGAAAACAAATGAGGGAGTATGAAAACTAATAATTCTCCATCTCTCCTCTCATTTCATGAACAATCTTGCTCAGAGCTTTAGAAAACCTAATGAAGTTGAAAAGACAAAGAGGTTCTGATTTTTTCCTCCAGATTCCTCCCCTGTGCTGTGAGCCATCTGTAGCTCCAATGAAAGACATTTTCCACTCAGTTAATCCAGAGACTAAACCTTCCCAAACTCTCTCCATGTTTTGTGTTAAGAATCCATTGTGAGATCCTGTTATCGGTGCAGCTTGAGATACTGCAGTGACATAAAATCTTGTAGATAATACAGGCTGAGCTGCATTCAGAAAGCACCTGATAAAACCAGCAGAAATGCAAAAAAAATCCACTTTTTTCACCCAATGACCTCCCCAAATCTATGTCTTGCTCTTGACTTTTTATGAGCAGCTTGGCTTTAGATTTGATCCCAAGCCCTTGAAATCATTTGAGAGATTCCTGTTGAGCGCACCAAGGCTGACATCAATCCTGGGGACTACAAAGGAGCTGCTGCATCATTCAAAACCAAAGATGAAAATTTGTGCCAAACCCATTTATTTTCTCACAGGTACAGCTGCCACTTGTCCCTTAATTTTTTTGTGGTGCTGCTCTGGAAAATGAGTGCAGGGTTTGACCAGAAATTCCCATCTTTTCCTCTGTGTTTGATCAGGATCTGGCTCTGCTCTGGGAAAACCAGAGAGGTGAATGGGAGCAGGATCAAACCCTAATGAACACCATTTTTTAAGTCTTTTGGCTTCCCAATGTGTGCCACCCTAAATAAATGGCTGCTGGTGCTGTAGCAAAACACCCAGAGCGTGGTTTTAGTGCAGAATAATCACAAGGAAAGGCAGATTATAAATTCCAGCAGTGAAACATGACCGTGATAAAAACCACAAACAGACCCAGAAGGGCTCGTGGCGATTTAAGGCCGATCTGTTAAAATGTGTGCACAACATTACAAGTTTGGGATTGTGCTGAGCTGGGCTTTAAAGAGTTTAAACCCCCCCCAGAGGGCTCCACCAGCTCGTGTGTCACCTGAATTCCCTGGGACATCAGTCAGGAACCTTTTTGAGGGGCAGCACCTTCAGAGCACTCCCAACACTGCCAGCACCGTGCTCATTCCTGCTTTATTTCAACCCTAAATGAAGCCTGATAGCTCCCCACCTTATTTATTCCTTTTAATTGAGCTGCTTCATTTCTACAAAGTGGATGCAGCCCTCCTGAAAGCAGCTCTGTATTGATCAAACCTGACCTATTTTCTTGGTGCAGCCACCCAGCTCCCGTGGCAGCAGCAGCAGCAGCACAAACCTGCTCCATCAATATCCTCCATTTGCTGCAGCAGGGAGGAGCTGCTTCAGGCTCTGAGACCTGCTCACTCATCAATCTGATTAATAAAATCATCAATGGGTGAATTATTATCAATTGCAGGGACAGGATTTGGGACACACACACACACGGCCTGGACTGTGCTCTCAGCCACTTGTTTTTCACAGGCTGGGAACAGCCAGGATTTACCCTCCCTTTGGCTGGAATTCTGCATATTCAGATGAAAACTGGAGAAATTCAACTCAATAATTGTGTTTACCTGTAGAGAATTCTGCACTGCTTAACCCCGTGGTACCTGAGTATTTCAAAAGAGTTTTAAACCAAAACTTTCCCCAGAATCTTGATGCAGAAGAAAATGATGAGGTTTAACAGAACTGGGCACAAACACACCAAGAGACTCAAAACCTCACAGAAAGTTCAGGCTCAGAGTTCAGACCTCTTAAAACATAAGCTTGAGATTTGATGTTTTGCTCCTTATTTCATCCAATATCCTTTTTTTCTGAAGGAAAATGTACTTTTCCTCCTTGGGAAAAAGCAAGGAGGAAGCTGTACAACTTCACAGCCCTGCTCCAGGCCCCATGGTCATCCCAGCCCTCTTTAATATATTTATTTATTGAAATCCAGCACCCCTATTCTGAGCAACTGAAGCCACCATTCTGTGAGCCACTTTTCCCCCCTCAGAAAGGCTCTTGCAGAAATTTGGAATTTATCAGCAGAGATTAATTGAATCCCACCAGTACTGTACATCAAATGGAGGAACAGGGCCCCTATTTATCTCTTAAAGTTCTGAAAATGAAAAACATCTAATCACTGCTTGCCTTTGATGAATGCCTCATTGTTCTCCTCGCCAGAGAGGCATTTCATATGGCACTGGCAGTACAGTGCTGCTGGGGAGGGGGCTGCAGCAGCAGGGCTTGGAAAAGTATAATTCCATTTACATCCAACAGAAATATAAAGTTTCCATGATATGGGATTTTTTTCCTCTCTTTTTTTTTTGGTTTTTTTTTTCCTTCCCTCTCATGGCAAAAAAAAAAAAAAAAAAAAGTTCTTAAGGCGGAGCAAGCAGAAACTAATACAATTAAATACTTTGCTTTGCCTGCCAAGGACATTTGACTGCTACTGTGCTACATCAGGTATGTAATGAAAGGCAAATGACAACGAATCTTAATGTGGTGGGGAGCTTGGGTAACTGTAGTTTTATGTCAGGGATAGCCTGGCAGAGAAAAGCTGCATTGTACCCAGGATTAGCAGAACTGCAGGATTTCATTAATGACCGAACAGCTCTGGAGCAAAACAAAGATAGTTAGGGAGTAAAAAGAGAACATGACCAGAATGTGTGGCACTAATTGGAAATGTATATTATCTTCCCGTGCTGGGGGAGCAGCTCTGGGTGCTGGCCATTGTCATCTGGGCACTGTCCTAGGGACAAAGCTGTTCCCAGGTTGGGGCAAAGCTGGAGGAGCAGCAACACTTGGGGGTGATGGGGTTTGGGGTGGGCACAGGGAACAGGAAACAAACCAGGTGGGACAGGGGTCCCATCTCCAGCTCCTCACCCTCCTCCAGAAGGGGCAGTTCCTCAGCCAGGTTGGATTTCTGCCGTTAAACACCCATCCCTCCCTCCTGCCCAGACTAGAAATGAAAAAACAGAGTGGCCTTTCAGAGCAGAAAATGAAATTTGCTCCTGGACAGCTTCATTTTTCTCCAGAGTCAGCATCAGCAACACTTTCTCCCAGGCAGAGTCACTTCCAGTAAGTCATCGCTTCCATTTGCAAAACAAACTGGAAACTGGAAAATGACAACTCTGCCCATGCAGAGATGGTGCAAAGTCGATTAAAAGCAGCAGGAATTGCTGCACTGCTCATTCTCTACCCAGCTTTGTGTTGGTCACATTGCTCAGCCCTTATTTCTCATAATTCCTCACTCTTCTCCCAAAAAATCAGAGTTTTTTTATATTTTTTCAAATATCTACCAAATATACAGGTTGTCTGCAGTCATATCCAGCAACTTTTTGCTCAGGACAGTGAGAAAAACAAAAGTGGAAGGATAAAAATCCCCTTTCTTCATGCAAACCCTGCAATTCTTAATGGGACAGACCCTCCCTGTGCACTCAGCTCCTGTTGCAGGGCTTGGGGCTGTGATATTTACACCCACTCAGATGCTTTTTTTTACATGGTCAAAGTGGTGTAAAACAGCTCAAGTCAAATGACAATTAAGCTTATTACTTGAGACAGCTTTTTTTTTTAAGGGAAAAAAAGCCCAAACTGCTTGCCCTTGACCACTAGGCAGAAGGGAGGGGGAAGGGAGAGAGGGAGGGAGGGAAAGAGAGACTCCTTAAGACAATTTTGAAACAGTCCAGTACTTCCCTGATCACTTTGCAAAGTTGAAATATGATTACAACCTTTTTGCATACAGAAAGGACCCATTTAAATGAAAAATTAGCTGCCTTAACAGGTCAAGCACACAGTTACATTAATGTTGTGTAGAACAATAAATCAACTTCGATCCCCAATTGAAAAAATGCTAATTTAGCCGGGCGATTCACTGATTGTACTTCCCCCCGTGGATGGAAATCTTTTCTTTTATATTTTTTTCCCCCCTTTTTTTTTTTTATTTTTTTATTTTTTTATTTTTATTCAACACCAGGCAGCGATTCGCCCGGCCCTCCTAATGGCGCTCTCGCAGACTATCAGCATTTCAGTGGAATTCTGATCATGGTTTTAATATTCCATGCAGCTTTGCCCCCTCTGATTTCATGCTGAAACATTAACAAGAGCTGACACTGGAGATTAGAAGCAGACAGCTGGAATGCCAGGTCTTTGTTGCAGCATGGACATGAGCCAACATCGTTCAACCGCAGCCAAGAGGGACCTGGGAAAGTCTTCTTAAGAAGGGGAGGTGGGAGAGGGGCAGACAAGGTAGTTTACTGAAGGGCATATACAAGTAGATAATTGCAGAGCCCTTTCATCTCTTAAAGCCAAATTCTAATCAATCCTGGTTTATTAAGAGGGTCATTAAAGGTAAAATTAAAGGGGGAAGGGAAGAAAAAAAAAAGAAAAATCGCCATTAAGCTCGGCGAGCATAGAAGTTTTGAGTAGAAAGCGACTGCATGGCCACAGCCACCTCTAATTTGTCTGCTTGTTGTTTGCAGTGGTGGTGCTGGTTGGAAATGCAGGGCTGGTCTCCTTTAAAAAAAAAAAAAAAATTTAATCCACTTAGTTCCAGGTGAATAAATTGAGAAATAAAACTGGATTTATGTGCTGGTGCAGTGTGTGAACTGTAAATTCCCAGGCAAAAAGGAGGAGGTAGTATAATACAACATTCTTGTGGCTAATAAATTGTTTCCCTAGAAGAGGGACCTAATAAAGAGACATAATTTCATCCAAACCATGGGGCAACTCTTACTCTTCATCCATTCCTCCATCAGGGAGGAACTTGGGAGATGCTCCATGGCAATGCTGCGTGGGTCTTGGGGGCTGTTTTGGGTTGGTTCTTTTGAAAAGAAACTTCTGAAGTTCCAATTATGTGGTGTATATATGGATATAGTGTGCATTGACATAGATGTAGAGTGTATACATATATACTATATATAGAGAGTATAAAAATAATATATATATAGAAATATATACATAAATAGTGCAGATACTCAGACAAACCTGGGATAAATCAATCAAGAAAGGAATTTCAGATGAAGGCAGCACTGGGGGAAGCAGCTTAGCACTGAAAGTGATACCTGGGAAAGCCCAAGGATCACAGTGTTTATCCCATCACACAGAACCCTGCAGCTTAAAAATCAGGATCAGCTACAAATCCTGATCCCAATCCCACTGTCCCCTCCAGTCCAGCCCCCTTGTGTTTAAGAAAAGGGGTTCCCCAGCTTGGGGACCTTTCCAGGCTGGATCTGGAGTGATTCATGTGCTGACTGGCCTTTTATTTACCTATTTAATAATTCCCATCTGCCCCTCTCGCCAGCCCTTCCTCCTTCCCTGCCTCTCCCATCTTAGAGATGTGCGGAATAATAAACAAAGAGCAAATATTTGCACTAATAATCAGAAGGTGATCTAAATATTGGACTCAAAAATCTCAGCAAAGAGTGGATGAATGGAAAGCATTTAATACTTTCCCCTTCTACACATCTTTCCACCAAAGGCATGAAACAACTTCCTGAAAATGATTTACAATTACCTCGTGCCTCCTTTGATTTCTGTAGCAGCCCGGAACAAGGCTCTGAACTCAGCACAGATTTAAAAATCTCGTTGTTAATTATTAATCCTCACAACAGCACCCAGGCAGGGCAGGAACCCAGGCAGAATTGGGGCTGCTGGGGAAACTGAGGCACAGGGAGCAAGGATGCAGTTTGTGCTCCAGCGATGGAGAAAGTCCAGGATTAACCTGGGAAAAGCAATCTGCAGGTGAAGAAGAGCAGGACAGTCCCCACAGCAAATCCCCGGTGAATTTGAGTTTAAATCAAGCTCTAATGTGAGTTTTAATTGAGCTGTGGGTCAGTGAGGAGCCCGCAGGTGAGGCCAGCCCCACCTGCTGTGAGAGGCACTTTATTGATCCTCTGAGGAGCTTCTTCCCCTGGGTGATCACCTTCACTTGAGGGGAAAAAAAAGGAAAAGTGCTCTTTGTTTCTATTTGGAGTTTGCCTGGCTCGGTAATAGGCTTTTATGCTTATCTCCAGTAGATTAAATGGCCTTTTGGTATCTCTGAGTGTGCCAGGGCAGTGCCAGCATGGAGCAATGGAGCCATCTCTGCCCATCCTTTTTCCTAAGTACACTCTTCTTTCAGTCTGCCACCGAGGCATCCTCACTTCACCCCTCAAACCTCTTCAAAAAGCAAGGTTGATATCAGAATTACAGCCTGGTGTGGGGTGGAAATGCCCTTCCTCTGCTCACACTCTGCCTCCTCCAAGAGCCGCGTGAAAGTTCCAGTCAAAGCCTCCTGTGCCACCTGCACTGAGCTGTGTCTGCTCCGATGCCCCCAGCCTTCCCAAGCTCACTTCCAGGATTCTGTACCCCTGGTTTGCACTCCTGGGCTGGGGGTTAGGGCTGAGATTTATTGGTTTGAGTTTATCCCAGCAGGGTTTGCCTGCAGGGAATATCTGCAGGCAGATATTCCTGCCCCATTTGTATACATATATACAATATCTGCCCCATTTGTATATATATATATGTACAATATCTGCCCCATTTGTATATATATATATATGTACAATATCTGCCCCATATATATATATATATACAATATCTGCCCCATTTGTATATATATATATATACACAATATCTGCCCCATTTTTTATATATACACATACAATATCTGCCACATTTTTTTATATATATATCTAAAATATATCCCCCAGTTTTATATATATATGTAAAAT
>JAWWMN010000088.1:4721284-4732808 GCA_035047745.1 Catamblyrhynchus diadema | reverse complement strand
GCTCTTCCGATCTATATATATATACATATACAATATCTGCCCCATTTATATACATATATATACAATATCTGCCCCATTTTTATATATATACACATACAATATCTGCCCCATTTATATACATATATATATACACAATATCTGCCCCATTTATATATATATATACGCAATATCTGCACCATTTATATATATATATACACAATATTTGCCCCATTTATATATATATGCAATATCTGCCCCATTTATATATATATAATATCTGCCCCATTTATATTTATATATGCAATATCTTCACCATTTTTGTATATATATATATTTATACACAATATCTGCCTCATTTATAGATATATATATACACAAATATATATATATATGTGTATATATATACACATTAAAACACAGCGACAAGGACAAACTAGAAATCTGTCAGCACAGACACATTGGTGATACTCCATGCCAGAAAATTCCTACTTAATAGCAATATCAAGATTTAAAATTTGCCATAATGTTAATAAAAAGCTCAGGTGTGACAGCTCCAGATCTTGCTGTCACACCTGAACTTCCCAGCCCAGCTCTGCCAAAGCTGCTCCATTTCTTGCCTCCCTCCAGGACCCTTTTTTCTCTCTCTGTTTGATCTCCCTTCCCTCTGGCATTATCCTCTCCCCAGGCTGGTTTTTGGTAGCGCAGCCCCCTGTTTTGGGATGCTCGGGGGGAATGTTTTGCTATGTAAATGCAAACACTGTCCCTGCGTGGTGCCTCCTGTTGTTCCTGCTTTCCTTTCACTAATTGATTTGTTCTTGTCTAGACTTGAGCTCATTACAAGGAGCACTAAAGGCTCAGCATCATTTATTTCATGGCTAAGTCAATCTGTGCTCGAGTGCTGGGGCTCTAGATTGGATAAGGAACAGGTTCCTGCAGATGGAAATGGGAAGAGAAAATAAAAGCTGAACCAGGTAATGAACGGAAATGGAATGGCCATCATCGAATCCACGGATACCATTGACCTTTCTCAGATTTACATCATTATCTAAAGTTCACCAGAGACCTTCCATGCTTGTTATCATTATCCCTCATTAGAAGTCACTCTAGAAGCATTAACAAGCTTCTGAAATGCTCGGCTAATTGCTTTAATAAGGCAATATCAATACTAAGCCATAGTTCCCATGATTAGATAGAGGCGGGGACCCTTCAGGCTTTGCCTCCTTGGCTTTAAATGCTGGGCTGGGGGCCTGAGGGAGGAAAGAAAAAGGATTTCCTTGGAGAATGGAGCTCTTGGAGTGGACATAAAATGCTCTGATGTTGCAGAGTGCAGCTGTATTTTAAACAAGTGGGGCTGCACTGTTCCAGTCACCAGAGGAGGTGAGCAGAGCAGTTTGGGCAGGCGGGAGCTCTCCAAATTCAGGCAGGTGAGCTTCCAAAGCAATCCTTTCCTCAGAGAATCGCACAAAACAGGGAAACCACATCCACACACTTGTCTGGGCTTGGTGCTCAGCCAGCACAAGGCAGCTGAGCTTTACTCCAGCAGGAGCTGATTTATTCCAGGACACCGGTGGGACAGGGACATTTCTGGGACATGGGCATGCTCAGGGACTCTTACAGCAATGGGGCATCCCATGGAACTGCAAAAAAAAAAAATCAAAATTTGACTTTGCAGTCACTTCTCCTGCTTTCTGTGGTGAAAATAGGAGTGCACACAATCAGCTCATGTCCCTCTCCTGTCAGATGAATCATTTTATTAAATTTCCTGGCCTGACCTTGTCTGCTGGGAGAGAAAGGAGGGCAGAACCAGGCCACGAGAGAGCAGCCCCTCCTCTTTAATGGCAGCAGTGAGTCAGCCCCATTATGGGGACAAACCCTCCCTATTTCAGCAAATTCAAGAGTTCCACCAGCTGGACATTTCCTGGTTTATCTCCTCTTTCAGGGACTGGTGAGAAATCAGCTATTTCTCTGAGGAGCATCAAAGAGAGTGAGAAAGCTCCAGGATAGACTTGGTACTTGCAGAAATGATCGCAGAAGGCTGAGGAGGAATCATGATCCTACAAACCGGAGGGGCTGGATGGCAGAGGGACCCTTCTCCCCTCTCACTGAGGGCCAAACCTTCATTTTTCCAGCAGATTCTGCAATGAATCCCATATTTCCTGAGACAAATCTTCAGCCCATATAAAGCAGGAACAATAGGGCCCTCCCAAAATAGCCTGGATTTCATAACAACCCCAGCCCTGAGCTATTGTCAGGCAGGGCTATTGTACAGGGCCATGGCAGAACATTTGGCTCCAATACTCAGGAGTGAGGGCCTGGTGCGTTCTAAAAAATGCCACAGCATCAGTTTTCACTCAGGGATGGTGTTTGCTCGGCAGATAATAGCAGATAATTCCTCCAGCCCTCCTGACAGCTTCAGCTGACCAACAGATCCCAGTTCGGCTTCTGCTCCAATGAAAAGAGGAATTTTTATTATTTATATATTTTTTTTTACCCCCCATTCGTTGGCATTTGTCAAATCTCTGTTAGTAATTGTAGGGGAAGAAGAAGCAGTAAATAAGATGATGGGCTGAGGGTCATGTTTGGGAATAATGAACTTGAAATAAATGGAGCTGGCTTTTAAAAATGAAATAATAAAAATAAAATCATTTGGGGGTTTGTTTATTTTTTTGTTTAGGGAGTTACCAGTTTGTTGGGGTTTTCTATGCAGGTGATTTTCTATTAATACTTTTCATTTCAGTTTCTACAACTTGTAGCAGCATTTTTGTGGCCATAACCCCAAGATGAATTAGCAATTCCTTCCTAGACAGCAGATCTGCCTGGAATTCAGGCTGGCAGCATTTTAAAGGTACACAGGGAGGAATTGCACCACTTTTAGGGGAATTTGGCTGCCATGGCATGAGCTCAGAGGATAAGGTGCTGCTGAATGTGATTTATACACAAACCCAGTGGCTTCCACTGCCTAAAAACAGGAGCCTGGAACTGAAGCCCATCAAAAGGCTCAGAGCCCACAGATTTCAGTGACTTTGGATTAACCCCCGTGCTTTTAATTACCGGAGGCAAAAGAACATCATTTTACCTTCCCAATAATCCCAAACCTTGCTTGCAGCTGTTTAACAAAGCAAAAATAATCTCCCAGAGCTTTTTGTTGCTGGCTCACCCCAGCCCAGTGCCCGTGGAGTGGATTATTCTGCTGCTGACCTTGTTTGTGCAGCCCCATTCTGGAAGTGAAATAGTTACCAAACTATTTAAACTATTGTGTGTGGGTGGGGAGGATCAAACCAGCATTTTTGTTCATCAATTCAGATTAAAAATTTAATTTCATGCTACAATGAACCCATACAGAGTTATATCTATTAAGGTCACCTATTTCTTGTACTCCAGCTTGCTTTAGGTATTGATGACTGCAGAAACTCTTTAGAAGATAAGGATCACAGCTCCGGCCTTCTCAGCTCTCACAGTTTTAATGTTAGACACAATTTTCCTGACTCTCAAATACCTTGGACTTTATGTTTGAGAGCAAGGAGGAAAAAAAAAATGGAACTCACTCTCTCTTTCTCTCTCCCTCTCAGTTGCTGCCTGGAATTTTTAAATAACAGAGATCTGGCTTTAATTGAGGCTTTCATTGTTTGAAAAGGAGCTACAAGTATTTCTAAACTAAAATATTTGCATAGTTTCTTGCTCTCTCTGCTAAATGCTGAGAGGTGCTGGACGTCTCTCTGAACTGTCCCTTCTGGAGAACACAATTCCTGTCCTGTTCCTGCAAGAGAAAAGATTTGTAGAAAGGTCTTCTGAATACATATTTAACATCTAAATGTTTTCCTTGCTATCTTTGGGCCAAGTCCTTATTGGATTGTTACTCAAACAAAACTCCCATTCATGTCAAAGCAAGCCAGCCTTTCATTAGCTCAGGAATTTAGCAAATTTGTGGTTAGTGGCATCCAGAAATTGGTAGCGTTTAATTGATCAAATAAAATCATTTTTTAAAGAGGGATTTTCAGCACTAAAACAAAGATGTGTGGCCATTTGGAAACACTTCAGAATGAACTCACTGGTTTAGCCAGTCTTGGTTTGGTTGGGGATTTTTTAATCACTGGCTCTCAAATGCTCATTCCTGGGTTTGTCCCAGGGATCTGCGGCTCGGGAGGTGATTTTTGGTACAGCTATCCCAATTTTCACCATGAAGAACAAGGCCTTGAACTGTCCTGACAGTGAAATGCAGTCAAGCACAGGTTTCTTTTTGAAGGCAGGTGTTTCTCTCATCTTCATGCCATAAAAAGTATGAAGTATCCCCAAAATTGCCCACAAATTTGTCTGCAACTCCCAGTTTTATTTGGATTTATTCTGAGTCTCCCAGAGCAGGATCTGACCCAGCTCAGGCACAATTTGCCCAACAAATCCCCACTGTCTTTTCTTCCTTGTTACCCTCCAGGTGTGAACAGATACTCAGTTCAATTATTTTCATTTTCCCAATAATTTTCCATTGGCTGGCCCTGAAATGACTGCTCAGTCTGCATTTCACAGCTCCCCTCCACAACTTTTTTGGGAGCTCAGCATCACTCCTGCCCTTTCAGAGATATCCCTGCCCCCTGTTCTCAGAGTGAACAGCACTGAGATTGCACCAAGCACTGTGCAAATATTACAGGATCAAGTCCATCAGGCCAATCACCATTTCAGACATTTAATTTTCCAGCAGAATTAAAAAAAAAATCTGCTAAAAGAGGCACTGCTGAGATTTTTCACCGTCATCACTCTTCCTCCACTGCACAAATCAACTTTTCCCTTGCCTCAAATGAGCTTGCAGTCAAATGTTGAGTCATGGTGAGCTGCAAACAGTTCCTTGAAATTAAAAAATTAAAGGATTACATGACTAGGCAGCCAGAAGTGGCTTATCAGCCACTGGAGCAGAGAAAGCAAGGAATTAAAAGGACAGCACCAGTCCAGCCAGGCTTGCCTTAAGGTAGCAAGGCCTGAAAGTTTGATCTGTGGGACAGGCAGCACCTTGCAGGTGAGATTTTCAGGTGCCAGAAGTGGAAAGGGAAAGGGAGAATGACCCAGTTCAAACCCCACTTGGAGTAAGAACCTGAGTGTGCAAGAACAGGGAATTCCAAGGGAAAGAAAAAACTCACAGAAACAAATCATTAAATAGGTAGATGACAGATAGATAGATAGATAGATAGATAGATAGATAGATAGATAGATAGATAGATAGATAGATAGATAGATTTAAGGGACCATGGCCACTTGGAAAATCTTGGACTGGAAGACAACCAAAAGGTGGAATTTTATATGGATTTAGGTGAGATTTCAATCATTCTCTGTTCATGAAGGGCTGTGTTTATGTGTTCAGTACCTTTGTGTTCACTTTGGGCAGGAGAGGAAGCACCCAGCAACTGCTGGACCTGCATTTCTGCATTTTCTCTTGCAAGCCAGCTCTGACCCTGCTGCAATGATGCTCTCAGTGTTCATCTCCACCTCCAGTGGCTGCCATCCCACTCTGGCTGTGATTCCATGCTCCAAAGCAGGGTGAATCTGCCACCTCCATGTCCCTACACCTTTCCCTCCATGTCGCCAAACCTTTCCCTCTGTGTCCCTACAATTTGCTGTGCCCCTACACCTTTCCCTCCATGTCCCTATACCTTCCCATGTCCCTGCATTTTCCCATGTCCCTACACCTTTCTCTCTGTTTCTCTCTGTGCTGATTCCCACAGGGAATGTGTTCCTCATTCCCCTAGGGAGGGACTGGGAAGAGCCAGGAGAGCTGGCAGTGCCTCCCTGGCATAGGAACCACAGGGCTTCATGCAGGAGTTAAAATTTACTGAGGGGAAAACAGGACAGGCTGGAGTCTCATATTCTCTGGTGGCTTTGAAGCTGCTGGAATGGTTTTTAGGATGGATCAGATCCTAGGAAAAACAATGTGGGGCTAGGCCTGGTGTGTGCTGGGTCTGGCCTGGCCCTCTGCAGCCTAAACCCCAACCAGAAGAGATGAGGATCTCTCCCACCTGGGACTTTTCAGTCCCTCTAAGAAATTTCTGTTTCACTTTTCTGGATCAACACCAAGTCTTTGGTGTCAAACTGTCCAGAAATTGGCACTGAATTTTTATTTCAGCTGTCCAGGCGTTTAGAATTCTGGTCTGGGCAATGACATGGATTAAGCAAGCCTTGCCAGCTGAGATGAATAACTCCTAAACTCAGTTTTTTTATGTGAAAGGAGCTCATCACCACCTGAACATTCCATTACCTGGCTGCTACAGCAGCAGTTCAGTTCACTGTAATTGCTTCCTGAGATTTAATTCTTTCCAAACAATGAAAACAGTCACAGAAAGAAAACTGCAGATTCATTCTGGAGGCTTTCAGGATTATATTTTGACTTCAGTTACAGTTAAATGGCAGCAGAGTCTAAAGTCAAATTGTTTATTTAATTTAATTAATGTAATTTAGCTGCCATGTTTATCATATTAATAATTAGCATCCCTGTCCTGTTGAAATTCAGATTATTGTTGTGGAAAAGGGGGGAAGTAATAACGGGCAGTGTTCAAGAGAAGGTGTCAAATACTCTGCTCCAGGCAGCCAGGCTGCTCCTTGGACAGGAGCCTTGGCTCTAAAAATTTACAGATATTACAAATTTACTCACCAGGACTTGGGGCACTCCCACTGATGGGAAACCAGATTTTGTGGTAATGATGAAAATAAAAAAAAAAAACAATTGTGGTCATAATTGACAAACAGTACCTGAGCAGCACAAGGTGCAGTCTGGCTTAGAAGCCAAAAAATAAAAAAAGGATCAAATCAGGTAAAAAAAGATCTGACCTCAGACACTCTGTGAATAAAAAAGGCCTGGATTCAAAGCAGAGATGCCATTCCATTCCTAAACTAGAGGATGTAAAGAAATTCTGCTTTCAAATATCCAATTCCAAAGGCTAAAACAGCGTCCAGCCAGCAGGAAATCCAGATTAAATCCTGCCCTTAGCAAGTTCCACACCAAATCTGATTTCAGGGACAGAACTGGGGTAGAGAACCCTCAGTGCTGGAGGCAAGCCCAAGGGATGAATGTGGCTCAATTTTCCCTCCTTCCTGCAGGAGCTGGGGAGATATTTGCATTTTTGGCTACCATGACCTTGCAGGGATGTCAGGGAGGAGCTGTGCACACACCTGAAGCACTCAGACATTAAACAAACTGGAATGATGGATTTGGGGGATTGCTGGATACCTGAGCCAGGTAAAGTGTTGGCAGAACCAGGAGGGAAGGGATCATTCCAGAGGGGATAAAAGGAAATGCTCATTCCAGGATCCCAGGCAGCAGAGATGGACAGGGACAACCAAAAATCAACCAAAACCACAGCAAAAACGAATCATGAATGAGTCAGAACTGGTACCAACCCTCATTCCGGGTTTGGTGCTCTCACTTTGAAGCAGCTGCAGGGGTTTTAGTCCAATAAACTTTGCTGTGACTAAAAATCATCCCAGATGAGCAATGACACCAGGAATACACTGATGGAGGAACCTGCCAACAACAACCCCTTGGGCTGAAAAGCACCAGAATCCCTTGGACACGTTTATAATTTGTCAATATTCCACATTTCAGCCCTGCCTTGCTCATCCTCTGGGCCTTATTGCAGCTCCTCCTTGCTGACCAACGTTGGGTTTCTCTTGGACAACAAAGTAATGAAGCTCAGGGGTTTTATTAACCTGCTCCCCACCTGCCTAAAAGTGGCTGATGGAAGTTCCCTCGAGCTTCACCTTCACCTTGGCTTGTCCTGCACATTCTTTAATTATTTTCTACCCTTTGGGTTATGCTGAATCTTGTGAAGGGAACCTCCCAGAAAGGAGAGGGCTGATTTTTAGCTTGATTAATGAAGAAAACCAACCTGATTTGTAATACCACAGAGCTTCCTCCCACAGATTATTTCGATTTTATTCTTCAATTATGTCCCTCTGCTGCTGTTAGGCATGTAAATTTGAGCTGGAACATCCATCTAATTCCTGTGATAAATTCAGCTATCTCCACTTCAATGCAGTGGTGCTGTCCCTGAGCATCTCCTTGCAGCTGAGGAATTTGCACTGCTCTGCAGGAGGGTTCATGATAAGAAATATTAAATAGCTGGCCACGAAATTTTCCAAAAAAAAAAAAAACCACTATTGTTTTGAATCTTCCACCCTGCAGCTGAGGGAACAGAACAAGACACTACTGTTCAAAATCTCTGCCATTTTCCCTTTTTCTCCCTTGCTGGTTCTGTTTCACCAGTGGATAAAGGGAGCACAGCTCACTCTGTTTGCAGTTTTTAACAGGCTGCCTCTTGCAATATTCATGTCATACCTCTTTTCATATTTTATAAGGGAAAGGAGTAAAAAACTGAGCTGGAATAAAACATTTTAAATGATTTTTTGAGAGATTGCTGGAAGCTTTCTAATATTTCCTCTTGAATCTTGTTGCTCCTGTCCTCCAGACAGGTCTGTAAAACCTGTAAAGCTTAAGAACATTTTAAAAATAACAACACTGTGCTGCTTTGGGCAGGGAGGGGATAGGGGAGAGAACACAACTTTCTTTGAAGGCAGAAAGCCCAAGTTGTGCCTGTTGTTACCTGTCTGCACGTCCACCCCTTGTGCAGAGTGGATTATGCTGACCTTTTCTGCATTCTGTGCTGATTATCCAGCATTTCCCTTCCTCTGCTGGCCGTGTGGGAAAGGGCTGGGACAGGCAGTCACTCCAACTGCAGAATAATGAAAAGGTCACCCCAGCAGCAGCCTCACTTCAGGGGCTGCAGCAGGCAGCACATTTTTGGTACCTCATCTTCATCAGAGAGACCACAATGAGATCAGAAATCAGCACCAAAGGAAGGCTGGAACAGGAAACCAAATATCCAAGATTTGCTGCAGTCCTGAAATCTTTCAGAGCTTTGATGGTCAGGGCCATCAAACCAGAGAATCTGGTTCACAGCCCTGGTTTGAGATGAGGATATGGCTCTCAAGGAATCAACTGAGAAGCAAAACAGAGCAAATTCTGCTGGGTGTGTTCAAAAATATCAATTTTCCTCTGGCAGGAGGAGAAAGGGAAGCAGAGCTCAGGGCTGGCTTAATTACAGCAACCAACAGGGCTGGGGGTTTGCCACAAATTGCTAAAATATTCCTGGGATAGAGGCACAGGTTGTTGGGAGGTAAGAAAGCAACTCCCTGTGCCCCTCTGCAAGGTGAGGTCAGGACAATGGGATATGGCTGCTCCTTTAATTATTATTAATTAAAGGAATTGTAATATGGGATGTGCAGGACCCTGCATGAGGAACAGGATCACCAACAGTTCATGTCCAGCACGTCCATCTGCCAAGGAAGATCAGTAATCACATGCTCAGGGGGCTGATGGCAGCTGAACCTTGTGGCTGAAGGAATTCATGGAGGAACCTGACAACAACAACCCCTTGGGCTGAAAAAAAACCCCAGAATCCCTTGGATATGTCTATAATTTATCAATATTCCACATTGCAGCCCTGCCTTGCTCATCCTCTGGGCCTTATTTCAGCTGCCTTGTCCCCTCTTCATCCTCTCACCCCTGTCCCCTGTTCCCTTCTCCTTAGCACAGAATCCCAGCATGGTTTGGGTTGGAAGGGACTTTCAAGATGATATTTTTTTGTTTTTTCCACTATCCCAGGTTGCTCCAAACCCCATCCAAGCTGCCCTTGGGCTCTCCCTGGGATCCAGGAGCAGCCACAGCTCCTCTGGACATTTCACAGGTGATGTGTTAAAAACTAAATCTGGCCCCACAAGCTCCCATCCCTCCTCAGAGCAGGAATTCCCCGTTCCTCTGTGTTCCAAGAGCTCTGGGCTGGCTCCAATCCTGGATGCTGATCCCCAACATGGTGTAAAACCCTCCCTAAAATTCACCAGGCCCTTTCCCATGTCGAGGAAAAATAAATTAAAAGAAAAGAAAGAGAAGTGAAAAGTATAAAGGGGATTTCATGGGATTTGTGTGCCAAAGTCCAACAGGCTCTTCTGAAAATCCCAGCTTAAAGCAATAGATTTGTGTTCTTGCATTTCTTTCTCCTGATGTCAGTTATAACGATTCCTGAATTAGTTTAAAGATCTCACATATTGCTCCAGGTTTTGTTTGTTCATTTATTTTCTGTGTTTTATGCTCAAAAAGTTAATAAAGGGAAAATTCCTCTGCGAAAGAATGGAGGAAAGAAAAGATAAAATCAGAAATAAAGGGCTGAATTTTCATCCCATTTAAATCCACTGCTGATAATTGAAGAGGAAAGCTGTTTTAAATGAAGGATCTATTGGAAAGATTCTGTTTCTGTGTCCCCACTTACATCCTTTATATTCCAGAAAAAGGTTCAAGTGCAGGGCTCTGGCAAAGGCCGAGTTTAAAATTCAGCACAGGGCTTCAAGTCCATTCACTCCAATGTGACTTTTTTATTGGGTAAAACTTAAGCCTGAGTCAAGGTCAGTGGAGTTGAAATTAAGTCTGGAGCAAAGCATCAGCTGAAGTGCTTTGCCTGGTCAGAGCTTTTATTGCTCAGCCTGGTCCAGGAGGAGGCTGGGAAGACACAAAATGTGCTGCAGTTTTCCCCATAAAAAGTTCCAGAGACCTCCTGAAGTTTTCAAGTCAAATTATCACTGAAAGGATGATGAGCTGTACTTTGAATTTCACTGGGATGAGACATCCAGGAACTGAGAGCTCCCTGCTTTGTCTGGGGGATCTGATTCATGCTGAGCTGTCCCTCTCACCCTTGGCCACCACTGCAGCGTCCTGGCTGGTGCCACTTCCAGCTTTCACTCTTGGGTTCAAGAGGGATGAAAACAAAACAAGCCCTAAAACCACACCAGAGGCTCTGGCTTCGGTGTGTCAGCCTTTGATTCAAAGGAAGGGATTCCAAAAAACCAGCAAGGAATTTCCCCGTGGGGTTTTTTTTTAGTCTGCTTGAAGAGAGCCAAGAGCTCAGGAGGCAGCACAGTTAAACCAGCAGTTAAACCACAGTCCTGGCCACCAGCTCAGCCCTAAACTTGTCCTTCCTGAATGATTCGGAGACATTCCCATCTCTGGGGCCACCCCTGAACCCCCAAATCCCTGTTAGCTCCTGATCCTCAGGGTGCCCTGGGAATGTCCAGGCACTCCTTCACCTGAGCATTTGAGGGAGGTTGTCAGAATCCAGGACATTCCTCTGACTGCCCTGGAGGGCTCCAGACCCTGACAGGGGGCTGAGACCTTGGCACAGAGTCAAAAACACCCATGCCTTCAATTTTAGCCCATGGAAACAATTCCCAACTTTGTGTGAGCCTCAAGAGTCTGAGTAGAATGTTAGTGAATTTATCACAGGGTGAAAATGTAGAATTTTGGAGTTTTTGGAATGGGGTTTCAGGAGTCAGGATGGAGGGATTTGGGTGGGAATTCCTCTGCCCTGGAGGACTCCAGACCCTGGCAGGGGGCTCAGAGACCTTGGCACGGAGTCAAAACCACCTGTGCCTTTGATTTTAAGCCATGGAAACAATTACCAACTTTGTGTGAAGAGTTACAAGCCACAAGGGTTTGAATAGAATGATAGTGAATTTATCA
>JAWWMN010000088.1:4701539-4711763 GCA_035047745.1 Catamblyrhynchus diadema | reverse complement strand
TTCCTGTCTCAAGAAACAAGTGCACACAAGGTTTTTCTGGACACAGAAGGGGGTCTTTTTTTTTTTTCTTTTTCTTTCTTCTTCTTCTTCTTTTTTTTTTTTTTTTTTATTTTATACAAAAATCATTCCACACTTAACACATCAATGAAGCCACTTAAGCTCTACTGCATCTGAATTAAAGGGGGAATTGTGTGATCAAAGAGTGTGAAGGAACCACACATGGAGTTCTTCAGACACTTTACTTTTGTTACATTTGATACATAACAAACCCAATAAATATGCTTATCCCAGTAGCCCATTTCATTATCTCATATCCTTATGTTTAAGAGCATTTCCTTGAAGAGCTGCTCTTTCTCCTTTGTTTTTTTCAGCATCATACTTTTGAGGCGGTTTATTTTAAATGAAGATGCTAAAAAGAGAGAAAAAAAGAATTTATTCTTTTTTTTTTTTTTTTTTTCTCTAGGTGTGCTCAAACAAGACTAAAAATCCCCCTCCACTGAGTTTTTCCCTGGATATATTTATTCATGTGAAAATACAGGCATTAACCTCCGTTATTGCAGGTTATTAGAGACAAGACTTGCACCAGGAATATTTCTTAAAACTCTTCACAGTAATTCTCCACAAATTCATCTCTTTCCCTCCACCACAGATCGAATAACTTGAAAAAAATATGGATTTTGTGTACATTGATGTTTTCAGCGCTAAGAATAATTACCTACCTGCAGCTAAATTATTAAAAATAATGAAGATTGGAGCCTGCCCATTTTTTTTCCTGTTGTTTCACATGGAAGTGACCAATTTCTCTGGCCAACAAAGAAGCTGCAAGGTCTGATTTTTGGGGAATTGCTGATTATTTGTAGCCAGCAGTGACATGTGGCTGGTCAAAGAGCTGTCAGAGCTGAGCCAAAATGGGACATTTTTCAATGAGCTGGAGGTTTGGGGGGTGATTTTTACCCACAGATGGACAAATCCACTGGTCCTGCAAGGAATCTCTATTTCCAGAAGGAAGCTCAATAGGATTTCTGCTGGAAATTGCATGGCCAAAACCATATTTTATCTATTCTACCACAAATAACCATGGCAAAACCATCCACCAGACCTCCAGGATAACTTCTTTGGGAGGAAATGACAGGTGCTTTTAGCAGAGTTGCTCATCAAAAGGCATTTCAGAATGGAGTTTTTCAAGCTGCTTTTGTATATTTTGTTTTTTCCTGGTTTCCCTTCCACTTTCCCCGAGGGGTTCTGACAGAAATGCTCGAGACAGGAGGTTTTATATCCCCTGAAATGGTGAGCTCAGCCCCTGGTTGCTGCCACACACAAGATTGGCTCCTTTTTTTAAAAAAAAACTGAAGAAGAAATCATGGACTGAACTGAACACATCCAAATGCTTCTCACATGCAGTGGGGAAAAAAGCACCTGAACCACCAGGAAAAACACCAAAAAAATACCAAAAAAACCCTAATAAAATATATTTTCTGCTCTGTTTAATTCCTATCAGTAAATATCTTTACAAATATGCTTTTGTGATGAGCACAGCCTGGTTGGAGCTGCCTTTGTTTCCCAAATCAAAACAAGCAAACAAAACAACCCCCTGCCAGCTCCTCTCCTAAGTAGGGCACATCCCTGTCCCCATCCCAGCCTCAGCAGCTCCCAGCCAACCCAGAGAGGTAAAAATTGCAATATTTCACCCCAGCCACCAGCTGGAAATTTTATTTCTATCTCAGAGATCTCCAACTCTCCAGCAATAGAGGCTTGACCACTAATTTTGCAATTTTTATCCATGGAACAGCTCCTGAAATCAGGGAAATCTGGGACAGCATCAAGAGGGGTGGACATAGGGAGGTGATTTTGGCACTTGGGGTTGAGGAGGAAAATCTGGCAAAAAAGCTGAAAGAGAACCAAGAATTTGAAAAGGTAGCAGGCAATGGGAAGTTTGGGGTGTTACTTTCTTAATTCCTTTTCAGACTCGGGATTGCAGCTGACACTGGGGTCTGGAATTGCTGCAGGTCACAATCCTACACCAATATTTCATTTAATTTCTACCAAGAAAGTAGGGAAAAGAGAATCAAAACCCAGCAGCCTGGCTGCTACTAAAAATTAATGTTAAAATATCAACCCAAAGTGCCACACTCCCCCTTTGCTTGTGGTGCACTTTATTTTTAGTAGTGGGATCCACATATAAATGGAATTTTCTACATTTCCCCTCCTTCTGTTGCTTTTTTTTTTCCTCTGCAAATCCGTACTGGTCATTAAATCAAGAATTGAAGAAGTATTTAGCAGCAGCTGGGGGGTAAAATCTTGCTTTAACTCCTTTAATGCATCCCATTTATTTAAGCATTTAGACACTTCCATGCCTAAAATGATCTGCTTGGAACAAATAGGAACAGCAGAAAACATTCAAAGTATTTTTATAATGTTCTTTTTATACTCCTCATAATTGAAATCCTCGTCTAATTTTGGATTTCTGCTTCATTTTCTGAACAGGAGCTTTTAAAGGTGACTGTGCTGGGTGTGGTTCTAATCATTTTTGTTCCTGAGAATAAACATTTTGGGGAAATTAAACAAGAAATCATCAATTAATAGCGTTTAAAAAAGCCTGATTGCAAGAATTTGAGGGAAAAAGTGCAAAGGCTGCAAAACTTGCCTGAAATCTTTGCCAAAACACTTAACTGGTAATGAAAAAAAGCAGCATTTGGGGTTTTTTTTCAGATTTAATTGAGGAAAGAGACCTCAAAGATTCACTGATGTTTCCCTAAATCGCTGCAGATATTTATTCCAGCAACACATTGTACCAAATTATCAAACCAATTCCCCAAGCAGAAATTTTTAATCTTGATGGAAATTGGAGAAGCAAATTCCAAAAAGGAAGACGTGGATTTTTTGAATGGGGCCGTTTGGTTTTTCCTGCTGCATGAAATAAAGTTTCCCTCATTGTCTTAATTCAATTTAATTTCAAACTTGCCCTGGGAGAAGCCTGAAAAAATTGGAAAAATTGTCTTAATGTATAAATTAAGGTATTTCTATGGATTTAACAACACCCAAAAAAATCTACCAGGTGGACAAAGATGATCCTCCACTGGTTTTGATGTGGAAGGGAAGATTAATTTCAGTTTTTGAAGCTCTTTCTGACAATATAAACATAGCTTGGAAATTCCACATTTCCCCTTGACAGTTTACAATGGATCATTTGAGTTCCTAAGTCCAAAATCCTTATTTTTTTTTTTTTTAACTGTGGCCACTTTTTTTCATACAGGAAAAATCTAATCAGGAATTAGGGAAGCGCCTTTCACTAGCACTTCCTAATTTCAGATATTTTTAGGCCACTGAAGATGCTAATCCTGCAATTAGAATAGAAATAAACTGGTTTGCACAACAATTCTTGGCAGAAAGGGAATTCCAGCAGCCTCTTTTGCTCCAATATGAGAGATTCCAGGAAAAACCTCCCCACCAACCTCAGCACAAATGAAAAAGGACAATTCCAAGCCAGGCTGGACTGAGGGAGTCAGATCCAGGGTTAATTTATTGGTTTAGAGTGAGCAGAAACCTTAGGGACACACACAATGTCCCCTTCCCTAAAGGGAAATTATAAATTATTCCATACTGGAAATAAATTCCTCATAATTATCAATTATTTCATACTGGAAATAAATTCCTCATCGATCACTGGCACGGCCATGGCTGAAAATCAGACCTAAAATCTGATAATTTTAATTAAAATTAAAATCTGCAGCTCGTAATGAGATTAAAATGAGTTACACCTCAGAGAGGAACAGTGAAAGTAGAGAAAAATTCAGGTTTTTAACTTGAGGAGAAAAATCCCAACCAGATCCTGATTGCCAGGATGGCACAGCTGAGATATTTTGGTATCATTCAATAAAAAATAAAAATTGTCACCACACTGTCCTTCACAGATACCCCTCAGCTCTCCAACTACATTTTCCAAGTGCTTTACCCTGCATTTTATCTGATTTAAAATAAATAATTCAAAATATATTCATTTAATGCCTACAGAGAAAGATTTGGGCTGTTAGCACTGAAATAAGAGTGGGAAAAGGTGGAGCCACTTAACCTTCAGTGGAGCTCCTGAAAACACTGGATTTTGCATGAAAAAGAGCCCAGAAATGGATATTTTATATAATATAAATGTATATTTCATACAGTAATAATGAAAATGCATAATAATAAATGCATAATAATAAATAATAATTCAAAATGCATTGTTTCAGCGCCTCCAGAGAAAGATTTTGGCACTGAAATAAGAGTGGGAAAAGGTGGAGCTGGACCTTAATCTTCAGTGGAGCTCCTGAAAACACTGATTTTGCATAAAATAGAGCCCAGAAATGGATATTTTATATAACATAAATGTTTCTTTCATATAATAAGAATTAAAAGAAAATGCATAATAATAAATAATAAATGCAAAATACTAAATAATAATTCAAAATGCATTGTTTCAGTGCTTCTAGAGTAAGATTTCAGCTGTTAGCATTGCAATAAGAGTGGAAAAGTTGGATCTGGATCTTAACCTTCAGTGGGGCTCCTGAAAACACTGGATTTTGCATTAAAAAGAGCCCAGAAATGGATATTTTATACAACATAAATGTATGTTTTATGTATTTTATGGAGCAAGGAGACAAGGAGTTCTGTCCTCTCGCTGCTCCTCTCACTTCCAGCAGGGCCTGGGTCACTGCAAGGGAAGATTTGCAGCCCAGGATATAACTCATGATGAGCTCAAGTGGGAATCTGAGCTGTGGCATTTTCATTTCAGACATATTCAGAGGTAGGAGAGTCCCTCTGCTCTGCCTGAACTTTAGATAAGCACACGCTGTGCCGTGGCTCTGCTCTCCTCACAGCATTCCTCGAATTTTCACTGCAGTAGGAGGAAAGGGAGAGGGGAATAAATGAAAAAAAATTAAAAAAAAAGGAAAAAAATAGGAGGAAGAAAGAGGGAAAAGTTTGGTTTCCAGGAGTTGTTTTATTGTGTGGATACCCAAAGGCTGGGTTCAATCAAACCTCCCCCAGACAAAGCTCCTCCAAGACCTTCTTCACCTTCCAGAGGCAATTCTTGAAGGATTTTCCTGGGCTTCCCTCCCAGGACAGGGCTTTTCCTGAGCTCCAGAGAAGGAATCTCCTTGACTTCCACTTTGGAGGGAGATGGAGGCTCCAAACCCCAGGGATGCTCTAAAAACTTGGCCTTGGAGAATCAGCTGCTCCCCACGAGCCAGGGGGTAAAATAAATAAATAAAGCTGAAGGAGCTGCTGGAACACTTTCAGCAGAGATTCCTGGGTGAGGTTCCTCCTTTTTTCTGCTGTTCTGAGGGTTTTTCATGTCCTGACCACCCCCAAATAAATACATTTCCATCCACCCAGCTGAAGCTCCAGTCACTGCATTTTTTGCTGTCCACAGGGTTAAAAATGCTCAGAAATCCACAAAGTTCAGTCCCATTGCCCTTATTTTCTTGATCTATGACCAACTCAGGTTGCAGAAATATAACTAAAAACTAAAATAGAACTAAATAAAAAATATAACAAAAATATAAGAGAAAGATATAAGAAATATAAGATATAAGATATATAAAATGCAAGAAATATAAGATATAAGAAATATAAGATAAGAAATGTAACTAAAAAATAGGAGGCTGGAGACAGTGAGATAAATGATACACAGGTCAATAGACAGAAGCAATTAATTAGATAAAACTGATAGATGTTCTCAAGTAAAACAAATATCAACTCCCAGGGATTTGGTTTTTCCCTTGTATTGTGAGATTTGATCAATTAATCTTAGTTAGAATGCCTTTTTTTAAGAAAATCAATCAGCACTTGAATTTCTGAGCGAGTTCATGCCTTCCTTTGCTTTTCTCCTCCTGGAAGTTCATTTTTTGATCTGGCATTTCGGCTCCCATTTTGTTTCCCAGCAAAGCCACCCAGCCAGACAATAACAGCAAAACCTGTTCCTTCCTTACCAGATAACACCCATGTCTTGTTACAGAATTCTCAGGCTGTAAATCAACCTGAAAAGCTAATTTAAAGATATTCACTTGCACTATTCAGGGCTGTGTAAACATTCCAAATTCCAATTTTTCATCCAGACATATGTGAGCATTTAAAAGGGACTTAAAAGAGCCATTTTGCAGCTGAAGGGAGAAGATCGAGCTCCAGCGTTTTACTTTTTTTTTCCCCTCCAACAAGATTATCATGTAATATTAATACACAGAAAACAGATATATATATAATTTCCAGTGCTTCTGTGTATTTATGAGGTCCTAAGGGATGGCAGAGTTCCTTCAGCCCAGAGGAAAGCTGGAGGAAACTGCAGGAACAACGAGAGCGACCCTTGAAACATCAAATGCGCCACGGAATTCGTCGGGCCGGCGCAATTTCTTGCCCCGGTGCCGTGGTGTTGGTTTTCACTGTATCTGCTGCTTTAATTGTTTCTGCCTGTTCAGCCCTTTGTGTGCCCAAACCCCCTCGCCTTAGGGAGATTTCAGAATCAAAAGGTGGGACGGGGCTTGGGCAGGAAATGAGTGCTGGTGGCGCGGCAGAATTAAAGGAGAAAGTTCAGGAGTGGCTCTAGGAATGGGTAAATTAATATAAATTTTAGGGCTTCTCCCTCTCCTCTCGCTGATTTTTTTTTTTTTTGGTTGATTCTGTTGTCACTTCTTCAAATAAACCCCACAACCTCTGGGGGTGTGACTCTGGTATTAAAGGAGAAAGCTCAGGAGTAGCTCTAGGAATGGGTAAATTAACACAAATTTTAGTGTTTCTCCCTCTGTCTCTGCTCTTGTTTTTGGTTTTTTTTTTTTTTGTTTTTTTTTTTTTTGGTTGTTTTTTTTTTGGTTTATTTTTTTTTGGTTGGTTTTGTTATCACTAATCCAAATAAACCTCAGGAACCCTGGATTCGTGACTTTGGAATTAAAGGAGAAAGTTCAGGAGTGGCTCTAGGAACGGCCGGATTAATACAAACTTTAGGGTTTCTCCCTCTCACTCTGCTCTTGGTTTTTTGTTTTTCTGTTATTTGGGTTTTTTTGGTTGGTTTTGTTGTCACTTCTCCAAATAAACCCCAGGAACCCTGGATTTGTGACTCTGGTTTAAAGGAGAAAGTGCAAGAGTGGCTCTAGGAATGGCTGTGTTAATACAAATTTAAGGGTATCTCTTCCTCCCCCCTCTTCTTATTGGTTTTGGCTTTTTTTAGTTGGTTCTGTTGCCACTTCTCCAAATAAACCCCAGGAACCCTGGATTTGTAACTTTGGGATTAAAGGAGAACACTCAGGAGTGGCTCTAGGAATGGATAGATTAATACAAACTTTAGGGCACCTCCCTCTCTCCCTGCCCTTGTTGTTGTTGGGTCTTTTTGGTTGGTTCTGTTGTCACTTCTCCCCACAAACCCTGGATTCATGACTCTGGAATTAAAGGAGAAATTCAGGATTGGCTCTAGGAATGGGTGAATTAATACAAATTTTAGGGCTTCTCCCTCTCCTCTTGTTGTTGGGTTTTTTGGTTGGTTCTGTTGTCCTAATCCAAATAAACCCCACAAACCCTGGATTTGTGACTCTGGAATAGCTGAGAAGTGGCTCTAGCATGGTGAATTAATACAAATTTTAGGTCTTCTCCCTCTCCCTCTGCTCTTTTTGTTGTTGTTGAGTTTTTGGGGGAATTTTGTTTGGTTTTGTTGTCACTTCTCCAAATAAACCCCACAACCCGTGGGTTTGTGCCTCGACCCCGCTGATGGGAAGCTCTGCCTCTGCTTTGGTGCCACCCCAACCCCTCCTGCTCTCCGTGGATCCTTCCCACGTGGGAGTCGTGGAGACACAAAGAGGGAGAGGGAGCAACGCTCAGGTTTCTATTTTTGATGGGGGAGTGCAAAGCGAGCTCCCAAAATTCCTTACAACGCCCATGGCGCGCTCCAGGAAAATAAACAGAGCTGGCACTGGGATCTGTGCAAGGAATTTTATTTTTCCCCCCCTTTTTTAAGTGCACTCAGTCCTGCTTTCCTCTGCCATCTCTCCGTTCCCCTTTTTTTTTGCCCTCTCATCTCTTTGGACAAAAGATTCCACAATCAGAGATGCAAACACCAAGCAAGGAGGATATGTACTTAAAATGCCACATGGCCAATAAAACCTATTTTACAGCAGATCTCACCTTTTACAAGCAAATTGACCACTGTAAGGAAAAAAAATAAACTGGCTCAAAATCCTGGTATAAAACAGCCCCCAACACCCCAACCCTCAATTACAGCTATTTAAGCAATTCTCTGAAAAATACCAAGATTTTAAAAATAAAAATCACAATACTGGGAGTTTCACTATGCAACCAAACCATCCAAAAGGTACGAGGCCACAGATTTCAGGAATTAATTTGGGTTTATTCAGATGGCAGAGATGAGGTAGGCAAAATAACAAGCAATTACCTTTTCCTGCCTTTGAAGAACAATGAACTTGGGAACTGGTCCAACTTTAGAAAGAGTGATTACAGATTTTCTGCTCGGAGAAACCTCTCCCTCCTCAAGACATACAACACATGTGTACATATGTACTTTTTACGGTCATCCACTTATCTGTAGCCCATAACACTTGTAGGATTAATTAAAGATAAAATTCAATTATTTATTACATACCCTGCTAATTATTTTTGAAGCTCCATAAAGAGAGCAGGAAAAGCTGCCCAACACAAGCCATAATTAAGCAGAAAAGCAGCATTTGTGTGGTCACTTGGCCAATCCAACATGCAAAACGTTTATCAGTTAACCATTTCCTTTATATTGTGCACCAGCCTAGAAGGGTTTGAAAGCTGGGCAGAATGACAAATTCGACTTAAATCGAATTTTGAGGAGGGAATATCTATTTCTACGAGTTTCGACAATCACTTTAGTGGATAATAAGCAACGTTAAATAAAACATGTAGCTAAATAGGCATTAAAGGCCTTTTACATACTTGGAAGAAAAGAACACAGTTTTTTTTCTCTTTTTTTTTTTTTCCTCTTTTTTTTTCTCCTTTTTTTTTTTTTTTAATGCTGCAGACTGCAGGCATTTTGGTCTATCTCTGTCAAGTGCAATTCTTTCTTGATGAATGACAAGGTACGATAATAGGCTGCCGTTACCAGGGCAACCAGACAGCAGAGCTGTGTGCCTTGAATTTTGTCATCTGAAAATGAAACCAGAAGCAAAAGAAAAGCTGAGAATCGAGCGACAGATTAACTCTGAGGGGGGGGTACTGGCGGGAGGAGAGGGAGCACAGGAGGAGGAGGAAGGAGAGAGCAAGGAGGGGGAGAGGGGGCTGCATTACAAGCAATTAAAATTACCGTAATCTGTGCTCGCTGTGCGTGTCTGGGTTGCAGTTGCAGCTAGGATTTGTCAATAAGCTTCCAGCTCTGTTTTCCTCACCGTTCTCTTTGTTCCAGAAATGTGGAGGGGAAAAAAAAAATAAAGAAAAAAGCTTTAAAAAGTACTGTTCAGGGCACTCACCTTTACAAGAGGTGGCTCTGTAGGGTCTCCCAGCAGCTCTCCCAGTTGCTCCCAGTCCCACTCAGCTGGGAGCTGAGGGTGGGGATGCAACACTCATTTTGTCCAAAGGTCCAAACCTTCAGTTTGAACAGCACTTGAAAAAAGGACCTGGTATTCCTGGCTCACATCTTCCGGTCTCATTAGGCTAAACAGGATCCCCTCAGCCCAAGAATTCCCCAAGGATTTTCCCAATGGCTTCACCTGGGCCTGGGAAAGTCTCCTTGAAGTCCTCCCCTCAGTCACCTGATTTTTGATCAGAGCCATCCCCACAGGAATTGGTTTTGTCTCGCAGGGACAAAGTTGGGGACGTTCAGGCAAAGGTTGGAAGCAGAAGAGCTCAAGAGGGGACAGTTCACCACCTCCAACCTGGCATCAAATTTAAACACCAGGATCTGGGCTTGGTTCAGCTTGGCTCTATGGAGATGAGCTGAAATGCTCTCCTTTGTACCCATAAATTCCAATCAAGCACAATCAACACACAAACAAGCCTTGGGTTTATAAAAATACCCAAACTGCCAAGTTTAAGCTGTAGATGCTGGGTGTAAATGGCTTCACAAATTCAAAATATTCCCAGCTGAGCCACTTCTTTATTCCGGAATTGTAGAATTCTAGGATGTCCTGAATTGGGAGGGACACACAGGGACCATCAAACCCCACCTTGTCCCAAAGCTCCTGGAGCTCTGGCAGCTCATTCCCCATTCCCTGGGGAATGGTCAGTGCC
>JAWWMN010000088.1:4663493-4674146 GCA_035047745.1 Catamblyrhynchus diadema | reverse complement strand
TGACCCTGCCTGGCCAGGGCGGGTGGGCTGGGCACCTCCAGAGCTCCCTTCCCACCCCAAATGCTCTGGGATTCTGTGAGAAAAGAAAAAAAAAATGGTTTTAATCCTCAGCAGCACGCCATAAAGAAGGGTTTGCTGGAAATAGATCCATGGATCCCCTGACCACTGCCTGAGCACTTCACACTCACTTAAGGACATCCTCAACCGGGACATTAAGCTCAGAGGAAAAGCACTTTCCTCTTTTAATTGCTTTTATGAATCACCACCGACATCCAGACACTTCATTTACGGCAGTCCAGCAACCCTGTTTTGCAAACACTCCAATTCCAAAATGGTAAAGGCCTGGCAAAAATAATAAAATAAAAATAATAATAAAATAATAATAAAGAAATAGAGGTGTCATTGTGTTTGGTTTGATCCCAGCTTTGCATTTAACTCAACTTGCTGCTCTGGGCCAGGCACTACACAAAAAAGCCACAACTGGCAGCATCACCTGGCCCTGTGACCACCAGGAATTCAAAATTTAAACAGAGAAAGTTTGAGGGGTTTCCACAACTTCTCGTATTTCTCTATTGTTCTGTGGTTTGTTGGGTTTGGTTTTTTTTTTTTTTCTGGAGTGAAATAACCACAACAGAAAGAGGCCTGAAAATTGTTCTCATAGTTAAAAAGGGGCCAAGTCTCTGCAGTCCATTTATAAATAAATATAAATAAAATCGGTATCCCCTCCACTAATCCTCTCAGGGGCATGGTTTGCAGGAAATTCTTGCAGAAATGGAGCGAAAGAAAGTTTGCAGAGAGAAGCTGGAAAACAGAAAGGAAGAATGAATTTAATAATGGAAACAGGATCAAAGGGAGGAGAGACCTTGGTAGGTGCTGTTGTAGCAGAAATAGAGTAAATACAAACTATTACAATTTTTTTCCCGCCTCAGATCAATTGGAATTAGCAATTCAAAGGGGAAGACACACAGGAGAAGGGATGTTCAGGCAGGGAGGAAGCTTTAGGGACTTCAGCATTAAATATAAAACCTTGAGGCCTTTTTGAGAGCAGTCAATAACTTCACTCTGGGCAGAGTGGACAGAGATCATTTAGGAATTATCTTTAAAATAATGCTTACAGCTCAGCTGTAAGGACAGCTTACATGAGAATAGTTTCCAAACTAATAAAATATCTTCAGGGGAGTAGAAAACATTCAGTAATAGAAATCAAGAATTCAAATTATGTGAGGAAAGGTGAAATTCAGAGTGGAAAGCAAAACTGGGCAAAGTTGCCATGATTTGGACATTTCCAGAATGGTGACCTTGCCAACCAAAAGCTTCTAATTTGGGCCTCAGTGTTTTGCAGACCAATTCCACACCAAATCACTGATAAAATCAATATTCTGCAAAAATACAGAACCATCAGGACAACACTTACCACATCCCTGGAGGGTTGTGAGCCCTTGGAAGAAGCTGCAGTGTCCATGTGGCTTTTGTCACCCTCCTCTGATCCCCTGCTATTCCACAGAGAGGACAGAGAGTGGTTCAAAATCATCCCAGTCCCGTTTCACCACCTCCAAATCCTTTTCACCCACCACCTTTCCCCTCCAAACCAACAGATTTTGCATTAAAAAGTGGTGCTTGGATTTTCCCCTCACCCTTCAGTTCTGCCAACAGGTTCTCCTTGAGCCCCAACTCCACCCTACCCTGGATAACGGGGAAAAATTGAAACAATAAAGGTGACAAAGGGATAAAATGATCGGATCTTAAGGTGGTGAAGCAAGGGGAAAGGAAGATGGTGTCTCTGTGGCTGTGGACACGGGGAGCCACGTCTGGAGAGGGATGTGACAGACAGGATGAGTGTCAGGACACTGCTCGGTGTCTGTGCCAGGAATAGCAGCGGCTCCCGGTGCCCCCTGCACTCCTGCATCGCTGCACTGCAGGCTCTGCTCCGCCCCAAACTCACAGCTCCTCCTGCCCGCAAGGCACAGAGACAGCCGGAACACTTCCAGGAGATGCAACGTGAAGAAAACAGGCAGTTTTCTTCAAAAAAATCTGAATTTCAGCTCATTCGCTACGATAATAAATCACATTACTTGGGATTTTTAACGTGCTGTAATGACGTTCTCGAGTCGGTTGCACAAAAAGGGTTTTGGGTGATAAATCTTATCAGTGTAAAGCTAAAAAAGGCGTCAGCACAGAGGCAGCCCATCAGAAACATTTCTCCCCAGCATGATCCTTGCAATTCCAACGTGAGTGTCTCTGAACTGCTCACTCAGGATCAGTTCCTCTGCCTTCACAGCTCCCTCAGGAGGAACAAGGACCTCTATTTTACAGGCAGGGAGTAGAACCAAAGGAAAATAAATGACTCATCCCAGACCCCACAGGGAGTCCACAGCAGAACTTCTGGGCCTGCACCAAGGGCTTGATAAAGAAAAATAACTGGTTTCACTCGAAAGGCAGAACCTGTGCAGCCTTTGCCCGTCAATAATAAAACAAGACAAGCCCCACGAGCAAGGGACAAGATTAAAATGCCAACCTTCATTCACTTGATGTCTCCAGGAAACCCAAACTCGTGTTTCCCACAGGAAACACCAATTCCCAGAGAAATCCCTCCCAAATCCACCTTTACCTGGCATAATTCAGTGCCAACCCCTCACTGTCGCTGTTTGACCCACATGGGTGGTCCCACATGGAGCCAAGTGCAGCAGCAGCAGCTCCCAAGTGATTATTTGATCACTTTCCTGATTAATTGCCAGGTTTAATTACTCGCATGGCAACAACAAAAAGTCAATCTAGCAACGGAAATCCATTCTTTGAACAACTTCTGCCTCTTCCCTCAGACACAAACTATTGCTCTGTAAGCCATCCCTGATTAATAAGGGGCCCTCGTGGGAAAGCCACTGGATTTCATTTCCTTCAGCTGACAGCCCCAAGTCCCTAAAAAGCAAGGGCAAAAAAAGCTTTATTTGATGGTGGCAAGATGACACTGCTTTTCCCCTTGCCATTTTCCTTCAGGAAGATATGTTAGCACTACATTTGCTCCTCCATGTGGTGGGATTTCTGCAATAAAAACGTATGTTCTCTACGTCTGAGCTTGGAAGCAGAGCTGCATTAGCCTGTTAACCATCCACGTTTGCTTCAGACTTGGCCAGCCACCTAGAAAACCTGCCAAGACCTCTCTGGCAGCATTTTCCTCACAGTTCCAGGAAAACATGGAATATTCAAAGAATTTCAGGGGCCTCCCGGCCTCGTTTGTCACCACTCTCCTTGCCCACTTAGAGCTAAATCACAGGCAAATTGCTCTAATGCCCTATTAAAGATTTAAAAACGGTCTTCTCCAGAGGAGGGTATCTGAGGACAAATCTCTGCTAATATATAATGCAAAAAGCCCTGTTCAGATGTGATGCAGTGTGGCAGGAGGCAGGGAGGGAGCTGCTTTACAGCCCTGCAACTTCCCAAGGGAGTTCTGTCCTGTTTGGGGCTTTTACAGCTCCCTCAGCCAGCCAGGCAAAGCAGAGATTGCTTTTGTGCTTGCTGTTATTCCAGAAATGGCTGCAACCTGTCAGAGGGCAGCCTTAGATGGGATATTGGGAATAAATTCTTCTCTATGAGGGTGGGGAGGTCCTGGAATGGATTTCCCAGAGGAGCTGTGGCTGTCCCTGGATGCCTGGAAGTGTCCAAGGCCAGGTTGGAGCACCCTGGGATGGTGGGAGGTGTGGAATTCAATGATTTTTAAGGTTTCTTCAAAACCAAACTATGAGGGAATTCTGAACCCATTGGGATTTCAGAGTAAGAAAGAAACAAAAATGTGAATTTCCAGCCGAGCTCATCATCCTGGGGCTGAAGGCAATGTTGTTGAAGAGCTGAGCTAGGGACGGAGAGGTGACCAAATGACATCGAATTTTACCCAAAATTCAGAGCAGGGAGGTGACCAAATGACATCGATTCCATACCCAAAATTCAGAGCAGGGAGGTGACCAACTGGCATCGATTCCATACCCAAAATTCAGAGCAGGGAGGTGACCAAATGACACTGATTCCATACCCAAAATTCAGAGCAGGGAGGTGACCAAATGACATCGATTCCATACCCAAAATTCAGAGCAGAATCCATGGGAATGGCACCTGGAGACATTTCCTTTGCCATTTAAACCAGGAGCCAGCTCCTCTTAAAGAGGAAAACCCTGAGTGAACAAAGTCACTCCTAACCAAGAGCAAACACTGGCCCAGAGAAAAAGGCTTTAAATAATTTGCAGAGGTTTTTTTTCTTACAGAGAATAAAATCTCCCTGTGATTTAAGATGTCAAGCAGATTTTTCTTGATTCCCAGCAATAATTTATGGATTAAATATTTTACCCCTTAAACATTTTACCCTAGACTTGAATATGGAGTTCCCTGTTGCTGAGAGCTGAGCAATAAAAAAAATCATATAATAGTATAAATACTTTATTTTTAATATTATAATATTATAATATTATAAACTATGTTTTCTTGTATTATAAATTGATTGTGTTTTATATTAATAATATAAAAATAAAGATGATATTTCTGAGCAGTGATTTCTATCCTAAGACCTCCAAGCAGCCCTGGTTCAGCAGCCTCACTACATCTCTACCAACATGGAATGCACTGGACACCGATTGTGGTTTTGGCATTAACACCTCCCCTGGTTAACTCCTCATTCAATAATTATTCTCACATGCAAATGAAGGCAAGCACGTGACTGAACTATCTCAGGGCTCTTAGAAAATCAGTTCCTTTCCCACTTCAGAAGGGAAGGGCACTCTCTAAAATCAGCTGTAGATCTGCAGCAGAGAGCAGTGGAGCCTTCCCTTCCCATTTCCTTTGTGGTTTCCCTTCTTCCCTTCCCATTTCCTTTGTGGTTTCCCTTCTTCCCTTCCAATTTCCTTTGGGGTTTCCCTTCTTCCCCTCCAGTTTCCCTCCTGTTATCTCTTCTTCCCCTCCAAATTCCTTCCTGTTTTTCCTTATTCTCTTCCAATTTCCTCTTTCTTCTTCCTTTCCAATTTCCTGTTTTCTCTTCCAATTTCCTTTGTGCTTTCCCTTCCTCCTTTCCAATTTCCTTCCTGCTTTCCCTTCTTCCCTTCCAAATTCCTTCCTGTTTTCCCTTCCAAATTCCTTCCTGTTTTCCCTTCTTCCCCTTCCAATCTCCTTTGTTTTTGCTTCTTCCCCTCCAATTTCCTTCCTGTTTCCCTTCTTCCCTTCCAAATTCCTTTGTGTTTTTCCTCCTTCATTTCCAATTTCCTTCCTGTTATCCCTTCTTCCCCTCCAGTTTCCTTCCCACTTTCCTTTCTTCTCTTCCAATTTCCTTCCTGTTTTCCCTTTCAAATCCCTTCCTGTTTTCCCTTCTTCCCTTCCAATTTCATGTTTTCCCTTCCCTTTCAATTTCTTTCATGTTTTCCCTTCCCTTCCAATTCTTTTGTGTTTTCCCTTCTTCCCTTCCAATTCCCCTCCTCTTTTCCCATCTCTTCCTCATTCTTTATTTCAAACCCCATCCTCCCCATCCTTTGTGGATGGAAATGCAGCTCCAAGGGGAAGCTGAGGCACCTGCCAGGCTGCAGACACCCCCTGGGCTGCTGTTTGTTGTCACAGGAGCTGAGAGGCCACTTCAAACACAACCAAAACAAACTTCTCACTAAAGCCACCCCAGTGCCATTAATCCCAGAATGGGTTTGACCTGCTGCTTGCAGCAATTCCTTAAATCTCCCTTAAGCTGAGGAGCACAAAGGGGCTGCCTGCACCGGCCAGGGACTGTGGTGACCCCAAATCTCACACCAGCCTGGGCTGTGCCCCACAAATCTGCAGCCAGGATGGTTTGGGAGCGACCTCACAGTGAAACAGGGCTGGGAAAGCAGAGCCAGGGGTGACCCTCACTGCTCCTGAAACTTCTGTGACTTTGGGGAGTGCCAGGCTTACAGAAAATTCATTTTCGGTAGTGCCAGGCTTACATGAAATTCATTTTTTGTAGTGCCAGGCTTATAGGAAATTCATTTCTGGCAGTGCCAGGCTTACAGATAATTAATTTTTGGTAGTGCCAGGCTTATAGGAAATTCATTTTTTGTCATGCCAGGCTTACAGGAAATTCATTTCTGGTAGTGCCAGGCTTACAGATAATTAATTTTTGGCAGTGCCAGGCTTACAGGAAATTCATTTTTTGTAGTGCCAGGCTTATAGGAAATTAATTTCTGGCAGTGCCGGGCTTACAGGAAATTAATTTCTGGTAGTGCCAGGCTTACAGGAAATTCATTTTTGGTAGTGCCAGGCTTACAGGAAATTCATTTTTGGTCGTGCCAGGCTTATAGGAAATTCATTTCTGGTAGTGCCAGGCTTACAGGAAATTCATTTCTGGCAGTGCCAGGCTTACAGATAATTAATTTTTGGTAGTGCCAGGCTTACAGGAAATTCATTTCCTGAGGAGGAAAAAGGCCTCAGCCCATGTTTGGGTGCAGATCTGTGGCTGAGTGAGCTGGGTTTGTACCCAGCCCTCCAGTGATGCTCTGTCTGGCCTTGGTGTCACTCCCTTCCCTCTGCTCTCATTTGCACTGGACAGGAATTACTCAGTGCCACAGATTTGAAAATTGCCATGAACACTGCAGGACTGCAGCTGCTCAGCCTGTGACAAGGGCAAACATCCATTCCCCCTTCATTGTTATTTTCCAGTAGGAAATTCTGTGCTCAATCCTTTGGAGGAGCCATCCACACCCATTTCCCCTTTCACTTTTATTTCCCAGGAGGAAATTCTGTGTTCAGCCCTTTGGAGGAGCCATCCATGTACATTTCCCCTTTCACTTTTATTTCCCAGTAGGAAATTCTGTGTTCATCCCTTTGGAGAAGCCATCCACACCCATTTCCCCTTTAACTTTTATTTCCCAGTAGGAAATTCTGTGCTCAGCCCTTTGGAGGAGCCATCCACATCCACTTCCCCCTTCATTTTTATTTCCCAGTGGGAAATTCAGTGCTCAATCCTTTGGAGGAGCCATCCACATCCATTTCCCCTTTCACTTTTACTTCCCAATGGGAAATTCTGTGCTCAGCCCTTTGGAGGAGCCATCCACACCCATTTCCCCTTTCACTTTCGTTTCCCAATGGGAAATTCTGTGCTCAATCCTTTGGAGGAGCCATCCACACCCATTTCCCCTTCACTTTCATTTCCCAATGGGAAATTCCATGTTCAGCCCTTTGGAGGAGCCATCCACATCCATCCCCCCTTCACTTCTATTGGAAATTCTGTGCTCAGCCCTTTGGAGGAGCCATCCAAGGACTGGGCCCCTCCAGACTTCCCCAACATTTTCCCCCCAAAGTGGCCAGAATTAGCAGCTTTGGACAGCCCAAATCTGCCCTTCCCACTGGATTTTCCCTGATTTGAGCTGCTGCTTTTCATCCCAAACTTTATGGAGTCTAAGCTCAGTTCCAAAGTTGTTACAATGAACGCCCATAATTCTGTGTAGGGTTATTAAAAACACAAGTATCTCATCTGTTCTAGACTTGCAAAGTTCCCATTAACTTCTAAAAGCAATTAGGTTCCTTTTTTTTTTTTTTTTTTAAATTAAATCCTGGTGGAAAAAGAATAGCTTTATAAAACAGTTTGAATTTGTCACTATTTGACTCACTTTGTGAAACTGAGAGATTCCCAGTCTCCCTCCTCATCCTTTCTTTTCCTCAGAGCATCCTTTTGGTTTTTTCCTTTCTGATGGGAATGGTTCAGTGCCTCCATTTCAGATTTATCTCTGCCTTTTGCTGGCACTTTTTTAGTCACTTTTTGTCCTCTCAGATTTGGTGTAACAGCTCCTGTGCCATCTTAGTGTCTTTGGACCCAAAAATTTCCCTTTAGTGTCAAGCAGGAGTTTATCCACTCCCATTTTATACGAGGAAAGAGGCCTAAAATATTAATAAAAACTAAAATTTATGGTTTGAGTTATAAATCTAGCTGGTTATAAGAAAAACAGCTAAGTCTGGGTGCCCATCAAGAATTCCCATCAATGATTTTTAAAAAGGGTCTGGAGTGGAGGTGATGGGAGGGAGGAGCCACTGCTGATAAGACAGAAGAAATAATTTCAATTTCTTTCTATGTCTGCCCCAGAAACCTGATTCTTGAACTTATTTCCCCAGGAACCAGGGCCATGACATTGCACAAAGAGGCTAATTTCACCCTATAGCATGTACAGATTATTTGCCTGGGGAGAATACATTTTATATTTTAATGTATAAATCTAAATATGTGCAAGTGGGACTGCCTGGAGCACCAGCAGAGTCAGGGCAGCCAGGAGTTTTGTCTGATTTGAAGAGCAAATTAAAATGAAGAAAGGATGCATTCCTAAATGTTTTGGATTTTCTTCTATGGGAAATTTCCAGACATGAGATTTCTTTTCTCTTCCAGTTTGCTGAAACCCTGCCAGCCCAACACCACAATTGTGAGTTTGTCCCTGAGTGAAGCCTGAGTGGACACTGAATTCATCCCAAAAATTCAGAAATGCTGAACTTGGTTTCACACCTAAATCCTCAAGCTATGAAGAGGGAAAAGTGGGAATGAGAAGGAAAAAGTTGATTGAAAGAGGGAGATGTGCACTCCCATCTCTGCCTCAGATTGTTCATTTCCAGATATTGAGCTGCTCCACACCAGCTCATCCTTTCCCTGGGAACTGCAATCAATGTCCCCATCTCACTGAAAGGACATCTGTGTCCCTCATAGATTAAATTTTTATATGAATAATTTTATTCATTACATATTTTAATTATTTTGTTTATTATTTTAATTTATTTATTTAAATATTTTTAATTTATTAGTAATTTTATATAAAATTACATACACTCCAACACAAGTACTCAAAGAGAGAACTTCCCTCTCCTGGCACTCCCAAAGGTGTCAGGAGCAGCATTTCTGAGCTATAATTTATTTTTTATGATTTTAATTTTATTTATTTATTTAAGTATTTTAATTAATTTATTATTTTTTATAAAATTCTATACTTCTGAACTCCAACACACATGCACAGAAAGAGAAGTTCCCTCTCCTGTCATTCCCAAGGTGTGAGGAGCAGCATTTCTGAACTAGAATTTATTTCTAAACTATAATTATTTTTTATTATTATTAATATTTTAATTGTATTTATGTATCTATTTAAATATTTTAATTTATTTATAATTTTTTATAGAATTCTATAGTTTTAAACTCCAATATATGTACACAGAGAGAGAACTTCCCTGTTCTGGCATTCCCAAAGACATGAGGAGCAGCCTTTCTGAACTATAATTTATTTGATTTTAATTAATTATTTTAATTAATTTATTTATTCTATTATTTTAATTTACTAATAATTTTATATAAAATTCTATACTTTTAAACTCCAACACACATACACAGAGAGAGGGGAGTTCCCTCTCCTGGCATTCCCAAAGATGTGAGGAGCAGCTCTGAGTCTGGGGAATGAAATTAACTTATTTTTAACTGTCTGATCAACTTTCAGACAAAAAATCCAGATGAAATCATGCAAAACCCCATCATCATCACCATCATTTACTCCCAAGGTTGCTGGGCTTGGAATTCCAGCTATGACAGGAATTCTGTAGATATGACAGAGATTTAGCAATGGCATCAATGGAACACTCAGGGCCTTATTCATGGAACAATGAGTCACTCTGGCATTCCACTCCAGCTCATCCCGGTCCTTACAGAACTGCCATGTACAAATTTCACTCTGCTCAATGCATCTGATTGAGGAGGGTCTAGAAATAGATGGAAATCATTGCTTAAAAAGTAAAAAAAGAAGGCAAAAAAAAAAATCCCTCAAATGTTGAAAGTTTCATTTTCCACAAGCATCAGAGACATGTGAGAACAGAGAAGCAAAACATGAGCACTACTGGGAGGATTTTCTTGCTGCCCAGCAAGCCAGAAGAATAAAATATTTCAGAATACAACGCTTGAATAGCAATTCTGGGCAGATAATTTCAGTGGTGCTCTACAAGAGGCTTAAAAGCTTCCCTTAATATGCACTTTACAACTGTGGCAGACTAATGATGGTGCAAGACCACAAAATATTCCCCAAATCATTTCCCTAATGACCTAAAGCTTTCAGATGGGCTGGTTGGGTTTGCTGTGTGTGATTTAAATGAGGATTGAGTTGAAAATTAAAGATTAAGCCTGAGCAAGAGCTGTCGCCCGTCTCTCAGGAATGCACCTGTATTACAAACAGAGCAGAATGCCTGCACAGCAAATGCAGGATGATTTTGGGGTCACTACTGACTCAGTCTAGGCAGAGCACATCCAAATATTGGGTTTTACCATGGTCCACAGCTGGAATGCAAAGTTTTTAGGGATACACTGGTTCCCAGCCTGTGGCAGTTTGAACTGTTCCATTCAATCCAGGTAAACTGGGATATTTTATAAAATACTCTGAATTTTTTAGCTGGGAGATCTCAGCACAAATGATTATTTTACCTTCTCTGTGGCCTTTCAACCTCCTCCCTGACTGCTGGGTGCATGGCTGGGATTTTGAGATGCAAGGATGGGATTTTGGGATGCATGGCTGGGATTTTGGGGTGCACGGCTGGGATTTTGGGATGCATGGCTGGGATTTTGGGGTGCATGGCTGGGATTTTGGGGTGCACGGCTGGGATTTTGGGATGCATGGCTGGGATTTTGGGGTGCATGGCTGGGAT
>JAWWMN010000088.1:4633828-4652764 GCA_035047745.1 Catamblyrhynchus diadema | reverse complement strand
ATATATTATATATTATATATTATATATTATATATTATATATTATATATTATATATATATTAATTATATATTAATTATATATTAATTATATATTAATTATATATTATACATATGCTGACATGATTCCTTCTGGTCACCTCTCTCCTTCAGCTTTATTTAGTGAAATTTTATATATTATATATTATGTGTTATATATATTATATACTATATATACTATATATATTATATATAGTATATAGTATAGTTATATTATATATTATATAATATATATTAACTATATGTCGTATATCGCATATAATATATTATATAAATTGCATAATAATGAATTAGATTCATATGAATTATGAATTCATTTTAGATATTCATTATTATGAATTATATTCATAATAATGAATATTTAAAATGAATAAAAAGACTAATAATTTTTAAAAAGGGGGAAATAATAATAATTTTAAAATAGAACCTGTAAGCACAGGTAGGAGCTGCACATGCTCCAGTTATTCCCCTCCATCCTGAAAGAAAGACACATTCCAAGGCTCTTCACATCACTTTGTCAGACTCCAGTTTCACCAGAGAACTCAGTGAAGAGCAGTGGAACCCAAGCAGCAGCAAAGAAATACAAATTAAAGCTGGAAACACAATTCAGTGCTTTTCAAAGGGCTGGAAAGCAAAGGGGCAGAATATGGGAAGCTGCAGCTAAAAAAGAGCAGGGGGGCACTTTAACAGGAGACAAACTGAAATGCAGTTTAAATCTCAGTGAGAACAGGTTTTATTGGGTTTATTGGATAAGCTGAGCTCAGAGAAGCTGAGCTGCTGGTGCTGTTCCTTCCATCCTCCCTGCAAGACTTTCCCTGAGCCTGTCCCACAAAGCTGAGCCACAGCAAACCCCATAAACCCAGGAGCAATCAGCAAATATGTGAAATGAACTTTAAAAACTCAGTGAGAACCGGTTTTTATTGGATAAGCTGAGCTCAGAGAAGCTGAGCTGCTGGTGCTGCCAGAGGTGCCCTCCTTCCCTGAGCCTGTCCCACAAAGCTGAGCCACAGCAAACCCCAAACTTGCCCCCATAAACCCAGGAGCAATCAGCAAATATGTGAAATGCACACTAAAATGAAATGCTCTTTAAATCTCAGTGAGAACAGGTTTTATTGGATAAGCTGAGCTCAGAAAAGCTGAGCTGCTGGTTCTGTTCCTTCCATCCTCCCTGCAAGAGCTTCCCTGAGCCTGTCCCACAATGCTGAGCCACAGCAAACCCCAAACTCGCCCCCAAAAACCAGGAGCAATCAGCAAACATGTGAAATGCACACTAAAATGAAATGCACTTTAAATCTCAGTGAGAACAGGTTTTATTGGGTTTATTGGATAAGCTGAGCTCAGAAAATCTGAGCTACTGGTTCTGTTCCTTCCATCCTCCCTGCAAGAGCTTCCCTGAGCCTGTCCCACAATGCTGAGCCCCAGCAAACCCCAAACTCACCCCAAAAAACCAGGAGCAATCAGCAAACATGCTCAGCCTCAGAAATAACTCCCTGCTCCTCCTCCCAGCAGCTCACCCCACTTCTGTTGCCACTTCTCTGAAGTTTCCTTTCTAAGCATCCAGCTGTGTTTAGACCAAGCCTCTCACCAAAAGGAGGTAAAAAAAAAAAATTCAGATATTGATTAGCGGGTCCCAACTTATTCAGAGAGAAATTGCACTAAAATGAAGAAAAAAAAATCTGTTTCTTCTTTCCTCTTTTATGATTCAAGTATTGATTTCTTAATTAAAAAAAATACCAAACCAAATGGTGGCACCTCGTTTTGGGACATATCTGACCCAATTTCCCTGCTGGGGGTGTTGGCACTCTCCAAGCAAAGTCACCTGAAGTGCCAGAACATCCTTGGCCAATCCAGAACATCCTTGACCAATTCCAGGCTTTTCTCAGCCCATTCTACCCCAAATGGCTTCACAGAGGAGAGACCACCCGACAGAAATCTGGATTTTCTTGGGTTTCACCAGCTCATTTCTCCTTGGAGCTCACACCAAACGAGCCCAGGGGAACCCAAGGTGATGAACATCCACAGCATTTAAAAAACCAACCCCAAAGCAGCCCAGATTATTCACAGATCTTCTGGAAAAATCAGTTTTTACTGTCCCAATCTCCTCCTGCTCCCATGGTGAGCCCCTGCTCATCCCACCATGGACGGAGCAACCTCAAAATCCCAAAGGAGAGCTTGGCTCCAGGTGCCTGTTCTGGGTAAAATCCCACCACAGAACAGTCCAGGGGCAAAAGTTCTGCTGGAAACGACTCATCAGCTTTTATTTCTTGATTTCCCGTCCAAACATTTGGGGAATATTGGGGACCAGATTTCATACCCAACTTTACATCACACAGGACACCAAAATGCAATTTTTTACCCTTTTTTTTAATCCTAGTTTCAGCTCACAGGGAGAAAGAAGAGTGGCTGGACTTCCCTGACTTCATTTTCATATAAATGTTTAATGAAACTTCTATAATAAATAGAAAACACATAGAAAACCCTGGAAATTCAGCAAAGAGAGGAAAAAAACCCTTTTTTGGCCTACAGCAGCATATGTCAAAGCAGCCAAGTTCAAACCAGAGAAATTTAAAAGTGGAAATGCAGAGCAAATCTTTGGTGGAATTAACACTGAAAGCTGCTGGAAAGAAATAGTCAGACTTTATTTTGAGTTTACAGCCTAATAATTTTCATATAGAATCTGTACATTGGGGTTTTAAAAAATGACTTCTTCCAAAATAATTGTTCCACTCTCCCAACTTTAAAGTTTTTTTTTACTTTTCCACAGCAGCCTTTGCACTGCTGGCTCCCATGGGCTTTTTCCTGCCCTACCACTTCTTTTGGACTATCCAGCACGATTCTTTTCTCTTAAAAACTCTGAAAAGACACAAACACCATGAAATTGGGAGGAATGGCGTTCTATAATAAACTGATTTTTGAGAGAGGAGCTGGAGGGCCAAGCCCCTCCTGTGTCAGAGAAGGGACTCCAAATTCCCGGATATAAAGGAGGAGAAGTGATTGCTCCTCTCACACATTCCTGGGCTAAGCAAGGAAGGAATAACTCCATGGTACTTTAGAAATGAAATTATTTCATCTGCTCCAGAATCAACACAAGAATGCTCCCTATCACATCCCCATCACCAGAGCAGGGCAGGCCATGGGTGGGATTGAATTTCTTCATCCTGATGTCAAAATCAAGTCCCCCCCATCCCCTTTTCCTCAGCACCAACCAAGCAAAGACCCCTTTGCATGAGGGGATTTGGGCACTGAAAGCTGAGGGAGAGAGTTGCAGCTCCTCTAAATAAAAATTAAAAAAAAAAAAAAAAAAAAAGAGGGAGGAGGGGGGAAAGGGAGGGAAGAGTGAAGGATATTTGAAGTGCAGCAGCACCCCAGGGTGCTCTTGCCAGCCAGCCCCAGACCTATAGATACAAGCTTGTGTGGAATATGAGCACAAGTTCGGATCTACGGGTTTGTGGCAGCAGGCAGGGATTCCTGCTGGCACTGACAGGGTTTGGGGTCACTTTTAGGGGAGGATGGAAAGAGGAAAAACCTTTCTGCAAGTGGAATTTCTGAGTTTTAGCCAGGAGCTTTCGTTCTCTCAAAGCCCCTCCTTGGAGGGTAGGGGGCAGAGTGGATTATTGATTTTGTTCTGATATAAAGCCACAGATTCCTGCACTCCCACGGGAGCCTTAAGAAAATCAGCAAAATAAAATAAAATAAACATTTAAACCGACCAAAATAAAGCTGATCTGTGGTTCTTCCTCACAAGCACTTTGCTGGACAGAATTTCTGGTGATTGCACAGCACTGAGGTTAACAGGAACTGAATTAACAAGCAGCATTGGAGGTGTATCACTAAAACAGGGTGGGAAATGATCCAACAGCAAAATTTTGGGATGCAAACAGAATTCCAACACACAGCCATCCCCCCACCCTGCAAAAAGTTGTTTCCATTCTGGCAGCCTGGCTAAACAACAGCCTGAGAGTTGTTTTAACTTTCAGAGAAGCCATTACTGGGCTGGGGTTCTACTTTAATTCTATTTTTAAAGGCAAAAAACAAAACCCCTGTCACTCTGCTGAACAAGCTGGCAATTCCCCCTAACCTCAACCCTGCATTTCTTCCACACAGACAAATATAAAAGTTCTTTAGGATTTTTCTAATAAAGCTTGAAAAGCAAAGTTTTGCCACCGCAAGCAGGAGGTGCCCCCTCCTTCCCCTGAGGTTTCCAAGTTTGCTTTCCTGTGGAAGGAATATTTCCCATTTTATTGGTGGGGAAAAGCAGCCTGGCTGTGAGCTCCACATGGAGCTGGTGGACAAAATCACTTGCTCAAAGTGTCACCAATTTTTCACTTCTTTTCCTTCAGGAGACAAACCAGATTAATGCAAATTAATATTATCCTCTGTAAAATCAAACAGGCACCACTTGGAAGAGAATTTTGCTATTTGGATGCTGTTAGAAAATTCTCTCTCTTCTTTTTTTTTTTTTTTTGGTGCAGGTTCTTAAAATAAATCACTTCAACCTTTCCAGCCTGGTAAATATGCAATTATAAAATACAATTTTTCCTTTATTTGGAAACGCTGGTTGGCAAGAAACTCCTGTTATAGATGTTAAACTTTCACCATCTGCCCAAAGGTTATCTAAATTCATCCTCCAACTTTACATCCCTCTGCTGACACTCACCTTAAAAGCAACCAGCTTTTCCCAAAGTTTTCAGCAACCAAAAATCCGTGCTGCAGCATCTTTGAAAATCCAAGGTTGGAATTGTGGGGTGGAGAAAACTCAGTCCCTGCAGTGGTGGAGGCTGGAGCGGGGCAGGGATTGTGCCCTCCTTGGGAACAGAGCTGCAAATGGAACACAACAAATGTTACCCAGCCAAAAATAACCCCAACCCTCCACCACAAAGCTCATTTATTGCAGGCAACCTGAGGTTAAAATCCAGGTTGTCCAACAGGGCCTAAAGGTACAATTCTGGGGTCAGTTGTTGCTGGGTGCACCAGGATTTCTTCCTGTAAAAGGGAATTTTGCCCTCAGCCTCTCTGTGTTGTGCAAAACTCCATCAAATATTTTTTTTCTATTCAGTATATTCATTTTTAACCCTAATTGAGGGTAATGAATTTGCAGAGAATTTTTAGAAGTTTAATAGAAGGTTTATATGGTATGGTTTCTAGAAGGTTTGGTTTGGTATATATGGGATATAAGGTTTATATGGTATATAAGCTATATAAGGTTTATATGACATATATGGTATATAAGGTTTACATGGTATGCTTTCTAATAGAAGGTTTATATGGTTTTTATAGAAGGTTTATATTTATATGTAAATTTTTGAGATAAGAAATATTGATTTGGAAATGTTATAGAATAGGATAGTAAAAAAAAAAGCTTAACCTGACATGTAATATTCTTTACATTCAGTTATGTGTATGAAGTGAGCTAATTTGAATGGCTCTGGCAGAGAAATATTTGATTTTTTTATATGAGATGATCTCATTGAAATCATGATGAGGTTACATTTTCCTCACTTTATCTATTTCCAAACCCATATTTTTTTTCCCATTAATTCCTGGGCTAATGTCCTTTCCCTGGGACGGGTTAAATCCATGAAAAAAACCAAGCTGTAAAATTTGGGTGGTTTTTGCACAGGATTCATGTCCCCAGCTCTGCCTGGAGGGGACACCCAGAGCCAGACCTTCGAGGAGCCCTGCACATGCTCCAGGAAATCTGGGATTTGTTGGGAAAACCCACCCTTTTCCTGCTGCACCTCCCACTCCCCACCTGATTGGCTTTTCCAACACAAAAGGGAACAGGGAGAGTTGGGATCCATCACCAGAGCTTCACTCGGGGGGGGAAAAAGGGAGAAAAAGGGGAAAAGCAGCCAGAGCCATTCCTGGGAAAGCTCCAAAGAAATGCCCACTGTAAATGTGATTGTGCCCCCCTGCATTCCTGAGGATGGCATTCCATGGCACCTGTAAATTACAAATATCCAGCAACCAACCTGCTCCTTTTGGAAAACAAACCCATGGACAAGCTTTGAGGCAGCAAATTGAGAAATGCAGCAGCAAAGCAACAGTTTTGTTTATTGAAAAATGTGGATTTTTAATTTTTATTTTTTTTTTTTTTTTAATGAGAGCTGCTTTTTCAACAAGAATTTCACTTGTATCCAATATATCCAGGGGGATTGAAAGAGAGCCATGGATTTGCCAAGATGTGGGGTTGGAAACGTTTCCCCCCATTGATTAATCCCAGAGCTATTGTACCTTGTGAAAACCTGATGAACATACACACAGTGGCAGAAAATCCATCAGAGGCAAACAAATCAATCAGCATCAGCCTGTATTTGCCTCGAATGCTGAGATTACAAATAAAAAGTTTCAACCTGTACATTAAGGGATTTTTATTTAGGTTTCTCAGATCCTCACACTGAACACACTTGGCTTCATTATTAATTTTACAATATCAGTGATCACAAGATCAACAAGGCTCTGCTACGTGGGACAGCCAAAACCAGAATATTTTTGTCAGTAACAGCCCAATATAAAGCTGGTATTTTAGAGATTTATATCCAAAGGAATATAGATGGAAATATGGGGAAATAAAATCTCTAAAGATCTAACATTGAGGGTTTGGTCTGTGGGTGGTTTTCTTGCAAACCACAAGGCAGAAATGCCCTGTCCAGGGAAATCGATCACTACGGAATGCATTGTGTGCCTGAGCAAAAAGCTGTTTGCAGCCATTTCGTCCTTCTGCCCCGAAATTCAGGCAAATCAGAAACACAACTGTGAAATAATTCCCATTCTTTTCTCCCCAGTTTTAACCCCAAGGTAATTAGGCCTATAAATATATATATATATATGTATTTACATATACACACACACATGCACTCTATCCTAGCTTCAAAAAGCAACTTTTAAGGATTTCTGTGCTTGAAATAATTTTAAGGAATTAGAAGGGAAAGGGAGATACTAACTGAGAATCCAAATTACCTCAGCAGCAGCAGCATTCTGCAGGGTTTCCTATGGAACGTGCGCTGCCATATTGCTAGGCCCAACTCCTCGGGAACGTATTCTGGAAGACAAAATATTTATGGATATTTTCATGGCATATTTTCAAGGAATGGATGCTGTTTTCCTACACCCAGAAAAGCTTTTAGGAGCAAAAAAGAACAGCCAAGCTCCAACGAGAGAAACGCCTCCCCACCTCCCAACATCCTCACTTTTCAATTGTTTTTTTGGATGATTCTTTCCCGTCTTCCACCTTGGCTCAACCCCCCCCCCGCGTGGAAAGAAAACATTCCTGGGAACACAACGACTCCAGAAGTTTGCCAGTGCTATTCCCACCAAATCCATTCAGGAAAAGAAAGAAACGACGACGAGGCGAACGCCTTCCCTGGCAGTTAGCGACGCGCACCAACTCCTGCAAGTGATTAGCTCTCCTCTCCAGATCCTCACCCCAAAATTCCAGCTGGAGCAAGCAGAATCAAAGAGGAGCATCGTTACCTGCTTTGGAGGAGGTTCACCAAGCAAGCTTTTTGAAGCTTGTTGACTCTTTTAACACTGATACAAGGAATAATTATTTCTCGGTGCCGGCGCGATTGTGAAAAGAGGAGAAGCCCCGGGTTGTGGTGGCTCCGTGGATGCTATTCTTTTTGCACCACAGCAGGATTCTTGGCTGCCAGTCCAAGCTGCTTTCACTTGCCAAGTTTTAAGATGCCGGTTTTGCCTTTCATTTTATTGTTCCTTTCGCAACGTTAAAGAGCGAGTTAAAAAAAAAAAAAAAAAAGAAAAACAAGAAACCCCCCCCCCAAAAAAAGACAAACCCCATGCACAGCTGCTATCGGGGAGGGGGGGAATTATTTGAATTTTGCAGAAGAATGGAGATGAGGAAAGGGAGCTCTGTGATGTAACCACAACGACACCCACAGAAATATTCCCAATATTGAGGGGGACGGGCCGGCTCCCGATGCTGGCCAGGAGAGCAGGGAGGAACAAAACCCAAAACCAGCCAGAGCTATGAGGAGCCACGGCAGAGGTGCAGGTTGGTACCTCTCCCCCCTCTCAGCACCAGCAGCTCGATTTTTCATCCACTCAAAGCTGTTCCTCCCCACTGAGGGTTTCATCCAGGGCGTGCAGGGATGGTGGGATTGGGGAGCAGTCTCCTGACAGAAGGATTCCCCCCTTTTTTCCATGATGGGATTGACCCATTCCCAAACATCCTGGCCTTTCTTGGATGCAATGCCACTGGGAAGAAGCTCCACAGAAAAACCCCTTGGTCCCAACTCCCTCCAAACACATTCCTTCAGTGTGAGCCACTAAATTTAATTTAATTTTTTTTTTTTTATAATTTATCAATAGATAATTTTAAAATTTTTTTTCATTTTTTCCTGGTTTTTTTTCCTTTATTACATTTTAATTTTTTAAAATTTATTAATTTTTTTTTTAATCATTATTATTTTTTAAATCCCCAACTTCACCACCGAGGAGTTGATTTATTTCATTTTCCTTGACGTAGAAACAAAACTCCCGGGACCTGTGCCAAAGCTCGAGCACATTAAAATGAACAAACAGCAACAAAAAAAGTTGTTTGTGATCCTTTTGGGCCAGAATATTAAAACCATGATGGGGGTTATGCTCTGTGTACACCATAAAGTGCAGGATAATGGAACCCTGAGCCACCACTTGGTGCTGCAGATGTTGGAGGGACACAAACTCCAGATGTGGGCAGGGAAAATCCCCGCTCGGTTCCTCAGTTCCCTGCTGGACACAGCTCCTTTTCCCAGGGCTGAGATGCCTTTATCCCAAAAATGGGAGCCGTTCTCAGCCCTGCCACCAGTTGTTGGGTGTGCAGGATGATAAAGGCACCCACCCCCAGAATTTCACCTTTAAAGAGAAAACCCCTGAGTCCCAAACTCCAGATGTGGGCAGGGAAAATCCCCGCTTGGTTCCCTGCTGGTCACTGTTCCTTTTCCCAGGGCTGAGGTGCCTTCATCCCACAAATGGGAGCTGTTCCCAGCTCTGTCAGCAGCTGTTGGGTGTGCAGGACGATGGAGGAACCCCCATAATTTCACATAGCAAGGGAAAATCCTGAGTCCCAAACTCCAGATGTGGGCAGGGAAAATCCCCGCTCGGTTCCTCAGTTCCCTGCTGGTCACTGCTCCTTTTCCCAGCGCTGAGGTGCCTTTATCCCAAAAACGGGAGCCGTTCCCAGCTCACAAAGAGTGAGGTGCAAACAGCCCTGCCAGCAGCTGTTGGGTGTGCAGGAGGTGATGGAGGCACCCCCACAATTTCACATTTCAAGGGAAAACCCATCCTGATCCCAAGTTTCTGTGCAAACCCACCGAGTCTAGAACAAAAGCAGCGTGAATTAATAAAAGGGGGAAAGGAAAAACAGAAGCTTTGTTCTAAAGTGGAAGCAGAAGATGTGAAATTTCAAAATCAGATGGCTGGGGCTGCGATTTCTTTCATTTAAATGAACTGATCTGTTGCTAAACTGCTGCTCTGGTGCCAAGAAACTTTTAACTCCTTCGGCTCAAAGCCTGCTGAGTTTTGCTGTTTCCTCTCTCCTCCCAGCCAGGCAGAGATTAAATCAGAGGGGAGAAGTGAAAAAGGGAGTGGGGAGGAAAAAATCCGAGAGCATCAAAAGGACGGGGGGATGAAACCCACAGGCAGAGCACACAAGAGCTCCGGGAGAATTTCTGCAGGACAAACAGCGAGGTTCTGGTCCTGCAGCCTTCCCAAAACTTGGAGAGGAGACAGAAAGGCCTTGGAGCTCCCCAGCTGCACCTCCAGCACCAGGAGCAGGGCTGGCAGCAAGGAAAACCCCAAAATCCCTGAAATCCCTGACCTGAGGGATGGCAAACGTTCGCTTACCGAGAGTGCCAAAGCATTTCCAACAGAACCCCCTTCCCTACACGTGTGAGAAAGAACAAGCAAAAAAAAAGCTCACAAAAGCAGCCCTAAAAAAATAGCTGCATTGGTAAAATTTGGGTGGAAGTTTCTGCTGCTTTTCCATTTGGTTTTGGGGTTGTTTTGCCCACGACAAAAATTAAAAAAAATTGAATTAAAAAAAAAACTGAAGAGAGATGTGTTGTAATTAGAGGTAATTCCAGGGGGAAAATATTGATGTGTTGAACAAAAAAAAAAAAAAAAAAACAACCAAAAAACAAACAAACAAAAAAGGGAAAAAAAGAAAAGAAAAATATATTTCTGTATTTTCTGTATTTCTGTATCTCCCACTTTGCAGTTCTGCTGCAGTTCCCCCTAAACTGCTGCTGCTTGCTCCAATCTGCTGCCTGCTTAACAACGGAATGACAGGCCACATCTGTTTGTATAGAAGCCAAGATCAAGCCTTCAAAATGTTTTTTGGCTCGGTTTCTTCTTTTTATTTTTTTTTCTTTTTCTACCCCCTCCCCTTGGAAATAAAAAAAAAAAAAAAAAAAAGAAACAAAAGAAAAAGTAAAAGCACCCGGGAAGATTTTGAAACCATTCAAGTGAGGCTGCAACTCTTTTCCCCTTGAGTTATTTCAAGGTACAGGGCTTGGAGGAGAACTCTGCTTTTCTCCACCCTCCTCCCCTGCTCTCCCCACCCTTCAGCCTCTCTCTTGCCCCATGCTATTAATAAAGTATCACAGAAACTGGGAAAAAAAATAAAAATAATCCAACGTACCTTGATCCCTAAAAGGCCACTCCCTCCTGTGGGGAGGGAGGGGGTTCTTCAGGAGGCAACTAAAAAAAATGGCACGGGGTGGGGAATATGGGATTCAGGGACAGACTGCCACAATCCTCTCACCCTGGTGGGTTGGTTTTTTTTCCCTCCTCTCCTCCATTTTACAGACTGTTAAATATATTGTTTGGAAAATCAAAGGGGTTGTTATGAAATAAAAAAAAAAAAAAGATGCGGGTGATTAAAATAAATAAATAAAAAAGAAAAAAAAATTAAAGAGAATCAGCCCAGCTCCAAATACAATTCCAATGAGTAACAATGTCAGGCTGGTGCCAATTCTGTGGCAAATCGGGAGAAAGCACAATAATTCCACATGCTGAGATGTGAACAACTGGAAAGGAACCAACTCTGGGCAAGTCACAATGAAAACTATCCCACCCCCGGCCCCTCTGCCATCCTTCTCCGAGGGTACAGGGGAGGGAAAAAAAAAATTAAAATTAAGTCACTAATTTAACAAAAGGAAAAGGCAAAACAACACCGAGAAAAAACTCGGGGAATGTTTTATTCGCTGGAGATTTGGGACAACGCTGCTGCACTCAAATGTATGGAAAAAAAAATTAAAAAAAAAAAGGGGAAAAAAAAAATTAAATAATCAGACAAGTTGCTAAGGAGACTTGTGTAAACTGGGAATGCAGGCACATTTGTGGCCTTTCCCCCCATGTTGCATCTGGCATTCCGATCACGCAGCACTGCGGCACCATTGCACCAACGCTCTGCATTCATCCCGGCCTTACACGGCGCTGCTGGCAGGGCAGAGCGCAGCGCAGCAGAGCAGGGCTCTGGATCATCTTTCAAACTTAACAAGTTAAAGGGTGCCGGTGGGTGGGGAGGGCTCGGGGGCGGGGACCTGGCTGCTGAATATAAAATAGAGCAGCCCCAGCTTAGGAAGGGAGTTTTAAAGAGGAAGTGTTCTCCGGGCTGATAGAACACACTGCGTCTCTCCCTCTCTCTCCTCTCCCACTTCTCCTGACAAAATCCCCCTTTCCCTGGCAGATGTCTGAATCCCTGCCAGATCTAACAATGTCTGACCCACCAGACGCTGGGGCTCGTTCTCCCAGCACGCTGGGGTCATATATCCACATTAAACAACCTTTTTTTTCCCTCCTCCCTTCGGTTTTTCCCCCCCTCGCCTGTTCCCAAGGCACACACTGGATGTAATATTTTCACCTTCCACTTTTAGGAAGGGACAGATCAAATCAAAGCCTGAGCTATTTGTGCGTGGTGCCTGCTGACCTTGTCTGGGACAGGATTAAACTTGGTTTAAATTAAACTTGGTGGGGTTTTCTTTTTTTTTTCTTTTTTGGCTGTTCCTTGATTTGGATGCAGGAAATCCATCTCTTTCTTTAAGCCCTCCTTCCCTCTCTTGCCCATCTCAAATCCTCTCCTGCTGCTGGGCAGCTCAGTGGGATCATTCAGCACCTGCTTTTCCTGCTCCTTTTGTGCCCTGCACTGGGGGAGATGAGGATTTCCATCCTCACACGCGGAATCCAGGAATCCACAAAACCAGCAGCAGCACACATGGGAAAAGCCAATTTCATGGGCTGTGCCTTGGAGCATTCAGTATTCGGGAGGACTTGCAGCTCCCAAGGAAATGTCTCCCCGTGGCAGGAATGAGGTGGGCTTTAAAGTCCCATCAAATCTGCGATTCTCTGAGTCAGGGATTGTCCTGAAGGCATCACATCCCATAACAGGAACACAAAGTTCCCCAAAGAGCATCATCTTTGCTTTCTACCCAGGACAAAAGCACAGGAGAGGGAATTCCTTGTGCTCAGCCTCAGGGGGTTCCCCGTCCATGTCACTCCAGGCAGGAGAAATATTCCATGAGTTGGGAGTAGGGATCAAGGTCTGACTCACCTGAGTGCTTGTCTTGGTTTGGGAGAACCCACCTAAAAGAAAAACACCAAACCAACAAGTTAAAACTGTTCCCTTGAGATGTGGCTTTTGCCCTAAGAGCAGAAATCATCACAAACCCAGGATTTTGTTTCTCTGAGTTAAACGAAAACACACAAAAATAAACATTCCCCTTTCCTCACCTTGCTCAGCTCCTTTGTACAGGCTGGTGTTTGTGTCCCAAAACCCAAAATTGTGGGGGTGAGGCATCTGCCTTGAGGTCCACGCATCAAGAAACAGCTGGAATGAGCTTTGAGGGGTTGCTGGGGCTGAGGAAGGACAAACAGCTGGAATGAGCTTCGAGGGGTTCTTGAAGGTTTTCACTTCCACAGCAGAGCCAGGAGAAGGGATCAAGCCACAGCTCCTCATGTCCATGAAATCCCAATTATTTTAACTTAAAATCAGTGGAATTGGTACCTAAGCAGACACTGAGCTGGGCTGGGGCTGCCCACGCTCCTCTGTCCCCTGGGGGAGCAGGGAACATCCCCTGCCTTTGCCCCTGGCCAGCCACCTGCAGCTCTCCTTTGAAACCTCACCCTGCAAAGCTGAAACCTCCAGCTCTGCTGGGGCTGCCTCAGCCCTTTCCCATCCTGGAAAAATGGTTTTGCCCCAAAAATGAACCCTGGGCAAAGCTCCCGACTGCACAGAGCACGTGAAAGGCACCACTATGGAGAGAAAGCTGAGAAATAGCAAGAAAAATCACTTTGGGCTGACAGAGAGGAGGTTTAGTTGGGATATTGGGAAGGAATTCTCCTCTGGGAGGGTGGGCAAGCCCTGGCACAGGTAAATTAAATTACCCGAGCTGCATTTACACCACATTATAGGAACACTGAAGTGGGGTTTTCTCCTTCTTTTCTGGGGATTTATCTACTCTGTGGATGCTTCCAAACAGTTTTATTATTTCCTAGATATTTTTAGATATTATTACTTCCTAGATATTTATTTTTTCCTAGATAATTGAGCTGCCAGAGCAGCCCCTGGATCCCTGGCAGTGCCCAAGGCCAGGCTGGAGCAGCCTGGGCTGGTGGAAGGTGTCAGGGAGGAACTGGATGAGCTTTAATGTCCTTCCCACCCAAACTGCTCCATGATTCTCTGGTGAAAAGCAGAAGAGGCAAAAAGATTCTAAACCCCAGTGCAGGTGCAGCACCAGGTGCTTTTCACACCTTCCCACTTTTGGGGCCCTGAGGAATTTCAGAGGAATTTCTGCTGCTGAGCTTGACTGAGTGGGGCTGAGTTTCTGTTTTGGTTGCCAATTGGAAGCCACTATTTTAATCCCCAAGTCCCCCAAAGCATCTGTTTCCCTGGAGCTATTTAAGATTTCCTTTTATATGACCTACTTAGAGGTGTATCATTATTTTTAAATGTTACTCCATGCAGCCACACTCCATTTTATCATCATTACAAGTGTCATTACCCATGCTTTGAATTGGGGAATTTAAAGGAGAGATAAAACCCTTGCAGGGGGTTGAGAGTTGCTTCCCCTCCAGCAAATATTTTGGGATTATACCTGCCTGCCACTTGGAACAAGCTGAAAGGAAAAGAAATCCCAAGTTATCTAGGAAAAAATAATATCTAGGAAATAATAATATCAAATAATACCTAGGAAATAATAAAACTGTTTGGAAGCATCCACAGAGTAGATAAATCCCCAGAAAAGAAGGAGAAAACCCCACTGAAATATTCCTATAATGTGATGTAAATGCAGCTCAGGTCATTTAATTTAGGGAGCATTCTCCCTTCTGCAGTTTCCCTCATGGAAACTCCACCTTGCTGCTGCTGGCCAAAAAATGGGGTTTTTATTGCCTCATCACCTAGAAAATTAGATTATTTTCTCCAATCTCTTCCTACAGCAGGCAAACCACACCTTTTATTTTGTTTTGGTTTGGTTTTTGGGGGGTTTTTTGGTGTTTTTTGTTTTGTTTTGGTTTCATTGTTTTAGTTTTTTAGTTTTTTAGTTTTGTTTTTTTATTAGAGGTACCACAATTTGGGCAAAGAAGCACGAGACCCAAATTCTCCAGCTCTGGGTTCGAGCTGAGGCAGAGCAGGAGCGATGCCTGAAGCTTCAAACACTCAGATGGGCCATGAAGCACCACCAGGATTTGCAGAATTTCCATTCCTGACAAGCAACAGCCCAAATTTGACCCAAGAATGCTGATATTTGGAATAAAACTGTCCCGGAGCAGTTAAATGCATCAAGTGAGGAAGAGAATCATGACTTATGAATGGTTTGGATTAATTTTTTCACACCTGTCAAGGCTTTCTAGCAAGAAGTTTTGATCTCTACATGCCCTGTTCTAGAAAGCCCACAGAGAAAAGAAAATTTACCTTCTTCCAGCTTGGAATTAAAGCTGTGATAAAGGCAAATTTTAACACCCCAAACCAGGGCAGCTGATCCTGTGAACTCCTCTAGACACACAAAACTTCAGGTACAAATTAATTTAGCAGAAAATAGATGTTGAAACACCAGAATAGAATAGAATTTAGCAGAAAATAGATGTTGAAAGAGCCCAGAAATTCTCCTTCCTTCTTCCCTTCCCTCCTGACATGTCAGGAACCAGGAGGACAAACCTTCATCCATCAGATTGTGACACTGGCAAAGAATTTATCCAATTAAGGGGATTTCAATGACCATGACTTACTAAATACAGCTTTGGAGGCACAAAATTAATTCTTCTTCACATTGATCCTTTTAGCATTGCTCATGGACACTCATTCTTTGGGAATCTAACCAAAGCCAGGGGAAAATGTACCCTGCATTCATTTTCTGGCATTGCCACCCCCCATCACTGATCCTGGTGAACTGTCACCAGGCTGAGGAAAGGGCATTCATCCCTGTCCTTCAAACTTTTTCAGCTTTTTTAGCTTAATTTCCAACTTTAAACTGTTTCCACTTTGTAGGAACGTGGGGATGGAACAATATTTTAACCCTAAATTGAAGGATTTCAGAAAATTCCCTAGATTATCAGTTCAATTCCCTACTGAAGGATTTCAGAAAATTCCCTGGATTATCAGTTCAATTCCCTACTGAAGGATTTCAGAAAATTCCCTGGATTATCAGTTCAATTCCCTACTCTGTCACAGGCAGAGGATGGGAGCAAAAGGAGCAGCAGAGATTTCCAGGAGCTGACAGAGGAAGTGACCACCAGAGCCTGGAATTTCTCTCACATCTCTTGGTTCCAGTCCAAATGTTTAAACCACAACATCATCCCTCAGGCCTGGGACACCAACAGAACCTTTAACCCTCGTGCTGGAAGCTCCTGAATCATTTCCCATCATTTTCACAGCAGAGGTGGCTCCAGGCTGGGGCAGATCCTGATCCGGCTGCTCAGGGCTGGAAATGGAACTGGGTTCAGTTCCATTTCAACTGAAGCCAGCCCAGTTTGGGATCTCAGCCCACACTGGGTTCCATCTCAGATTTGGGCATTCCTGACAGAGCCTTCCATGTATTTCTGCCTCAGCTGGGCTAGGGCAGTTTGCTGGGAGCTGGAAATGGGGAGGGAGAACTTTTCAGATACAATTTCTCACTGGGAGAGTGTCTGTCCCCTGCCATTCCTTTCCAATTGGGGAAAAAAAAATTGAATGGGAACTTTAGGAAAACTCAATGGTAGTGAGAATAACTAATTTTAAATAATTTTAAAATGAGTTATTAAAGATTTTAAATAATCTTTAAGTTTTCATGGAGATTTGTGGGGAGGAAAGAGGGACATGTTCTACTGTCCAGAACATGGCTTTAGTAAGCATAAAAACACTTCCAGCCCAGTGCCCTTCAACACAGAGCCAGCCAAAAAATACAATTAAAAGTATGTTGGTTATCACAGCAAGAGTGATGGCTGGGGAGGGAAAGGAGGAGGAGAAGCAGAGGGTCCATTTCCCCAAGCTAGATCACATCAATCTCTGCTGCCAGGGGTACCTCCACAATTTCCCCTGGTTTGGAGTAAGTCAGCAGCAATTTTGGGAATGTTAAAGAGCTGACAGCACCAATGAGGGGGCGCCTTACGGCCCAGCCACCAAAGGAGATGGATCACCAACCTTGGGATGATTCACTCACAACCAAAAGCTAAAAAAACCCTCATTTCCTGGGCTGCTGGACACAGCCCCAGCAGAGAGCATCATTCCTGCCCTCCATCCTGTCCCATCCTGGCTGCAAAACTTCTGTGGCGAGAGGAACCAGGGGTGGAAGGGCTTCACATGCTGCTGGCAAATTCTCTGCAGGTGCCCTGATTTTCCTTTTGCAGCTCTGAGAGCAGCACAACTGAATTGAAACCAGAACAGCTGGAAACAGTTGAAAATGAAGATTTTTTTTTTCTCTTTCCTTGCTCTTGTGGGATTGTCCCTTAAAGCCCTAAAGGCTGAGCACGTAGAAGTTGGTCCTGTTTGTCAGAGCAACACCCACTGCTGCACACTGGGAGAGGGAGAAGAGCTCCAGCCCTGCTTTGGATTAGGAAGAGACAGGAGGAATAAAAAGAGCATCTGACACCAAAATAAAACTGTTTTGGTCACTGCCATCTCTCTTATTCTAAATGAAGCAATTGTGGGCTCCGTTTGTTTTGCATTCATAATTAGCAGACAGAACAGATGGCAAAGGCGTCACTTAAAGCCACACGTCCGACAAAATAACCCAGGCTGCCAGTGCTGCTTCTCGCTGGGAACAGGGAATATTTCCCCTCTTCTCCCCACTGAAAGGCATCCCAAAGAGAGGAGCCAGCAGGGTCTGAGTGGGGATTCACAGCAGAAAGGAGCCCATTGTGTCAGGAGGGTGGGAAGGGAGGCAGCAAATGGAACAGAAAATGGGGATGGAAAGGAGCAGAGCACTGCCAGCAGCACAGCCAGGGGCTCAAAGAAACACTGAGCCCCTCCTGCCTTCAGTTCTGGGCTGCAGGGAGAAGCTGGAAGCTCTGGGTTCCATTTCAAAGGCAGCTGGATTGGAGATGTCCATGAAGGTGCTGTGCCACTGCCATACCTGACTCTTCCTCTCCAGACCTGTAGGGAGGATGCACGGTTCTTTCCTGAGTGGAAAACTCACTGGGGAACTGCTCAGAGCACAGCACATCCCTGGATGTCCTCAAGGCTGCAGGGAGAAGCTGGGAGCTCTGGGCTCCATTTCAAAGCTGGATTGGAGATGTTGTCCATGAAGGTGCTGTGCCATACCTGACTCTTCCTCTCCAGACCTGTAGGGAGGATGCACGGTTCTTTCCTGAGTGGAAAATTCACTGGGGAACTGATCAGAGCACAGCACATCCCTGGATGTCCTCAAGGCCACACTGGGCCAGGCTTGGAGCAGCCTGGGATGGTGGGAGGTGTCCTTTTATAGGACAGAAATATTTCTAATAGAATATCCTAATTTCTATCTAATAACCTAATAAATTATTTCTAATTTCTATTTCTAATATTTCTTTCTAATATTTCTAATAAAATATTTCTAATATTTCTAAAGGGAGCTTTAAGCTCCCTCCCAAGCCCAGCCATGCTGGGATTTGATGGAAATTCAGCTCTCAGGGCTGGGTTTGGCAGGATGAGGGAGGAGTGGGAGGCAGCGGGAGCAGCTCCTTTCCCTCCCGTGTCTCAGTGTGGTCACCTCAGATGTGGGACAGCCTGCTCTGCCTCCCTCCCTTCCTCCAGGAAATCTGAGCCCCAGCCAGGCTGCAGGAATGTCGGAGTGCTGAATTCCAGCCTGTGCTAATGCTGTTCTGCTTTGCATGAATAACCACGTCCTGACAGAGGCAGCTCTTGCTGCAGGTACTCCCTTCCTGCTTCCCCCAGTGGCCCTAGGAAGCCTTGGACTGGTGAATTCTTTAATTTCAGTCCTTATTTTTAATGAGATTATAGCTTTGAGGGCTGATTGTGCATTCTAATTGCTGATTTTTTAAACAGAAGCAGGGAGCAGAGCCCAGGTTTCCCCTTTGCCAGGTGAGTGCCAAAGGCAACACATCAATGGGCAATTTTCAGTGCACTAAATCCTTTTTTTTTTCCCCACTGAAAACATGAAAATCCCATCTTTCTTTCCCCACAACTTTAGCAGGAGCTGTGGAGAGTCAGGACAGCTGGGTGCTGAAGGCACTGAGAGCCTGGATGGGCAGCACATCCTTCTCTTTTCCTTGCTCTTTTCCCGGTGCTCTGCTTTGCTTGTTTTAGAGAATTCCAGCATGTTTTGGGTGGGAAGGGATCTTAAAGCTCATCCTTAAAGCTTGCTGATAAGAGGCTATTGAATGTCACTGCATGGCTGATAAGAACTGCAGCTTCCCATTGGGAGATGTGAGCCCAGAGGGAGGAGCCAAGCATTCCTACCTGGATATAATCTGGAGATTCTGGAACACC
>JAWWMN010000088.1:4601110-4622263 GCA_035047745.1 Catamblyrhynchus diadema | reverse complement strand
TAAATCAAGCCTTCTGAAACATGGAGTCAGATCCTCGTCTCTTCCCTCATCCTCAGACCCCTGTGAACACCGTCACACAGGAGAACACAGGAACACTGGAATTGCAAGGAAAGATTTTACTGGAAAAGTGATCCCAGAACAAACACATGGTGACTTTTCACAGGAGAGTGCAGTGCCAGGACAAGGGGAATGGCTTCCCACTGCCAGAGGGCAGGGTTAGATGGGATATTGGGAATAAATTCTTCTCTGTGAGGGTGGAAAGGCCCTGGCACTGGGTTCTGAGTCCAGCTGCTTCTCTGCTACAATGGTTTGAGACTCTCAAAGCAACCTGGTGCAGTGGAAGGTGTCCCTGCTCATGGCAGGGGGTGGAATGGGATAATGGGGTGGGCTTTAGGGTCCCTCCCAACCAAAACCATTCCATGATCTTGGAGCAGAAAGGGAAAATGGGGCTGTGACCAGGTCTGTGCAGCTGACATAAATCAGCAGAGATCTGAACAGGAGGTGATGCTGGGCTGGGTTTTGTATGTGGTGGTTTAACACTCAGGTGAGACCCATGTGCCATGTTCACGCTGAATTTGGGTATTTGGAACAGTGCTGTGACCATGGGAGTGTCTTGGGTACATTCTCCCCCTCCTCAGGGATGTCTTTAGGCTGTGCAGGAGCCTGGGGGATTTTGGGATGATGCAGAGTAAGCACAAGGAGAGCTCCAGAAAGCTCCAGTGGCTCCTGAGGATTGCTGAGCTCAGGGCAAGAGCAAATGAAGGGCATCCTCTTGGAAAGGAAAGGCAGAGAAGGAGCCACAGCAGACCTTGGCACTGGGAGTGTTTGCCACTCGAATATTGCTGGCTGCAAGTGTGATTTTCCCTCTGCCAGTAGGTCTGTGTACACAGAACTTGCACTGCTGTTGCAATTACACTGCTCTAAAGTGGCTTTTCTGTCACGGCTTGTTCTGCCTGAGGAGCAGGACAACCTGTCCTGGTGCCTTCCTCACCAATGGCACTGAGCCACTCATTGTCACCAGCATTTGGGTACCTGCAAAGGCAGGGCAGCTGCTTGGGTCAACTTATTTCTTGTCTGGATTTGAAAAATTAGACCTAGAAGCTTGTTCTAGTCTTCTTCTCCTTCTTCTCCTTCTTCTCCTTCTTCTCCTTCTCCTTGTTCTCCTTCTCCTTCTCCTCCTTCTTCTTCTCCTTCTTCAGATTATTCTCAATATTCATATTCTCAAATTGAATATATTCTGAATTGTTCTCAAGGATAATCTCTCCAGCCACCATTTTGTGCTTTATTCTCCCCAAAATTCACCAGCAATTACACAGGAGGATATGGCAGTGGAGAAGGTTTGATTGAACCTTTCTCCTGTTTGATTTATCTTGAATTTCAGGCAATTGTGGTAACTTCAATGACTGACTTTGGGTCTTGATTTCAGGGTTGTCCAGGCAGGATTTTGCTTCCCAAGATCAGCTGAGGATCAGCTGCAGCACTGCAATGAATTTAGGGCCAGAAGGGACTTTTAGATCACAAAAACAGGCCCTGGAAAGTCATTAGATACCTCTTTCCTGAGCCTTGGATTTGGTGTTTGTCGAACATAAATCTTCTGAAAAGGTGTTCAGGGTTGATTTAAGGATCTCAGGAGATGCTGAACCCAGGGCTGCCATTGGTAGTGGCTTTTAAAGGTTAATCACCTTTGCTGCTAAACATTTGTGCTGTATTTAATTTGTCTGTCTTTAACTTTTTGGTTGTTGGTTATTGCAGTGTCTTTCCCTGCTGGGAGAAATCACCTGGCATTTTCTTTGATCAAACTCCTTTCTCTCCCCCCCAGGACCGAACAGTTTCCCTGTGTCCTTCAGCTGAGCTGTATTTTATCATCCAATTTATCCTCACACACTGAGGTGATGTATCCAGGTTTCTCCAGCTTCCCCTCTTTGGTTTTTTGATAAAAATTAGAAATTAAAAGGGCTTTGCAAAATGGAGGGAAGATTTTACAAGCCCAAAGAATTCAGGGGATGGGAGAGGGTGAAGTCTGTGTCGTGCTGGTCCATTGCAGAAATAGCCTGACAAGCACAGGAGAATCCTGGATACTGGGCTTGGGCCAGAAATGGGTAGGACAAATCAAAAGCTTTGTGTTTTAAAGAGTATAATAGATTTTAAATTGCATTTCCTTTAATGAATGACTCACCCAATTACCACAGGCTGAACACCTGCGCCCGAGAGCTGACGTCTCCAGAGAGGCTTTTGCTTTTAACAATATTTATTATGCTGAGTGTTACGGCATTAGGAGCAATCAGGGAGGAGGGAGGCAGGGTCAGGGCAGCACCAGGGCAGCCCTGGGTTATCCTCCCCCTGTGCCAGGAATTCCCAAGCTCTCCTTTCCACCAGGCTCATCTGCAGGACAGCAGCTCTGCCCAAACCCCTCTTGCTGGGGCTGGGCTGATCCCTCTGGGCCATCCAGGTGGGAGACCGGGCAAGGAAAATGGCTTTGGGCTGATATGGGGACAGGGTTAGATGGGACATTGGGAAAAAATCTCACCTGTGAGGGTGGTGAAGACCTGGCACAGGTTGCCCAGAGAAGCTGTGGTTGCCCCATGCCTGTCCAAGGCCAGGTTGGAGGGGGTTAGAGCACCCTGGGAAGGTGGGAGTTGTCCCTGCCATGGCAGGGGTGGAACTGGATGAGCTTTAAGGTCCTTTTCAACCCAAACCTTCCTGGGGTTCTGTGTTGCTCCTTGCAGTGCCTGAAAGGGGCTGGGGCTGGCTTCATCTCCAGGAGAGCTGAAGAGGAACTTGGGACTCAGGTCTGGAGGGACAGGATAAGGGGAGGAAAATCCTGGAGAAGAGAAGGTTGTGAGGAGACCTCAGAGCCCCTGCCAGGGCCTAAAGGGGTTCCAGGATGGGAAATTGGAAAGGTTCCATGGAAAGGAACTGGGGACAAGGGATGGAGGGAAAGGAACTGGGGACACAGGGAATGGCTTCCACTGCAGAGGGCAGGGATGGATGGGAGATTGGGAAGAATTCTTCCCTAGGAGGGCGCTGAGGCCCTGACAGAGATGAGAAACTGTGGCTGCCCCATCCCTGGAGCTGCTCAAGTCTGGATGTGGCTCTGAGCAGCCTGCTCTAGTGCAAGGTGTCCCTGGCCATGGAAAACCTTGGAATGGGATAGGTCCAGAGGAGGGCAACGAGGTAGGTGAGGAGTTTGGAGCACAAACCCTGTGAGGAACCCCTGAGGGAGCTGGGGGTGCTCAGCCTGGAGAAAAGGAGACTCAGGGGTGCCCTCATCACTCTCTGCAGCTCCTGAAAGGTGCCTGTGGGAACTGACAGAACCAGAGCACACAGCCTTGAGCTGCACCAAGGGAAATATGGGTTGGATATCAGGAAGGAGTTTTTACAGAAAGGTGATAAAGTTCTGGAATGGCTGCCCGGGGAGGTGGTGGAGCCACCATCCCTGGGTGTGTTTAACAAAGCCTGGATGCGGCACTGGGTGCCAGGGTTGAGTTGAGGGGCTGGGGCTGGCTTGGACTCGATGATCTTGAAGCTCATTCTGTGAATTCTGCAAATCAGGGATCTGGCACAAGGCTTGGGAGGCACTGGGTGCTGAGGGAACGAGCTTAGCAGTGCAGGTTAGATTCGTCTTTGCCTGTTTTCCCTCTAGATGACCACAAGAAAATAATTTCACCTTTTCTCCTTCATTTTTGCCTCTCCAGACCCGCAATCCACGGCTCTGCTGCTCTTTGAGCTGCACCAGGAGCACACTCAGCTTCCTTTGCCAACCTCAACACAAACTGAAGATCTTTAAGGTCTTTTCCAGCCCAAACCACTCCACGATTCCACCTGTGGGAAGCCAAACACGGCGCGGCACGACAAAGCAGATTTGGGGATTGCAGGAAAAACACCACGGATCTGCAGCATGACAATCCAGCTGGGATCCCAGTTTGGAAGTCCAAGCACACATTTCTAACCCCTCAACACCACAGGTGGGGCTCCAGGGGCACAGACAGGAGATCTGGCTGCTCCATGCATCCCTTCCTTGGGAAAGGTTTGCTGTAGGAACTTTTGGAATAGCCACTCTTAGAGCAGAGGCCGTTCCCGAGGTGATGGCAGGATTTTGGCCTCTGATTTGGGACTCTGCTTCCAAAACATCAACAAATGGAGCTCATATTTCAGCCATAATCCCACAAGATTCCAGGGAACCGTGGTGGGAAAAAGCAGGATAATGGTGCAACAACATTTTTGTGGGGAATAACACCAGGAAAACCTTTAAATCCCTGTGAAACTCCATTCAAAAACTTCCAAACAAATGGTTTATCCCTCATTAGAAATTACTCTTTTTGCTTTTTACTTCTACATAGTTTTGACTACAGCTTTATTCTTATTTTTTCATATATGGAAGAAAAATCCAATCTCAATGCAAAACCCTTTTAATCCATCCCTAGTGAATGCATATTGCCTTTTAAAAATAGTCAATATTTTGATGAAATGGAAAATTCTGATCAAATGGATTTTTTTCGGAAGAAAAGAGCAAAACCTTCCTTCAGAGAAAGTCTGGGTCTGTTTCTGAAAATACCTAAATTTGAAATATTTTGAAAGAATTATCTTCTCTTTAATTCCAAAATCAACAAATTTCTCAAACACCACTAAATGGTGGTGTTTTTACACCATTTCTATTTTTCCATCTCCACTGCAAACATTTGCAGGGTTTCAAGCACTACTTGCAGTAGGAATTTCCAGGATATTCCCACTAATAAGAAGGAGATTTTTAAAACAATCTAGGGAATTAGCCACACATCTTCCATTAAAACTAAAGCACCCTTGACTGCTTTACAATCTCATGAGATTAATTTGAAGAAAGTCTATTTAAAATGAATGTAAAAGTGGGCCAGTATTAAAATGTGGGAGCTGAATCCCTTCTCAGTGCAGTGGGATTGGATGGGAATTTCCACACATGCAGCACCCAAAAGTGCTGCTCTGGATTCAGAAGAACAGAATTAAACAGATTAAATTTTAATTGAAATCATTTAATTCCATGTCAAAACAAACACTGAAACCAAAAGCAACTCAAAAAATAAAATCAGTTTAAAGTCAAACAAGCCAGTGAGGACGTCAGCGAGGGAAGCAGAGACGCTTTATGAGGTCATGTTTACTATTTTGGCTTGGAATATTTGGATTATTTGATCCCGTTTTTCTGCTTTCAAATCCCAGACCTTAACCTGGCTCTGACAACCCCAAAATCCAACACAGCCCCAAAATCTGACATCACCCCCGTGGCTTCCAACCCCCCAGCCAGGCTGAGCATTCCTTGCTCTGAAACGAGGGAAAAAAATCCTGTCAAATTCAAAAAATATCTCCAGTGCTGCCTCCTCCTCATTTCCTGACTGCAGGCAGAGCGGAAATAGCTACATTTCCTGAGCAGGGCTGTTCTCCAGGGAACGGCAGCCTGTCTGTCTGTCTGTCTGTCTGTCTGCAGCAGCAGGGGCTGGGCTCAGGAGAATCCCTGGATTTCCAGCAGGAGCTGGGATAACGGCACTGGGGTGCAGGGCACACCCAGGGTGCTGAGGAGAGAGATGAGAGTATAAAAATGTGTCTGAAAGGGGAAAATAAGGACAAAAAGAGGGAGAAGGAGGAGAGCTCTCACCAGCCAGGTCTGTGTGCAGTGAAAGCAGGCAGAACTGCGTGGTCCCCCAGATTTTGTCTGGGTTCTGTAAAGCCTTGGGCTGTATTCCAGATAAAGGGGATCTGCTTGGTCCTGATCCCTTTCAAGGTGGGGTTTCTATGCCCTTATTCCATATTCTGTATTTAGGGAATCTGTTTGGTCCCAATTTCTCTGGAAGAGGTGTTTCTATATCCTTATTCTACATCCCTATTCTATATTTTAAATCCTTATTCTATATCCCTATTCCATATCCTTATTCCATATTCGGTATTTAGCCCCAATTCCTTTGAAAGGGGTGTTTCTATATCCTTATTCCATATTCTCTATTTAGGGAATCTGTTTGATCCCAATTTCTCTGGAAGAGCTGTTTCTATATCCTTATTCTATATCCCTATTCTATATTCCCTGTATTTAGGGAATCTGTTTGGTCCCTGTTCCTTTGAAAGGGATGTTTATATATCCTTATTCTATATTTTATATCCTTATTCTATATCCCTATTCTGTATCCTTATTCCATATTCTCTATTTAGGGAATCTATTTGGTCCCTATTCCTTTGAAAGGGGTGTTTATATTTCCTTATTCTATATCCTTATTCCATATTCTGTATTTAGGGAATCTGTTTGGTCCCAATTCCTTTGAAAGGGGTGTTTCTATATCCTTATTCCATATTCTCTATTTAGGGAATCTGGTCCCTATTCCTTTGAAAAGGGTGTTCCTATATCCTTATTCCACATCCCTATTCTATATTTCATATTCTTATTCTATATTCTATACCCTTATTCTATATTCCCTGTATTTAGGGAATTTATTTTTCCCCAATTCCATTGAAAGGCATGTTTATATATCTTTATTTTTTATCCCTATTCTATATCCTTGTTCTCTATCCTTATTCCATATCCCTATTCTATATCCTTATTCCATATTATGTATTTAGGGAATCTGTTTGGTCCCCAATTCCTTTCAAAGGGGTTTTTCTATATCCTTATTTTCTATTCCCTGTATTTAGGGAATCCATTTGGTGCCAATTCCTCTGAATGAGGTGTTTCTATACCCTCATTTTATATCTTTATTCCATATTCTGTACATAGGGAATCCATTTGATCCCAGCTCCTCTTAATGGGCGGTTCATATATCCTTATTCTATATCCTTAATCTATATTCTTTATATAGGAAATCTTTCTGGTCCCAGTTCTGAAAGGGGTACAGGTATATTCTATATTTTTATTCAATATTCTGGATATTCCATATCTGGATATTTATCTTTATTCAATGTTCTGGATATTCCATATCTGGATATAGGTATATTCTATATATTTATTCCATATCCTGGATATATATATTATATATATCCAAGTGGATATCCATTTGGGCCCAAAAAGTTAACTTTCCATTCTCAGCTCTTTGTTTCAGTGTTTTAAATCCTAAATAAAGAGATTTAGGCAGCTCTGGGGGGAAATCAACCGACCCTAAAGCAGAGGAAATGATGGACACTACCAGTCTCAACTTGAAATTAGTCAAGAAAAATCTCATTCACAGAGGCAGTTTGAGGAAAAGGAATAAAAAAAATACAGGTAAAGGGTTTAACTGCTATTCCAATTAACAAATAATCTCCAAAAATGTGATCTGAGGTCACCCCATGGCTCTGCCTGCTGGGAATCTGCCTTGGACTTGACCCCTGCATCATCTCCCAGAGAGGGTCCAGCTGATAAAACTGATAAAAACCAAAGTTTACTTGCTGAAAACATCACCTCAACCTGACCAGGATCAAACCCAATCAATCTGCTGAGCTGCCCCATTTTTCACCCACAAAACATCTTTTCTTTGGTAATTATCAATCACCCTTCTGCAGAAAGGTTCCTCCAATTTTTTTGAACTACTCAATCCTTGGAGAGACAGATGAATTTTAATGATTTAGATTATTAACCTAAAGGTTGATCCAGACTGGGAGGAACAGAATAATTTGTTTAATCATTATTATTATTTATAATTATTTAACATAGGGGAGAAAAATATCACCTTAAATGTCATCATGATGCTTTTTTAATTGCCTCGGATGAAATTCAGAATAATCATTACTCTGTAAATGTATACAGATCTAATTTTAAATACCCCAAGATGCTGGATATTTCTCTGGAAAATGCAGAGGATGCATATTCATTACTGGATGGGGAACTGCAAAACCAGAAAAGAATTGATCAACCAGTTACTGAAAATTAATTCTTTTCCCAATTCACAGCTGGGCTGTTATTTGACATGAGGCAGAAGAAGAAGCTGAGCCAGGTAATTTTTCTTCTTCCCTCATTCCAGAACTTTCCGATGTGCCCTTTAGGAGGAGGGATGATTTGTGGATGCCTAAAAATGTGCTTTTAATTTGGGATATTTGTATTGTGGAGTTATCTGCACTAAGGATGGTCACCCTGAGGGATGCCCAGCACAAGGACAATTTCCATCTGGGAGGAATATCAGAGCCCAGCCCCACATGGGGTGTGTAAAACCACAGGAAATACACAAAAATCAGTAATTTCAAAGGAATTGTTGCTGCTTTGGCTTGGTTTGGTGCTTGTTGGGGTTTTTTGGGGTGGGTTCATGCAGCTTCTTTTTGGAGATGAACAGCATAAAAAAAATAAGTTTTAGGATGGAATAGGGTGCCCAGAGCACTGTGGCTGCCCAGGTTTCCAGCACCCTTGGACTTCCAACCCTGCATTTCCCCGTTCACACTGGATTTTCCAGCACCCTTGGACTTCCAGCAGGTAACCCAGCATTTCCCCTGCTCACACCTGAATTTTCAACCTCCTTGGACTTCCAACCCTGCATTTCTCCCTGCTCACACTTGATTTCCCAGCACCCTTGGAGTTCCAACCCTGCATTTTTCCTGCTCACGCTCAATTTTCCAACACCCTTGGACTTCAACTCTGCTTTTTTCCTGCTCACACTCAATTTTCTAAAGCCCTTGGACTTCAAGCAGGTAACCTTGAATTTTCCCTGTTCATACTGGATTTTCCAGCACCCTTGGACTTCCAATTCTGCATTTCCCCTGCTCACACTTGATTTCTCAAAGCCCTTGGACTTCCAATTCTGCATTTCCCCTGCTCACATCTGATTTTCCAACACCCCTGGACTTCCAGCAGGTAACCCTGCATTTTCCCTGTTCATACTGGATTTTCCAGAGCCCATTTCTCCTGTTCACACTGGATTTTCCAGCATCCTTGGACATCCAGCAGGTAGCCCAGCATTTCCCCTGCTCACACTTGGTTTTGTAACACCCTTGGACTTCCAACCTTGCATTTTCCCTGCTTACACTTGGTTTTCCAAAGCCCTTGGAGTTCCAACCCTGCATTTTCCCCTGTTCACACTTGATTTTCCAACACTCTTGGACTTCAACTGTGCTTTTTTCCTGCTCACACTCAATTTTCTAAAGCCCTTGGACTTCAAGCAGGTAACCCTGCATTTTCCCTGTTCATACTGGATTTTCCAGAGCCCATTTCCCCCGTTCACACTGGATTTTCCAGCATCCTTGGACATCCAGCAGGTAGCCCAGCATTTCCCCTGCTCACACTTGGTTTTCCAAAGCCCTTGGAGTTCCAACCCTGCATTTTCCCCTGTTCACACCTGATTTGCCAACACTCTTGGACTTTAACTCTGCTTTTTTCCTGCTCACACTCGATTTTCTAAAGCCCTTGGACTTCAAGCAGTTAACCCTGCATTTTTTTCCTGTTCACACTTGATTTTCCAGCACTCCTGGACTTCCAACCCTGCATTTTCCCTGCTCATGCTTGATTTTCCAAAGCCCTTGGACTTCCAGCAGGTAACCCTGAATTTTCCCTGCTCACACTCGATTTCCCAGCACCCTTGGACTTCCAACCCTGCATTTTTCCTGCTCACACTCAATTTTCCAACACCCTTGGACTTCCAACACTGCATTTTCCCTACTCACACTTGGTTTCGTAACACCCTTGGACTTCCAGCCCTGCATTTCTCCTGCTCACACTTGGTTTTGCAAAGCCCTTGGACTTCCAATTCTGCATTTCTCCTGCTCACACTCAATTTTCCAACACCCTTGGACTTCCAACCCTGCGTTTTCCCTACTCACATTTGATTTTGTAACACCCTTGGACTTCCAGCAGGTAACCCTGCATTTCCCCTGCTCACACTGGATTTTCCAACACTCTGAGACTTCCAGCAGGTAGCCCAGCACTGTCCCTGCTCACAGGGCATTTTCCAGAGCCCTTTGTCCCCCAGAGCTGGCTTTTCCCAGCCCGTCCCTGTGCTGGGGACAGGCCCCCAGAGCCTGGGCTGGGGAAACATTTGCATTTTCATTGGCACAGGTACAGCATTCAGAATTCTTTCAGGCCAGGCCAATTAAAACAAGCTGAAAACTGCTGAGTGAAGCAGTTTCAGGCAGGATCTGCTTACATTCCCCCTCGGAGAAAAGCGGGGGGCCCACTTGCTGTAACTCTCTCCCTCTCTGCGCAGCGTGGGTTTTGAGCTTTTTTTATTTTTCTTTTCCCTTTTTTTTTTTTTTTTTCCTTTTCTTTTTCCCTTTTTCTTTTTAAGGTGGAAAAACTTGTGCCCTTTACATCTCTTAGAGATGGGTGGCAGGACTTGAGAATGTGGCTTCGTTTTCAAACCAGGCTGTAAAACCAAATTGAAGCATGAGAATTTTGTCAAAAAAAAAAAATAAAAGGAGAAAAAAAATAAAGAAAAAACCACCAACCCCAAAACTGGTAACCCTGCACAGATTAACACACTGTACCTCCTTCACAAACCTTGCATGGTATTTTCTTAAAAAGGAATAAAGCCACATAATTAGCAATCAGTTGAAGCCCAAGGCTTTTCTTCCACCACAGAGACTATTCAATGCCTACTGGCTCTCCCAACACACTCCTATTACTCTTGGGTTTCATTTTGGGCAGCCTCTTTCAAACCTCAGCTGGGCTGTAAATGCAAACTGACAGGTTAAAAGATACCATTTTTATACCCCTGAGCAAATAAAAGAAAATAAAATTAAAAAGCCCATCCTACCAGGGCTGCTTTATTTTAGAGTGATAATCCTCGAGAGCTGCAAGAACGTTGGGGGAATGATGAAGGGCCCCAGGGATGGAGGGATTTCTGATCCAAAGGGTCAGGATTCTGCATCCACCCATTTATCATGGGGGAAAAAAAACAAAAAACAAAAAACAAAAAACACCAAGATTTTTATACCCCAGAGCAAATAAAATAAAAGAAAATAAAATTTAAAAGCCCATCCTACCACGGCTGCTTTATTTTAGAGTGATAATCCTTGAAGGCTGCAAGAAGGTTGGAGGAATGATGAAGGGTCCCAGAAATGGAGGGATTTCTGATCCAAAGGGTCAGGATTCTGCATCCACCCCTTTATTGTGGGAAAAAACCCAAGGATTTTTATACCCCAGAGCAAATAAAATAAAAGAAAATTTAAAAGCCCATCCTACCACGGCTGCTTTATTTTAGTGTGATAATTCTCAAGAGCTGCAAGGTTGGAGGAATGAGGAAGGGTCCCAGAAATGGAGGGATTTCTGCTCCAAAGGGTCAGAATTCTGCATCCACCCCTTACCCTGGAAAAAACCCTTTTTTTTTGGTTTTTTTTGGCCACTTCCAAGCCCCTGCATGCCAGGACTGCCACAGAGACACCACCTGCAAATGCCCCTGCATCGGTCTGGGGGGGAATTTGGGCTAATCCAGCAGAACAAACCAGGCCCCGGGATTTGCATTTGTTTTCATGGCTCTGAATGAGGCTGTGTCACTGCTGGGCTGGGCTGCATGGAGGGGAGATGTGCCCTGCATGTAAAATTTGGGTCCATTTGGGTCGAGCTGGGTTTCAGGCAGTGGCAGAAGGCAGAGGGGTCTGAACCCGAATTTCTTTTCACCTTGATGAAGCAGCACTGGGCTCACACAAACACCAACAGTTCCCATCAATGCCTGAGCACCCAGAGAAGCCAGAAACTGAATCATAACCAGAAACTAAATCATAACCAGAAATTAAATCATAACTAGAGACTAAATCATAACCAGAAACTAAATCATAACCAGAAACTAAATCATAACTAGAAATTAAATCATAACTAGAGACTAAATCATAACCAGAAACTAAATCATAACCAGAAACTAAAACATAACCAGAAACTAAATCATAACCAGAGACTAAATCATAACAAGAGACTAAATCATAACCAGAAACTAAATCATAACTAGAAATTAAATCATAACCAGAAACTAAATCATAACCAGAAATTAAATCATAACTAGAAATTAAATCATAACCAGAAACTAAATCATAACCAGAAACTAAATCATAACCAGAAACTAAATCATAAACCAGAAACTAAATCATAACTAGAGACTAAATCATAACTAGAGACTAAATCATAAACCAGAAATGAAATCATAACCAGATACTAATAAACCTGCCACGTCATCCCTCACCTAATTGTCACCAAGATGTTAAGGAGAGGCACAGGAGGAACAAAAGAGGGGACAGAGAGGGCTGGAGGCAGCAGAAACTCCAGATTGCTCAGATCATCCCTGACAGGAGACAATTCTCTCTCTTTGCTTTCAGAGCCCTGCTCTAGGAACAAGCTGGCCCAGGGGACGGGGAAAGTAGGACATGAGGACTATTCTGGATCCAAATCCTTTTCTTTTTCCAAGGCTCCTGGGTGCCCTCCTCAGCGACCTCGAGCGGCTCAGCTGTCACCTGGCACACGGGTGCCTGCAAAGGCATTTATTGATTTCAGCAGGGCAGACAGAGAACGGACACCAGCAATCCCTGAAGCACAGGGAACGTGCCACGAGCATCCTGTGATCCCAGCTCTGCCTGCTCAGAGTGAGGGGTTATTGATCTCTGAAAGGGTGAGCACGTCCCCAAACTATAGAAATATATATTATATAAAAATCATAAATTTATAAAATTATATAAATAGATCAATAAATAGCTATAAATAAATATAAATTAAATAAAGAGAAAATAAATAGAAATAAATATAAATTATAGAAATAAATAGATCAAGAAATAGATAGAAATAAATATAAATTATATAAATAAATAAATAGATAGAAATACATATAAATTATATAAATATATTAATAAATAGAAATAAGTATAAATTAGATAAATAAATAGATAAATGAATAGATAGAAATAAATATAAATTAGATAAATAAATAGATAAATAGATAAAATAAATATAAACTAGATAAATAAATAGAGGGCAGTGTGTGACATTCATGTGGGGACTTTGATGCTGGAATGTGAACACTTGAAAGGACACAGCTGATCACCTCCCCTTGCTGCCCTACTCCACAGCCCCTCCTCTCCTCTCAAATAACACCTCCCATCCCTCTCATCCAGAAGCAAGAAATGTTTTTTCTCTGTTGGAAATTTTTCCTGCTTTTCTCCCCTCACTGAGGAACCTCATTTAGTCTCCACCTGGATTCACCTGTCCACAGCGAAAAGCAAACAACAATCAACAAACTGAAACATCCTCCAGGCAGAGATCTCCTCTGCAGGTGTAGGTGATGGGGAATGGAAATCCAGGTAAAAAATGGAAAGAATACAAAGAAAATCTTTGCAACTGAGCTACCTTGAGGTGGATCAAGGTTCCACCTACCTGGGACACTTTCCATGACATTTGCTAAGGTCATCCCCCAAGCTGGGATTCCCTCAGCCATGCTTTTCCTTCTGGTCTTCAAGAGGGAGATAAAAAAGAGGCAAAAAATCAAAGAGGGGATCAGGAAACACTCACTTGGCCATGTCCTGAGCAATTCCCAAGACATGCCAATTCCCTGAGCGTGCCCAGGTTTCCTGCTGTCCCCTCAGAGATGGGATTTTCCACTCCCACCTTTCCCCCTCCTGCTTATCTCCCTCCCTGCTGGCCCCTGAGCCTGCTGAGTCCAGCAGTGCAGATTAGATGTGAGCAAAGCACAGAGCCCTGACTCCCCCAGCCAGCCTGGAGAGATAAAAGCAGCCAAACACTGTCCAGAGACAGCTCCAGCAGCTCCCTCTGGGTGATGCCTGGGACTGGGGACCCTCCAGCAGCTGCCCTGCGAGTCCCAGAGGCAGAATCACTCCTTTCTGCACCCTGTGCTTAAACAGAAATCTCATTCTCCAAAATATCCAGTGGGAACCTTCTCTGAGCATCGAAGAGCTGCTGTTCAGGGTGCAGAGCAGCAGCCAGTGCCAGCCTGCAGTGTGGGAACCCAGGACCTCCCTCTGGCTGTCCAGGACAGCGAGGACCCCTGCCAGAACACCTGTGGGTTTGATTATGACCCATGGAGCAAGTTACCAACCTTAGATGAAGATCAGCAAGCCACGAAAGTTTAAGTAGAGTGATAGTGAATTTATCACAGGGTGAAAAAATGACTTTTTGGGGTTTTTAGAATGGGGGTTCAGGGGACAAGATGGAGGAATCTGGGCATGCCCAGCCTTTCTCCTTCTTCTTCTTGGCCTCCATCTTCTGCTGTGATGTTGGCACTTTTAGATTGGTTTAGAGTAGAAGCTCACTGTCTAACATAGGTGATAGGTATTGGGAAGTTATGGTCAATAATGTACACGTAGTTTTTAGTATAAAAGATAACACTGCCCTGGGGACAGAGTGCCTCTGTTTGTCCTGCTGAGGGGACCTCGGCTGGACAGGAGAAAGAATTTTATAGATAAGAAACAATAAACAACCTTGAGACCGAGAACTGAAGAGCTCTGACTTCTTCTTCAAGCACCGGGCTGGGAAAAGAGACTTTCTGACATTTCTTGGGGTCACTCTGAGCAGCAGAGACCCCGACAGGAGGGGATGCTCAGCACAAAGTGTCTGTCAAGCCCAGCCCAGCAGGATCCCACTTTGGCAGAGACAGAGGAGTTGGACACACAACCAAACATGTTCCACCTCCAGCAGCTCCTGAAGTTGCCATCCACAGGCTGAGCTGCTGCAGCTCATCAATAAGCCTGCAACTCCAGCAGAAGGGTGTGTGATTAGCCTAAACTCCAAGGCAGTCATAGGAGAGGGTCTGTTCTGAGAGCCCTGCTCCATTCCAAGTGTTCCCAAGTTTTACATCCCGACCAGGCTGCCCATCACAGCTCACTGACGTGGGTCAGCTCCAAAAGGACACAACAGCCCCAGGGGAGGGGAAGGTCCCAGCCAAAGAGCAGTGCCCAAGCTCCCAGAACACAGAATTTACACCGAGTCTGCTCTCCTGGGCAACTCCTGGCCAAGCCTGCCCTGCCACACACAGCACTGGGGGACTGGGAGCTCAGGGCTGCTCAGGGCAGGGGACTTTAGCACTGACTCAGGGCTGCAGAGCCTTTCCTCCTGTGTGTGCAATCTGTAAGATATGCAGGAGGTCACAGGCCTGCTCACAGGGGACAGCCAGCAAGTCCTGGGGTGTTCCCAGGGCACCAGTGCCATCAGATAAGGAGCCAGCAAATGCTCTGAGATAAGGATAAAGATGACCATCCCCACCATCCCACTGTGCAGGCAGGGCAGCTCAAAGAGAGCAGCAGAGGGATCCCAGGCTGGCTTGGGCAGCTGCTGGCTCTGCTCCTTAGATGGGGCACATTGAAGTCCTGTATAAAACCCCACAACAGAACATCCCCTGGTGACAGGAGGTGACAGAGCTGAGCATGGCACCTCTTGGCACACAATCTGCAAGGCCAGATGTTCAGACTCAGCTCGCTGAGGTGCTCCTGCTGTCACACATGGTATCCAGCCATGGCAAGGAGAAAGCCAAGCTCTGAAAAACTCAGCCCCTTGATGTCGGTGAGAAATAATCAGTCCAACACTTGGCAAAACCTCTCCAGCACATTCTCATTAGTGGGCTTGGACCCCACAAGCCAATTCCTTCCACGTGGCTGACTGGCAGGGGAAGGAACCAGATGGATGGGGGATGTGGTGCAGGTACTAGGGGAAAACACCACAGCCAACTTCCAGCTGCTCTCCAGGTTCAGAGAAGCTTTTGAGATGCCAAGGGAGGAGGTAACCAGGTCTTACTGCACGAGGAGGGGTTTTCTAACTCCTGGAAGATGCTACCAAGAGTAAAACTGGGATGACAAAGGGATGTGAAGTGAGGGGAAAGGCTGATTCAGTTTGGAGGTGAAGGCAGAGCACAGCTCACTTGCTTTGTGTGTAGCACAAATGCCCTCATAGGCAGGAAAGGGGACACAAAAACCTGCCCTCAAAAGCTCCCACGGCAGAGCATCAGCAGGGGAAGCTTCAACCATCCTGAGAGCCACAAGTCCTGCTCTGCTCTCCCTTCCCACCCCAGCCCTTGTGCAGCCCCTGCTGCGGGCACCTCGTGGGGAGCTCTCTCCTCCCATTCCTGCCCACTGCACCCCTGGCTGGAGGAGCAGGAGGGGACCCTCCAGTGCAGGAGCTGCCCTGCACCCCAAGAGGAGCTCACTCTGAAGTCATTTTACCCTTCCAAACCATTTCTGGCTCACTCGCTTCTTAAGAGCTCCAAGCTCCTCAGTTTAAGCAAATGGCCCCAAAAAAACATAATTAAAGAAGCTGCGTCCCAGCTAATGAAAGAGGCTGGTGCTTGAAACGGCTGGGGCGAGTACGAGCCACACTTCAGAGCCACTTTGCATTAATATTTTACAGCTCATTTCTTTTCTTTTACACAGGCAATGGCTTTTCTCCACCTCCAAGGGACTGAGCTCATTTCACTGAAAGCAAGAATGCAACCAGGGTTTTGTGAGGTAGTTGTTTTTTTTTCTCCTCTCTCTCCCCTATAAAACAAACATCTGCTCCAAATTTTCAGCTCACTCTCTGAGCAAACTCTCTGAATTTTCTGACGTGTTTCAAGGCAAACAGTTCAATTTGAAGCTGGCCTATAACCCTCCCCAGCATGAGAAGGTAAGAATGCAAGACCCTTTTTTATTAAAAATAAAGAATCAGTTAACACAGGAAATTTAAAAGAAAATAAATGCATAAAAGACAACTGACTTGAGGGATTAGCTCTACTTTGCTTTGGGTGCTTAACAAAAAGAATAGAAAATTATTAGCACTCTTCCTATTGTAGGAGCCAGGCCCTCTGCAGAGTTATTAGCAAGAAAGCAATGCGTTGGTAATTAAACCTGGCTGGAACCCTATGAATAAAACCACGTATCAATTGAAAAAAAAAAAAAAAAAGCCTTTTTTTATTTTTTTGGCACAAACCAGGGCTGCATTTTGCACAGTTTTGAAGAAGTACAGGAGAAGGGAAAGGCTTCCTGCCCAGGGGAGCTCACCCCCCCTCCCCAGCCCTCAGCTCACGGAGATTCTCGACACTCTGGAGTGAAGAGCTCAAGAAGAGCAGGTCCTGTCCAAGAGAAGAGGCTCTCATGTGGCAGCCCAGCTGGCTGGGGGCCCTGCCGAGCCTGAGCCCAGCCAGAGCTGCCCACGGAGGGCACAGAGGGGACACACACAGGGTCTTTATGCACTCTCACAAAGCACTACACAAGGGGCACAAAGCAGGGGACGAGGACAGGGCTGTCACACCAGCAGGGGCTCTCTGCTCTCCATCCCCCAGCATCTCCTGGGCAGGCAAGGCTGGGCAGTTCATGGTGGCCAGGGAGGCCAGCTGCTTACCTGTCCATCTACAGCACGTGTAGCGATGCCACCCAACCCTTCACAGAACCATCAGGGCAGGAAAAGCCCTCTAAGAGCATCCAGCCCAACCACCAACCCAGCACTGCCAGGTCCACCACTGAGCCATGGCCCCAGGTGCCACATCTACACAGGTTCCTCCTGATCCAGCATCCCTCTGGTCCAACCTCACTGCTCTTAGGAGATGCTGAAGCACACAGAGACCTTCATCCTTTAGTGCCAGAAGTTCCTTGCAGAGGCCAGTCAGACCCTGCTGGCTTCAGTAACTTGAATAAAGGTGGCACATGACCTCTGGGCATGGCAGAGAGAGGGAACTCAGACCCACAGCACCAGGCTGCTGAGGCACCAACGGCACAGAGCACAGGGGTTCCCTGGACCTCTCTCCAGCAGTGGGGTGACCTTCAGCCTGCTCAAGCTCTGCTCCCCTCTAAGCTCCACATCACTGTGCACAGAAAGCCAGCACCACACAGACAATGTTTTTAAGGCAAAGAACTGGCTGCCTGTTGCAGAGTTCAGCAGAAATCAGAAGTACTGACAGATCCTGGAGCAGCAGCTGCTCCACAACACCTCTGACAGCGATGGCAAAGCTCCAAAATGAGCACCACCAACTGAGGAATGATGGCAGGGGCTGTGCCCAGAGCCCTCTCCTCCTGGCACTCTGCAGCTTTAGCCCACCTGCAGATGAGCCAGCTGACCTCCATCCCTTCCTGCACTGCCCACCATGCACCAGGAGCTTCCCAAGCTGCAGCCATGCGGGCTGTGCTCTTCCCAACACTGTCAGCCATGGAGCCAGGTCCCCTATCCTCACCCACCCCTCCCTGGGACAAATACACATCTCCTTTCTGCACACCCACCAGGAGCAGAGAAAGGAGCACAGATCCTCTATAGCTGGTGTCCATGGAGACAGACCTCTCCAAGACATGGCCATCCACACAGACATGCCCTGAGCCCAAAACCTCCATATTGTGGGAATCACAATGTTCCATTCGTGTCTGTATATAAACTGCCAGTGCACACCATATGTTGACTTTTATGCATTTATTTTCTTTTAAACTTCCTTTGTTAACTGATTCTTCATTTTTAATGAAAGAGTCTTGCATTCTTACTGTGGATGTTCACCTGTTCTGAAATGGATAACAACCCAGAATCATTCCTACTCAGACAATTAATGCGTATCCAGGGTGGTCTAGAACTCCCTGGTGGTCTCCAGCTCTCAAGAAACGCAAGAACATCCATTACTGACCCATGAACACAGCAATCTTTGACCTGTAAGTCCCCAGACACCGTCTGGTGCAGGTGCTGTTGCATGGGAAGGAACATCTCCCCTCCTGACAGCTGGCCACCCCCTCACAGTGCAAGCTGGGGCCAAACCAGAACCACCACCAAGAGCAAAACCCAACTTAGTGCTCCCTATGCTGGCATGGCTTGTCTTCATGGGGAGAACTGCATCAGTCCCTGCCCACGGCTGACACTACCCTGCACTGAAAGTGATGAGCTCAGCTCCAGATTACTTCACCCCCTGCTTCCCACCATGGCCACGTTTACCTCAAGGGGATGAGCCAGGAGGGGAATTCCTTGGTATTTGCCACACGAAGTGGAGCTGTCACACACCTGGCTTTTCCCAGGCATCCTCTTTCTGCCCAGAAAGCACATCCAGATAAAAACAGGGAAGCTGGCCAAGAACCCAGTAGTGCTGGCCATCGATCCCATGGTTTGCCTTGCCTGCCTAGAAACCCAGGCACTATTTGTGTACACAGGCTGGCATTTCCAGCTGGAGCCCCACAGCTCTGTCCAGCAAGTGTTAAAGCAAAGCTCTGCTCCCCAGCCCTGCAAGCTCAGCGTGACACCAGAGCAGGGGACTGAGGACAGGACGAGGTGCTCTGGTGAGAGAGGATGCCATGGGAAAGCATCTGGCTTCAGAGAGATGGGGCTGAAGATACAGCAGGTCTTCAGCCTGATGTCCTCTGTGTCCAGCAAGGCCCACCTGGCCCCCTGGGAGGGTCACACATAGTGTGGGGACACCATGAGCATTGGGAGGCACACGTGGGGAACCCAGAGCCCAAAGCCACCAGGCAGACACCTTGCCTGTGGCACAGGAGAGAAGCCCCAAGGAATTTTCCTCTGTGACATTAAAAGAAACACAATCATCTCAGTCCCTGGGACACTCTGCTCTTGGATGTCTGCACAGCACAAGAATTCCTTGCAGCCATGGCTTTATCACAGTCAGGCCCACAGTTCTGGTACAGAAGCTGAAATTCCCTAGATTTCCCCCAAAGGTTACAGGGACACACCTCAGTCTGTCCCCAGGAACAACCATCCCTGCAGACACCAGTGGGGACCTCTGTCCCCCATGGGCACACGTGGTCTGTGGGCTCTGTCTCAGACCAGAATCTCCCCAGCAAAACCAACGTTTGCTCAGCCTGAGTTTAAGAACAACTTAAGCCCAGGGTCAATAGAATGCTGCTCTCTCCTCCCTCTCACACTACCTCATCGCTCCCAGAGGCCATTCTGGGAAAGAGATGGGGCAGCTTCATGATGCTAAAGGCTCCCTCCAGACCTGCCTGCAGACACCACAGGGCACAAGGTCTGGAGGACTCAAAGGGTCTCAGGGCAAACCAAAGCCCCAAACTGGCATTTTGTGGACCTGCCACAGAGATTTGGCCACCATCTCCATGCCCTTTCCTCATCTAAGCCCCTGGTACTAACAGTATCCCACCTTTCCATCCTGGACCAGCAGCACTTGCCAGAAGGGATGACAATCTCTCCCTGGCCTTGCTGGGCCTCAGTCACATCCCTCAGCATGGGGAAGGCCAGTGCCATGGGCAGCACCAGCCCTCCCACCATCTGGCCTTCGTGCACATCCCCTCTTCCTCATGTCCCACGCAGAAAAGAGACCCTGTCCTCGTGCTGGAGCACACGGGGGCAGGAAAGGTAATTTAAGAAAACCTGGGAAACCAACACTAAGTTTAAGAGTGCACAGCATGCCAGATCTCACCCCCTTCCCACCTTACGCCCATGCATAAGAAACCTGGTTTTACACTCAGGTTTCTTACGCATCCTTTCCTCTGTCCTCCTTGTCCCCATCCAGCACAGGAAGCCGGGGCTCACCTGACCCTGTGCCATCACCCTCACAGGGCAACGGGGAAGAGAACGGAACCACAGCACAGTATTTTGGGCTGGTTTTCCTACTGCTTAACCTTTTCCGTTTGCTCTCATCTGTTGCTCCGAGGTGCAACCGCAAAAGGGCTCACACTAACCCTGCCTCCTCTGAGGCTCCCTACAGCCCTTAGGTGCTGCTCGCCAAGGCACCACCCGGGAAAACACCTCGTTTATCCCGGGGGAAGTCTGGTGCCGAGCAGGGATGCGGAAAGTTGGGAGGCGGCGCTGGGCGGGGGCAGCGGCGGTACCGGCCCGCGCATCCCCCGCGCATCCCCCGAGCCCAGAGCGGCCCCGCGCTGGGACCCGGACCCCTCTCCGCCCCCGATGCCGGGCACGGCGAGCCTGGGGGTTCATTATTTCTCATTTTCTTCCTCCTCTCCTCGCCAGCGAGCCCCGGCGCTCCCCGAACGGCGGCTCCGGGAGGGCTCCGGCCCCTCCGCCCCGCCCGGGGCAGCGCAGCCGCTCCGCGCCCCTTCCCCCGCACTCACCGGCGCCCTCGACCTTCTCGGAGCCGCGGCTCCAGGTGACCTGCCGCGTCTCCAGCTTCACCTGGAAAGTTTTCCGCTCGGGTCGCTGCGACTTTTTGGAGTAGAAGAGGGTCATGACGGTGCCCACCTCCAGGCTGCGGCAGAGCTGCGCCGCCTCCGCCTCGCTGGGCGCCCCGGGGCCGGAGCCCGGCCCGGCCGCCATCGGCGCGGCGAACAAAGGGGAGCGGGAGCGCCCGAGCCCCGCCGCGCCCCGCGCCGCCGCCGCGGGAGGGGAGC
>JAWWMN010000088.1:4542530-4565008 GCA_035047745.1 Catamblyrhynchus diadema | reverse complement strand
TTATTATTATTATTATTATTATTATTATTATTATTATTATTATTATTATTATTATTATTATTATTATTATTATTGTAGTATGTTGCCCAATAATTCAAAGAGGGAACACAAGCAGTAACTAAAAAGAAAAAAAAATCTACTAAAAGATAAGACATGGAAATGGAAAAATGCATTTTTATCAAACAAGCAGGCAGCAGCAGTGTGACATTTGCAGATTTCAGGACCTTTAAATACAGGAATATTGTCCAAAGAGAAAAAAAAAAAAGAGATTCATTTAATAATTTCTGTGGCTCCACCCAAGGTTCTGAGCCAAATCGGGTGGGAAAGGACCTCAGAAAGTCTCTGGCGCAACTTCCTGGGATCCAACCAAGATATTTTGGGTTTTATCCCATTCCTCATCCACCCTGTGGCTTCCAGCAAGAGAAAATCCTCCACCAGTGTTCATGAAAACACTAAAAAATGGGAAAGAGCCTTAAAAACCATCAAATTCCAGGATTACACCAGTTGCTCTGGGTAATCACCACCACCACCATTTGATTTTCCCTCCCCATTCTTGAATTTTAAAACCAACTGGGTGGTTTTTATTCTGGGCTGCAGATTGCACCCCTGAATCGATTTATTTTTTTATTTAATCACCCATTATTTATGCAGGATTCAAAAAGGCATCCCAAGAATAACTAAAACCCCTTGACATGATGCCTTAACTCAAGCTTATTTCACAAGCAAACCAGAAATGAGGAGAGAGAACCATGGTTACAGTGAAAATACCACCCAGCTCCTCCAGAGATGGCTCATCTCTGCACAGCCCTGACACGAACACAGCAATTTCAGAAGAATAAATCATTTCATGTGGTCAAGAGGGAGGTTTTAGGAGGGATTTACATGTTGGAAAGGTGATGACTTGGCAGAAAACTGGCAGGATTTTCTCTGCGCAGGCAGGAATAGGAACCAGAGATGGAAATCAGGTTATCAACAGCAAAATGGGGGCAGAGAGAACCAGAAACAAATCTGGAGGAAGAAGAACATGGCTTGAAACTGGTTTATTGCTCTTAAACATTGGCACATTCCTGAAGGGTTGGGTTCCACCTCTGTTTGGGATTACCTCAGCCAACCCTACCCAGAATTATTTGTGACTTCTTCCTCTCATTCCTGCCTGGTTTTGCCACATAAAACAGGATGAAGCTGGACAAGAAAATGAAAAGTTGTGAAGGATGGAAGAACTACCCAGAGTGCAGAGCTCATTTTGGCTTTGATAAAGGCCTGGACAGGACTCTTCAATTTACAGAAAGCATGGAATGGTTTGGGTTGGGAGGGACCCTAAAGCCCATCCCATGGGCAGGGACCTCTTCCACTGTCCCAGGGTGCTCCAAGCCCTTGGTCTTGGGCACTTCCAGGGATCCAGGGGCAGCCAGAGCTTCTCTGGGCACCCTCCCTCCCCAAAATCCCATCTCAAACTCTCTAAATGCCTCCAAGTCCTGCAGCAACTGAAAAAGCAACCAGGCCCTAAAAGGTGACACCACACAAGTGTCCCTTCTCAAACCATGGATGCAAAAATGTTGGAAAACCCAAAGAACAGGTGGAAACACAATCTGTGAAATTCTATTTTAAATCTGTAGCTCACAGCCAGGTTGAGTTCTTGGTAGTCAAAGCGAATGTAAAGAAAGAAAACAATGCCCACAATTTTCAGGAATTTCCACCCTGAATTTCCACAATTTCCACCCTGGCTCAGGAAAATGTATTCCTGTCAATAAAAGTGGGAATTCCATGCACAGCCTGATGAAAGCAATGGAGCAGATTGCAGGTGTATAAATACAACTGAAGTTGTACCACAAATCATCTTCCCACCCAAATCACCCTGTGAGAAAGAGAAATAATGTTCTGAAATGTGAATTAAGGCAGATTTGAGCACCTGAGGCACTTCTGCCACAACACCAAAACAGAGCAATTGACCCATTAAAAAATCCTTATTTCTCTTTCTTGCCAGCATGGTCACATGAAAGTTTTCTGCTGTGCTCACTCTCAGAATTCTGGTTTGGTTAAACTCTGGTTTTAATAAAGAGGAGTGAAATCTGCCAGCACAAAAGTGTCTGAACTCAAGGAAGTCCAGCCTGAGCAGGGCAGATCCCTGACATTCCCACTCAGGAACCTCCACCTGCATCCAGCTGATGCTGTGACAGCTTCCACCAGACCAGGGACCGGCCCTGCACGCCCCCTGCATCCTGAAGCTTCCCAGCACACAGAGTTAACCACAAATTTGCCCTGATTTCCTGGAAACCAGCATCATCTCACCCATCAGGAGATCATTTCACCCCACGCTTCTCCCACAGCTTGCCCTGCCTGAATGAGTCTCTCCAAGCAGGCTTGTCCCAGGGGAAGAGAAGAAGTTCTTTCATGCCTTATTTCAGACTCTTCCACTTTTAAAGAATCTCTTTTCTGCCTGCCCAGCTTTGCTCCTATCAAGGGATAAATTCCATGAACAAGAAGCAGCAAGGCAGTGGGAATCCCCTGGGAAGGTGCTGCCCATGGCATGCAGAGCCCTCCTGGACACAAAATTCATGGCAGGAGCTCAGTTCTGGGGGTTTGCAACCTCCAAAATCCTGAAAAGGCAGAGGCTGCCTAGTCAGTGATTTAAAGTGGTAACAAAAAATGGATTTGGGATTGGCCAAAGGCTCATAACCCAAGTCCAGCTTTTCCTGACACAACTCTCTGGGCTGGCTCTTGCTGCATTTTGGACTCTATAAACCTCCACACACGTGCAGCAGCACCCTGGCCATGGCAAGAGAGAAGATCCCTGATTAATGCACCGAATTCTCATCACATTTTAATGCAACCCAACTTCACTGAGACAATTTCTGTGTGTGAGATCTCCAAGCAGGGGAATGGTACTTGCCTGGAGCTCCAGGTGAGATGGAGCTTGGGAGAGCTGAGATCTCTTCTTGTTCCTTGGGCAGGTCTTTCCTGCAGATTTCTGGCCCTGACTCCCAGCTCCAGAGGAATCCAGGTGATCCTTTCTCTTTTTCATGAGCAATTCCCACTGAAGTTACTCCTATGAGAGGGAAAAAAAAATAAATAAAAAGGAGAGATATATTTATTTCTTTGTAGAACAGAACTGTAAGGGTTGCTCACTGATATCCCACAAGAAAGAGCGAAAAAGGTGCCTGGAACTTGAGCTGACAGCACACAGAGCAGTTCAACTTCAGATTACAGAACAGAATCTGGGGCAAAAAAAGCATTTTCATATTCTCATATTAAAAGCAAAGTGAACACAAGTTGTTTGGATAAATAAGGAGACAAAATAAATTTAAACAATTGAACACAGAGTAAAGTTTTCCCTTCTCCACCTGAAACAGATCAGACTGGAACACCTCACCCCCTGAAACACCCTTTTTACAGCAAAATTCATCTGTGGGGCCAAATGTTTCTGCCTTTGCTCTGAAAAAACTTCTTTTTCCCCTCTGGCAAACCTGACACCTCAGCCACACTGCCCTGCCACACCAAATTCCCCCTCAACTCTGAGATTTCCCTACCCAGACCTACCTACAGAAAACCCCTCAATTCAAACATTTATTCCCAGATCTGGAAGGGAGGAGGAGGAGGAGGGAGGAGTGGGACTCGGGGCTGTGCTGGAGTCACTCAGTGGGCACCTCTCAGCAGGAGTGCCAAGGCAGAGCTGTGCCTGCAGAAATCTCTGCCACATCAACCCACAGCCTCGAAAAGCAAAGAAATGAGCCAGGCCTGATCCTGATTCATCAGTATTCAGTTGTGGATTCAGAGGGACAGCTCGGAATTGACACTGGAATAAGGAAAAATCAGGATTAGGCACCATCTGTCTCAGAGAGGGGAGCGACCAGAGTTGCTGTGCACATTTGAATCCTCTTCCCCCATTTCTTTAATCTCTTGCACATTCCAGGTTTTCCATTCAGCTCCGGTGACAAAAGATTTTACAAAATGACAGTCCAGATTGAGAGAACAGAAATTACAACCTCTGACAAAAGAGATGCCAAACTTTTTATCAACGATAAGTGCTCCTTCCACGCAGAGCCTGGGCTGCAATGGGAAATATAAGGCAGATGTCGAATGGAAATTAAACATTGTGCTCCCAGGGTGGCCTCAGCTGCATTCAGAGCTTGATTTAAAACAAGGCCAGAGTTCTTTCATCATTTCTTTAAAAAAAAAAAGTTTCAAACATAAAGATATTCCAAACAGGCGCATACTTGACCTAGAACTTGGCGGTGCAGGACAAAAAATGAGTGTAAAAAGCACCAGCACGGGGGAGAAAAGGCAAAGCGAGTTGTCTGGGAGAATTTGGTCCTCAAATCACTTCTATTTCGGCATCCTGAGAGTTAAGAGGGAAGCCAGGTGAAATATCTTGGCCCCTTTTCTAAATTCCCACAAAACCTCTCATTTGGGAGGCTCGGCCAACTCGATTTTCTGCAACAGAACCAAAACCAAGCGCAAGCAGTTTGAGGAGAATTTCTCTTCGAGCTTCTCTAAGACTTAAACCATATTTACATCTGTGCCTGGTATTATTAGACATGATAAAATAGCACGAGACATTTGCAATGGCTCAGATATTCAGCCTCAAGCAGCACATATTTGAACGGTCTGCAGTGTTTGCTTTTAATAATTTCTGATCATATAACAGCTCAGCCAAAAGAACATAATAATAGGCTTGCAAAAATTAAACCCCCAGACTGTTAAATATCCTGTACACTGAGGGCAGTGAGGAAAAATTTAAGGATTGAAAGGATGATGCTCAAATTTACAAAATAGTTAAAAGCACAAACCAGATTGCATTTGCTTCTCTTTCACTTTGTTAGAATTTTTTTTTTAACGCAAGGAAAAATAAAAATTAAAGTGAAATGAGTAAAATATTTACAGCTTGAACACATAAATATGTTTGCACTCTTCTGGGCACCTTCCTTTTAGAAATAATTTTCTCTTCTCAGCAATTTCACCTCAAACACAGTAAAACAAAAAAACTTTTGAGGCCACGACTTTGTAACCTCCCTGAAGTTTTGAACAGGGGCAGAGCTGGCCTGTGCACACAAGACAATCAAACACATGCTTAAATGTCAAGTAAACTCCTGGCTGTATTAATTTTTTTTTCCCCTCTCCACCAAAGGAAGAAATTGTGACAAGATTTTACTTTGAATGCCCTGACAAAGCAGCACTTTCTGGCACGAGCAGGACACTCATCCCCCTTCATCTCCCAGCACAAGATTCAATCAGCTGAAACACAAACCTCATTCTGCACTGAGAGATTTTTTTTTGGGTTTTTTTTCCCCCAAATAAAACCAACTTGCAAACAGCCTCCCTGGCCTTTTTAAAACCCGTTTTCGATTGCTTTTAAACATAAAATAGAGATGGATGGATGGATGGATGGATGGATGGATGGATGGATGGATGGATGGATGGATGGATGGACAACTAGAGAAATGCTTTCAGTCATGCTTCCTCCCCCCACACACACACCTTTAAAATTGAAAAGCATCAGTATCCAAATAGCAACAGGAAATTTTTACCTTGTGGCTAAATAGCTCACTGTTCACTTTGCAGCTGCCTCTATTTTTTGCTGGGCAAAAAAAAAAAAAAATAAAAAAAATAAAAAAAAATAAAAACCACCAATACAAAAGTCTTTCCTAAGAAAACCAAGCTTTTGACATAAGGGCAGCGCCAAACGCAAACCTACAAAGAAATTTCTTTTTTCCCCCCGTCCCGTCGTTATAATTCCTAATTTTGTGGGATGTATTGCTGGGGCTGTTTATCATAACAGTGTGCAATAAAAAGGACGACTAACTCTTGCAATTTTCTCCCTACTCCTCCCCTTGACAGGGGCCACTGATAGGGAAAGAGGCTCGGAAAAGCAGAGCAGTGAAAGGCTAAGAAACAATAGGCAACCATGGCTTTGACAATGCAGCCCTGAACCCTTTTTGCTCCCGCTGTGACACTTGCATTCAAGAGCAAGGGCGGCTGCCATCATAAGAATGGACAATGGCATAAGGAATACAAGGGAGAGAGGGGGGGGAGATATAGAGAGAGAGAGAGAAAAAAAAAAAAAAAAAGGAAATCAGATGAATTCAGAGCTAAGATGGCAGAGCTCTCACCTTTTCCGCTTTTTTCGAGTAATCTGGATGGAGACGTCCCGCAGAGAAGAGATAAAAAGGGTTGTGCTGAACTGTTGGATGGTTCTGAAGACTTCTGCATTTGCAAACGCATTTTAGAACTATTTGTAGGGGTATATATGCTGCATGCCATCTCTCTGTCTCTGTCTCTCTCTCTCTCCCTGTGTCTCTCTCTCTTCTGTTTTATGTCCTGCTATCTCCATCACACACCTCTAATAGTATGAAGACTTTCTGCCCGTGGAAGTAAGTGAGAGTGTGTGTGTTCCTTAATGTTTGAATCAAGACACACGTCTGCATGCATTTCTAATCTAAGGAGCCTATAGCAGTTACTACAACTATCAATTAGTCAGCAATAGCTCGAGATCCCCATGTGTCTGGGTGAACAAAGGTGAGAAACACATGCAAATAGTCCTCCAGCACCTGGGTCACGTACAGTAACTTAGCCAGCAACAAATAATTGCATCTGTTTCTGCCTTTTTTCCGTGCTCCTCGCTGGTTGGGATGCAAAGTTCCAGGTTATTAATGTGGAATTGCAGCACAATTAGGCATGGCACTGTATATTTTCAGCCCAACGACACAATAAAAGGGAATTAAGCTGGGCTGGGATGGGAATAAACGGGGGACTTTAAAGGGTTTAAAGTAAAAGATGTTCTGAGCTGTAGCAGTGCTTCAATTTTTATTTTCTCTTTTTTTTTTTTGGAGCAATTGTTGCTGAGTTAAAGGATGTAAGATGTATTTGGTCGTTTCATATCTGTTAGATAAGAAACTGATTATTGCAGAGGAGACAGAGTGGATGCCTAATTTCCAGAAGTTAAGTCCATAAAGAGGGTAAGCTAAATCTGTTACTGTTTTTTTATTAATTAAGCGACTGTTACTTTTAAGATCATTTTAAGGGTGTTTTTTCAGATGTTTCAGACTTAAGCCAAACAATTAAGAAGAAAGATACGGTACCTTTTACTCTCTCCTTCTTCTTAACCTCACAAAAAAATGAGCCTCACCTTTAAAAACTGTCCGAGTCAAAACGGACTACAAAAAAATAAATGAAACAAAAAAACCCTAAAAAAAATTAAATTTAAAAAAAAAAAAATCAAGAGCAATAAAATGCAAAAAGCTCCGAAATCCAGCACCACCCTGACTCCAGCACAAGAAAAGACAGAGCTAGGCTGTGATCCAGAGAGCATTTCAGAGGTGACAACACAGGCTGGGGACAATGTTATTTACACAGATCTGATCAGAGCGGCCACGGGCTCCAAACTCTAATTGAATTTGCAGAAATTATCCAGCCCGCATTTCGGAGCGCGGGGAACTCCGAAAACGAAGCGATTTCACAGAGTTTGGGGCTGAGAATAAACATTTTTTCCCCCCTTTCTGTAGAATATGCTGAGAGTCCTGCAAGGCTGCACAAACTCTCTCGTTATGTCCCTTTCTCCTGATCTCAGCTTCCATGGGAGGATAATTAGTGACACCAAAGGCAAAATATCCTTGCTGCTTTCTGGGCTCAGAGGAACTGAGTTTATTTAGCTTGAGACAGCATAAAGAAAAAAAAAAAAAAAAAGAAATTAAATCATCCTCAATTTCAAATAACTAATGAAAGCAACCCCTCCCCAGCTCCCTCACCTTTTAGGAACAGCCAGTGGCTGGAAGGTTGGAGCTGCTAACAGCACTGAAGGTGCTCAGAATTAAAGGAGAGCTGGAGGAACAGCCTGAGAAGCCCTGGCTGGGAGCATCCCAGAGCTGAGCCTGAAAATAAAGCAAGAAGGAGGCTGGAAAAACCCCGCTGCTGGGTGGGTGTTGTGCTCTGACCCAGCTCCATTCCCAAACTTGGGAATTGCAGAACTGGAGATTCCCAGCATGAGGAGCAGCACCTGCAGTGGCCGGGCTCTGCATCCCCGGCGGGACCAGGGAAAACCCTCCCAAAAAAAAAATTAAAAAAAAAAAAAAACCTACAAAAATAATCCCAACCCTCTCGCCGAACAATGAGACCTTAAAAAATCCACGTTGGGGAGGGTATTCCATGCAGATAGGCAGGGGGAGGGGGCGGGGGATGAGGACAACATTTCCCATCAGTGCCGTTTATTCCTCAGGCTCGGGGAAAAAAGGCTCTTTCCCCACTTTCATGGGAATTACTCATCTCGGTCGTCGGGCCGGGCTGGCTGCCTGCAAGTGTCCAGCTCAGGTGGGAAAGGGCATTTGTTTAAGGGGTCAGGCAGAGAGTGATCACTCGATGCCTTTCTGGGGGTGAAAAGTGGTTAAATAACAGTAAAAAACGGTCATTTCTGTGGGGATCTGCCTGCTAAAACATTTAGGCACGCGGATCCGGGGATGGGAAAGGAGCTGAGGGAGGAAGATGGTTAAACCAGAGAGCTGCCTATTCCCACCACGATTTTACATCCAATTCTTCCAGCTTTTAGCTTTCTCAACACAGCCCATTCCCATAAAATAAGGCAGCTTTCTTTAAGAATAAAAAAAGCCCCACGCAGATGAATAGACAGCACTAATCAGATGGAATGTAATCGAATACTCTTCTTCATCTAATCTGCCTGCTCTGTGTAATCTCGCTATTCTCCCAGCTCCAGCATTTGTAACAGGCATGACATTGATTCCCATCTCGGATAATGTTATTTCAGTGTTTTATTCTTAAATGAGCCCACAAGTTGGGTGGCTGCTTGGCATTCCAAACTCTTCATCAACTCTGCACGGCGATCTGGGGGTGTAAAGAGGAGCGGGGCTGCTCCTCTCTTGCTGCTTCTGGAGTGGTTGCATCTCCCAACCCTCAGAGCCTGGCAGGAATTTGGATACAGACAAAAGAACCCGCAGAATTTAACCACGGAACGGCACGGGATCAACAGCAAAAAAATAAAAATTAAATAAACCCAAATCCCACCAAAGCTTATTCGATAAGATCTGCCTGCAGCCAGCAGCTGGGAAAAGCTGGAATCTTTGCGCACAGAGCTGGTGTTTTGGGTTTGTTTTTTGTTTTTTTTTTCTTTTTAATGTTTTCTAAAATGCAGAATGATTTCCTTAAATAAACATTTCGGCAGGGTCCACCTAGGTTTTCCCCAAAGAGAAAGGAAAGCCTGGTGTAATTTTCCAGGACGAGCAGGATTCCCAGCTAATCGGACAAATTGTTCAGCTGGGGGAATGACAGCAGTGGGGAGAACAAACAAACCCTCTCAGACAAACAAATATATTTGAATGTAATAAAAATGTTGACAACCGTTATGTGATTAAAGCAATTGTTTTATTCATTTAAGGCCTCACCATCAGAATAATTTAAAATTAAGTGAGAAACATCAGCCCCTTGGGTTTTGCAGAAGATATTTAATTTGGAGGAATAGTTGTGGGGTTGTCTTTTTTTTTTAAAAAAAACATAGCTATTTTCAACGTTGCAAGATAAAGCTCTCTCTCTCTTTTTTTTTCTAATTTTATTTTAAGAATAGACCCCATTTAGAATTTCACATTGTAAATCTCCCTATGTCTGAATGCTGTTACAAGGTTTGACAATGAAAGAATAATTCATGTCAGACAAAAAGAGCCCTTCAATCAGCTTCATGCAGCTTTTCTCCTGCAGGGCTATGCCAAAACGAATGTGGAATCCTGAACTGAACCATCCATCACATTTCCAGAGTCTTTCAATTAATGACACTGCAATCAGATCGATGGCGTGTAATAAGAAAAGAGCTTTGCATTTCTATACCTATTAATTCGCTGAGTAACTCCACTGGTAAAACGTGACCAGAAAGGGAAGAGAAAAGAAAATTTCATCCTCCTGGCGAGATTTTGGGGGATGTTGAAGCCACTCTGGACAAGGCTGGGTGTCACCCCAAGCCCTGCTCAGAGCTGGAATCACCCAGGTTTTTTTGTCGTTGTTAAAAAGCAGCACAGTCTCTCTTGCAGACAGGTATTTTCTGCTGCTGAGTGTTTTCTAGGGAAACACCCTAAAGAGGAGCCTGTTTTTCCTGCAGGATGGTCGAGGGTGTCCCAGGCCAGGATGTGCAGCCTCGTTTTGCAGAGCAATTCAGTAATTAGCCACCAAATTCCCAGATCACAACACGCAGAAAAGAAAATTTCATCCTCCTGGCGAGATTTTGGGAGATGTTGAAGCCACTCTGGACAAGGCTGGGTGTCACCCCAAGCCCTGCTCAGAGCAGGAATCTCAGGTTTGTTTCTCAAAAAAAAAAAAACCAACAGGTTTGTTTGTTTCCGGTTTGTTTCTAAAAAAACCAACAGGTTTGTTTGTTTCCGGTTTGTTTCTAAAAAAACCAACAGGTTTGTTTGTTTCTGGTTTGTTTCTAAAAAAAACAACAGGTTTGTTTGTTTCTCAAAAAAACAACAGGTTTTTGTGTTGTTGTTACAAGCAGCACAATCTCTCTTACAGACAGGTATTTCCTGCTGCTAACAGAGCACTTTCTAGGGAGACACTCTAAAGCGGAGCCTGTTTTTCTTGCAGCCTAGTCGAGGGTGTCCCAGGGCAGGATGTGCAGCCTCGTTTTGCAGGCCAAAGGCAGCAATTCACAAATTCCCAGATCACAACACGCAGAAAAGAAAATTTCATCCTCCTGGCGAGATTTTGGGGGATGTTGAAGCCGCGCTGGACAAGGCTGGGTGTCACCCCAAGCCCTGCTCAGAGCAGGAATCACACAGGTTCAAAGCAGCACAGTCTCTCTTGCAGACGGGTATTTTCTGCTGCTAACCAAGCGTTTTCTGGGGAGATACCCTAAAGCGGAGCCTGTTTGCCTTGCAGGATGGTCGAGGGTGTCCCAGGGCAGGGTGTGCAGCCGCGTTTTGCAGGGCAAAGGCAGCAATTCAGTAATTAGCCACCGAATTCCCAGATCACAACACACGGAGCCGCCTCACGCAGCGACCGAACCTCCAACAAAACGAGCCGGGGAGGGGGTGAGGGCAGGCAGGACACACACACACACACACACACACCAAAAACAACCTCCACAGCAGCCCTGGGATGAAATCAGGGTGACCTCACGTCGGTGAAGTGGCAGAAGATATTCTGGATCGATGACAAAACATGATGGAGGTTTTGCAGAAGGGAGCTGCCAAGCACATTTCAATTCCCTTCCTGCAGCGCTGGGGGGATTGTTTGGAGAAGCGGGGAGCTACAGGCAAGGGAAAAGTGCAGCTCACCAGAACACAGGCATGATTAAAAGGAGTTAATTTGCGAATTTTTCCTCTTTAGGGGTAGATTTTGTGCCTTAAATATCTGAAAACTGAACTTGAACCAAAGGGTTTCACCACCGGGGAAGGAAGGAGTGAGACAAGAGTGGATCTCCAGTGGTGAGAGACAAATCTCGGCTCCAGAAGGATCCCCTTGTATCATGCTGAACAGGAAACTGGAGGTGAAATGTCCCCACCAGCCCCAGCCCTTCCTCTGGGCTGGATAATTCTTCAACCTCCAGCCCTGACATGAATTTCAGCAGCTTTGGCTTCACCTCAAAGGAAAAGGAGCTGCAGCTGGGATAGGAGATGGACCTGGGTCAAAACCTACAAAAGGACCTTCATTTGGGAGCAATAGACTTTCAGGGAGGTTGTGTACTTTGGAAGTCTTCAGGAAAGGAAAAAAAAAAATTTTATGAGAGAAAACAAGGAATGGAACAACAGGAAACAAGGGAGGTTTTCAAGGTTCACTTCCCCAAATATCAAAGAGTGCCCTTAAAGGATCATTCCTGGCTTTGCCTCTTGACATCTTTTACGATCAGATTTCAGCAATTTTGAATTTCAGCGGCCTCTTGAAAACAAATTTTTTAAAAAATAAAATAAATAAAAAGGAAAGAAGACAAGAAGAAAGCTTTGTGAATGCTGCAGCTGTGTGTGCCCATCCATGCCACACACAGGGATGCACCCAGGATGGGAACTGAGAACTCCAGGGCAACAACAGCAAAATGGGACAGTGCCCATGAGCTGACTTGCAAAATAACTGCAACTCCAGCACAGGCTGATGTGCCCAGACAAAGAACAATAAATAAATAAATCATGTCGAAGCAGAGGCAATCCCTCTGCAATAAAACAGGAGAGCTGAATGCAGGCTAAAGAAATCTGAAAAATTGAAATCTGGGATGGGGAAGAGAGAGGCTGGAAGGGAATTTGAATAGAAAGGCAAATACAAAATATTTGTATTGCACATCTATCAGCACATCTCTCTCTGCAGGGGACACAAAGTCACAGGTGTAGGTGTGTCAGGATCCCAGAGTGTTTTGGAGGAGCAGATTTTGGAGCTTGGGGACAGCCCTCACACCTCAGTGACCTCCCAGGAACAACCACACCACCACTCCTGGCCTACAGAAAAACAGCCCCGAGTGGTTTCAGTGTGTTCAGCAGCCCCACACAGGGAGGTGTCTGCAATCCCAGGGCTTTTGGGGCTGTTCCTGCCATCCCACAGGGGTCCCACAGCTCATCCCTGCCTGGAGATCTCCAGCTCTGAGCAAACCCCTGCCCACTGCTCCTGGAGAATATTTATTTTTTCTGATCTAGGGATGGGGTGACTGAGAGGTGTTTTAAAAACTTTTATTTTTGTTTTAGTTTTATGAGAAGGGTGAGATAATATAGATGTTATAATTTATTTTATCATAATTACACGGTGTTTTGCCATTCATAAAAAGACTTGTAATTCCTAGAAATTACTCCATGACCTAAAGAAGATCAACAAGATCACAGAAAACATAAAGCTTCTACAACATACACTTCCCTCTCAGTCAATATTTCCAAAAAAATAGCCTCTTGTTGCCATCAACTTTAAAAAATTCTTTTTTCATCATTCCACTACATGCAGAAGATACTCCCCAATTTACCTTTTCACTCCCAACCATCCCAGTGCAGGGCTCAGTTTGTGCTCATGGCTCAATAACGCCCAAATGTCCTGTTGGGAGAAAAGGGTGCTGCTGCCTCCAGCCACGATTTCAGCCCTGGCTGCCTTCCAGGGGCTCACGGAGCCTCACAGGGCTTGGGCAGCCCTGCTTGCACCTGCCTCCCTCTGCTGCACACTGCTATTTTCTGGAGGTTTTTTTTGCTTTTAAAATAGGTTTGGACACGGTTTTCGGGAGGTTTTCTCAGGTTCCTTCTCCTCCTCTCTCTCAAAGGAGTTTGGGGAGTGATCAGTGCAAATTAATTTGATGGAGAGAAGATTCTCTGTTTGCCTTGTTCAGGGCTGGGGCAAAGGCAGCATCTGGGCTTGGGGTGAAGCATCTGTCTGCAAAAACTGTGGGGCCCTGCCAGCACAGCCAGGTACCTCCTTGCTTCTGGACAGACAGACAAAAAATCCCCACCTGAACTGCCCAAAGCAAAAAAATCCCTACCTGGACTGCCCAAAGCAAAAAAATCCCTACCTGGACTGCCCAAAGCAAAAAAATCCCTACCTGAACTGCCCAAAGCAACAAATCTCCACCTGAACATCCCAAAGTAAAAAATCCCAAGAGAGTAAAATCTCTACCTGAACTGCCCAAAACAAAAAATCCCAAGAGAATAAAATCTCTCCCTGGACTTCCCAGAGAAAAAAATCCCCACCTGAACTGCCCAAAGCAAAAAATCCCTATCTGGACATGCCAAAGTAAAAAATTCCCACCTGAACTGCCCAAAGTAAAAAATCCTGAGAGAGTCAAATCTCTCCCTGGACTGCCCAAAGTAAGAAATCCCCAGCTGGAGTGCCCAAAGCAACAAATCTCCACCTGAAAATCCCAAAGGAAAAAATCCTGAGAGAGTAAAATCTCTCCCTGGGCTGCCCAAAGCAAAAAATCCCTACCTGGGCTGCCCAAAGCAAAAAATCCCTACCTGGGCTGCCCAAAGTAAAAAATCCCTACCTGGGCTGCCCAAAGTAAAAAATCCCTACCTGGACATCCCAGAGTAAAAAATCCCCACCTGGGCATCCCAAAGTAAAAAATCCCACGAGAGTAAAATCTCTCCCTGCCCAAAGCCACGGCCAAGCCCAAGCTTTGGGGCCAGCCCTTTGTCCTGTGCATTTCTGGGAATTCAGCTGCCAAGGTGCAATCCCAGCGTTGCAATATCATTATTTCTTTGGTTTCTTCCCACTGGAAAGACACTTTCTCCACGCTCCTGGTGCTCCTGCCCATGATTAATCCAAGAATTGCAGGTCAGCATTAAAGCAATCAATGCAACAAGGGCTCTGCTCCTCAGGCAGCGCCTGTAAAATGTCCCTGGTGCCTCATCTGGGAACCCAACCTCAGCTTTCTCCACATCCAGAGTGCTGCAATTGTCCCTTTCCAGCCAAATAAAAGTATTTTAATACATTTATTACAAATAAATATCTGGCAGCACGAGATTATTGAAAGGTAGATGAGAAAATGAAAACCTGAAGGTGGGTGAGATCACAGAATTAAAGTTGGGTTGGGTTGAAAAGGACCTTCAGTATCATCCAGGTGCTAAAGTATTTGGAGGATGTGCATGGAATTACAAGGTTGGACATGGTTTAGGTTCTTAAATAAAGGGAGGGACAGACATTAGGACAATTCTGTAATTTCTAGGCACCTCAATGAGACGGGGAATGACAATGGGATGAGGAGTCAAAGCCCAGGGTGGGGTCAGGGTCATCCCAGCTTCCTATTCCTCACCATGCCACAAAATTAAAAAATCCCTGAAGTTTTGCTCAGGGATTTGTTTTTGGGATCTGTCCCCAGGCTGCCCTCACCCCTGGTAAAACAATGGAACCACATCCCCAAATATTGGCAGCTCCCAGGTTTGATTTTCCCAGTGGGCCCCAAGGGACTCTGATCTCTGGGGGCCACTTCTGCTCTCAGGTTGCACCAAAATGCAGCTCCCAGGCTGGACCAGCCCATCCCAGGGTGTCCCAGGACCAGCTCAGCTCCCCAGGCCCATCTGGAACGGGATCAGGACCCACCTGAGGGGAGGGAGAGGCACAAAAAGGAATTTATTCACTGCCCTCTCTCAATGTCCCTGCTGGGATCTCTGCTCAGAGCCACAGGCTTGGGGTGGGGATAACCCAGTGGATTTATTTCTCCTTCTGCAGGGGTGGAAAACCAAACCATAGCAGGGTTCCCAATGAAATGTGGAGGCTGCTCCTCCTGAGAGCAAGAACCAGCACCCCACACAGCCTCAGAGCCATCCTCAGCCAGCAGCAATTAGCTCCTCTTCCCTCATCAGCAGCGTGCCCTCAGTCATTTAATTAACAAAAATATTTCAGTGCTGCCAACTTGGTTTTAAAAAGAATCTTTTTCTATTTTTTTTTCTTTCAAAAGTTGTGCCTAGAGATGCTAGAAAGATTTTCAGCATGATGGGCTCTACTCAAAAACACACAAAAATCCCCAATCAGCCTCTGGGTCTTTATCTGCATCTTCCAGCTACTAAACTTTTAAATTCTGGGCATTACATGTTTGGAGCTGACACTGTACCCATGATTTTTATGCAAAATGATTGAGGGAGTCTCCCCACACAAGAAACACTTCTAAGTAACTTGTTTTTAAGTAGTTCAGATCATTCCATCTCTGGACTTGCCCCCTTCTCCTCACTGGTTTAGCAGATTCTGACTGACCTGCAGCATTCCTGATTTTTAGATATTTACATCTACACCTCTCCAAGTGTGCAGCCCTTGGATGAGGAGCATGAGGATTTCCTACAGGGCTGTGCCAGCCAAAAACTGATACAAGTTTTGAATTTCCTCTGACATTTGAAAATAATAAATTTCCAAAGTCTTGGTCATTAAACTGTCCCACTCAACTTTGTGTCGTTCAGACTGATCAGTTTTGGGAATTCCTTGAATTGTGAGAGTGGTTATGGGCAATGTTATTTGTGCTAGTTAAGCAAATATCTCATTAATTCAAGTGTCTAATGATTTCCTTCTGTTTGCTACCTTGGTTCTCACCCTCTTATTGTTCTTCTCCCTCTCCTACACTTTTAAACATAACACAAAAATAGATTTGCTCTCGGCAGATATGGTGATAACTCACAGAAAAAGAAGCTTAATCTTAAATAACGCCAGGTTACAGGAACAAAACCAATCTATTCACATTCCTGTGGGCTAGAAAATAAATTTTATTCACTCCAAAGCTGAGAAATGGCATAATTGGGCCCTATCAGATGCTTATCAGATTGATGCCAGTGGTTAGTGAGCCTTAACTGCAAACACAGACGTATCAGTGCTCCTTTTGGAGGGAAGTCACCTCTCCTCCAAGGCTCCATTAGTCACAGGGAAACTGTTGAACCTGGAGAAATAAAACTTTCCTGGTGGTCACAGTAGTTGCCTGGTGGAAGAGTTTATTACCCTGACATCAGGCTGTAAAATTACCATTATTATTGAACTCCAAAGTGAGCACTGCTTTTTTCAGCAGTGGATTACAACAGGCTGAGCGTGCTCCGAGTGGGATTCAGAGCTCCAGAGGCACAAGATGAGGAATTTCAACAGTTTGGGCTCGCTGGAAGATGTGCAGGAGCTTTAACACCCATCTAGGAGAGGTCAAGATTTTTGATTGCCCGTCAGAACATCCCCAGATCAACCCTATTTAAGGGGCTTTTTTTATCAAAACCTTACATTTAGTGAAAAGATAATGAAAATAATCTCTTCTTGTCATCTAAAAACACAGAAGAGATGATCCAACAGAGGGTCTGGACTCTTGAGTTCATTCCCCAGGGAGCAGAGGCCAAATGCCCTGGGCAGGTTGGATTCACCTCCCTGGGATCCTGCACATTCCAGGTATTTATCCAGCACCACTGGGCTATTCCCCAAATTTTTCAATCCAGTTTCTTTCAGGAATTCACCCTTAGAAAGAGGTTTGGGAAGAAACAGTTATGATTACCACATCCTAACTCTCATTACCTACAGGCTTGCTAAAAAAAGGAAAAGCCTGGAGAAGCCCTGCCCTGGGCAGGTTGGATTCACCTCCCTGGGGACACTCCAGGTATTTATCCAGCACCACTGGGCTATTCCCCAAATTTTTCAATCCAGTTTCTTTCAGGAATTCACCTTCAGAAAGAGGTTTGGGAAGAAACAGCATTGCCACATCGTAACTCTCATTACCTACAGGCTTGCTAAAAAAAATAAAGCCTGGAGAAGCCCTTGAGAGGGAAATTCAGCCTGGTCTAAGTAGGTGGGGTCAGCAGTGAGGGTTTAGCCCGTTTCTCCCGTTTTTCCCATTTTTCCCATTGGAAATGTGGCCCAGTGAATGCAGCAGAACTGCAAAAACAGCCATCCACAAACCGTGATCAGAGGCTGAGGTCTCTAAACCGTATTGAGGTTGCAAAAACAAATTGACATCAACATATGGGGGAAGTCTGAAGTTGCAGCAAACATTCGCAAATGTGAGAAACTTTGGCATGCAAGAGTCCCCATTAAATTCAAATACACAATGCACAAGATTAAAGTTATTCAGAGGCATTAATGTTTGCGAGATCAGACCCCTGAGATGTCTCTGTGTAGTAACAGTTACTTTAGGTTTAATCTGTTATTGCATTAATATCTATAAAGAGCATATATAAATACAAATCAGATGGCAGCTGCAGTCTCGCTGAAGAAAGAGATTGAAGGGCCTGGGGGGAACTAAAATTTCCACACTATGGGAATTTCCAGTGCCACTTATTTTGGGGATTCTCATCCTGCTCAAACTGCAGCTTTCTTTATTTTTTTTTTTTTATTTTTTACACAATGCACACACACACACAGATATGTGTGAGAACAAAAAAGGCAAAGAAAATAATTAGGGAAAGGAGAGAAGGACAATAAAAATTATTTTCAAGTGGACAGATTGCCCTTGCACAGGAGCAAGTGATGGTCTTAAGCATGGCAGCCCCCCTCAGATTCCTGTGAAAAGCCTGATGTGCTCTACTTAACACTTAAGAAAATTCACTGGGGAATAATGACCCCTAATTTATTTTGGCTACAGTGGTGTTGGTCTGTGCTTCTGTTCATCTCACTCTGAAGATTTCAGGGGACTTTAGAGCTGGAGCCTGGCTCATTCTGCAGCCCTGGTAGTTAATCTGCTCGGATATTTCCCCACATAACCATCTGCTCCACCTTGTATTTGTTTCACTCCCCGACTATCTCAGCTCTTGGTCCGTCCTGCTGGCTTATTCAGCACTCTTTAAATTTCTCCTCTGGCCTTATGTCTGGTTGCTTATGTTTTGGACAGACAATAGAGGTGATACAGGCCATTATTCATGAGAAGCTTCAAGTGTAACGTGAGAAACATCTCATCTCCTGACCCCTGTTAGCATAAGAATCACTGATAAAATTCTGGACTGAAAGAGAAGAATCTTCTGGGAAAAATATCGGCAAAAGTTTCACTTGAGATGGGTTTTGTAAGAATAATCCAGATTAATTCTCTGCCTAAGGACCAGATCTAACTCCTGGTGCAGTCACCAGGACTCTGAAGAGATGCTGTGGCAGAAACCTTGGGGGTCTATGGAATTTTAAAGGGAAGAATATTCTTTACACTCCCCCAGCCTGTGTTCCTGCATTTTATATTTTTTTTACCCAAAGATCACAAAGTGATTTCCACCCTCGAGTGGATTTAGTCTCCAAACACTCCCAGAGAGGGTGTAAATATTGATGCCACATCTGGATCACCTGAATTAAAGACTGGAGAGATCTCCTTGGATCATGTATCATCAATCACCAAGCTTTAACCAGTTTGTACTTATTTTAGCAGAGTTACATCTGAAAGAAGCAGTGGGAAAATCACAATATCTGTCAAAGATCATCACTGAGGCTACACCTGATCGTGGGAAGCAAATTTTGGCCACAGTTTCTTCTTTTTCCTTGTATCAACCCCAAGCAGACTCACAAGAAAAGAATTTATGCTGTTCGTGTCTCCAGTGGGATTTATTTGCCATCAGTGGGGTTGATTGAGCAGGAGCAGAGCCCTGAGTCTGCTAAGCACAAACCCAACACCCCTTTTGAGTGAAAAATGTGAAATAAATGGCAAACAAACCAATTAATACACTGGGATGGATTAATGGGAACAAAAATCTCTGTGTGCTCGCTCCAAATATCCCAAACCCAAATGGAAAGCTGCCAAGGGATGTTTATGGATGCTCCAAGTGCTAATGGCATGCAGAGCCTCATCCTTCAAATCTCCCAGGTCAATGGAACAGGAATATGTGCATTTCCAAATGCTCCTTGCTTGGCTGATCCATCAATATGATAACTAATACATCCTTAAACTCCTCGATGGACTCCCTGAAATTAAAGCAACCAGAGAGCACAGGAAAAAAAGCTTAAATAACCATTACCAATGGATTTCAGATAAAAGTCAAGGAATAATTCCACAAAGATCACCAACACAATCAGAAAAAAAACAGTTTTGAGGGTGGGAAATGGAACCAATTCCATTTTGTATGCAGGGATAGTTCAGCAAAAACTCTGCCCAGATTAAAAGCTCAACAAAGTTGCTCTCCTCACTAATTGAAGGGGAAAAAACCATCAGTAAATGAAGAATTTTCTCCTCCCAACAGTGACAGAGCAGATGTTTGCTCAGAGATGGGGTTTGGGGACAGGCTGCACCTTTTCTCTCCTTGTTTGGGGAAATCCAGAGCGGCTGCTCAGTTGGTTTTTTATGTTGAGCATGGTGTGGGAGATCCCTGTGGTCACTCGGGGTCACTTGTCCTGGCCGTGTCCCCTCCCAGCTCCCTGTGCAGCCTTGTTAGAGGGGTGAGGTGCAAAAAAGGGGCTCTGTGCAAGCTCTGCTCAGCTGGAACTAAAACATCCCTGTGTTATCAGCCCTGTTGTCAGCACAAATCCAAAACACAGCCCCGTGCTGGCTTCCATGAGGAAAATTAACTCCCTTGCAGCCAAAATTTCAGTTTTAGCATCACACAGAGGTTTCAGATGAAATGAGGGCACCTCAGTGCTACAGACACACTCCCCTCTCACCGTGGGAGTAAGGAAAATATCAAATATTGCCCAATTCCCCACAAAAACAGACAAATGAGGAGCCCTGGCAGAACAATCTCAGCCGTGAGTCCTGAGATCATTTCCAGCACAAAACAAGTGAACCATGGGTGGGGGTTAACACTGAACTCTCAGAAATCTGAGAGGAAAAACGCCCCTCTCTGGGCATCCCTCTGTGTAAATCCAGGTTTGGGGCTGTCTCTGGGGCTCTCCTCTCCCCTGGATGGAGCCCTGCAGCTCTTGGATTGCCCTGCACATTTGCAGCTGTGTCATTCCTGGCTGACCCTTCCCAAAGCTCAGATGTTTTCCTCTCGGAGCTGCAGGAGCATTATCTGTGCTTAGCAGGAGACCAGCCCAGAGCTGGGTTACTCTTAAGGATTTCAGGGTCTCCAGAAACTTTTGGAGAGGTTGGGGAAACCAGGAGGAGAGATGGGAGCCATTTCCCTCAGAATTTCAGCCTTTATTTTCCTTTCCCCACCATGCGCAGCCAGAAAAATAACACCACATGAATTTCTGGTTGCGGAGCCATTCCTTGGAGAACAGGACAGTGGGCAAATCATGTCCAAAATTGTCCAAATCTCCTCTTCCTGCTCTCCTCTCCCCCCCACACCCAGAGTCTCTTCTACAAAGAGGATAAAAGATGAAGTTTGTGGATTGTGAAGCTTGGCTGCTTTAAAAAATCAGACAGACCCAATCACCTGAGCCCAAATTAAACTCCACGAGATGGTCAGAGGAACCCAGCCCCAACATCTACTCTAAACCTTGGCACCTCCGCATTTCATTTGGGCTTCTCTGACCTCCTTTAGCCTCTTCTCCCACAAAAATTTGACTCCTATTGACTCCTATTTGACTCCAGTGGGGTTGCATTTGGAGGTTTTTGGGAGCTCTTGTAGGTGCTGCTTTCTTTGGAGGGGTTGGAGGAACAGAAATCAGCCCTGAACATCTTGGATTTTCCAAGAAGAAATCTTTGCAGGAACAAATGAAGGAAACAGGCTCCCAGGGCCCCTCATAAATTCTGGCAAGGAGAGGCCTGTGCTTCCATGGAGGACATTTCAGAGCAACATTTCCTGAGGCACTGCTGAATGCTGTGCATTTACAGGCAGAGATGATGTCTGCAAAAGGCCCGGCCAACAAAGGTGGCAGAACAATGCAGCAAGAAACAAATGAAAACCCCTTTTTTTTCCTTCATTTAACTAAAAGAAACGAGGCCTGATTCCCTTTGTATGACACCAGTGGGGCACCATTGAGTGCCCAGGAGCTCATCCTGATTTACTGCAGCACATCCCAGCACTGGAGCCACCCCGAGGTCCCTCAGACAAGGAACCCAGCTCCCACACCTGCAGCAAACTCCAATTCTCCTCATCACCCACTCCCCTCCACGCTTTCTGGTGGCCATGAAGGCAATCACATGAATTTGTGAGTGTGAGGTGGGGGAGCAGTGTGAGCCTCCATGGCTGGGTTTCTATGGAAACAATTCCCCCGGCATCCTCAGCCCACATTCAGTATTCCTGTCTGGCTGCCTCCTTCTCACACTCCAAATCCCTCTTCTCCAGACACTCTGCTCTGGAGGGGGATGTTTGCTGCTCCCTCCTGCTCCCCACTGAGCTGGGCAGGAATGGGATGGGAGGAATGGGGCAGCCACTGCTCACCCAGTGAGCTGGGATGGGCAGGAATGGATGGGGCAGTCACAGCTCCTTCCTGCTCCCCAGGGAGCTGGGCAGCACTGGGATGGGCAGCACTGGGATGAGAGGAATGGGGCAGTCACTGCTCCTCCCTACTCCGCACTGAGTTGGGCAGCACTGGGATGAGAGGAATGGGGCAGTCACTGCTCCTCCCTACTCCCCACTGAGTTGGGCAGCACTGGGATGAGAGGAATGGGGCAGCCACTGCTCCTCCCTACTCCCCACTGAGTTGGGCAGCACTGGGATGAGAGGAATGGGGCAGCCACTGCTCTCCACTGAGATGGGCAGGAATGGCACAGTCACTGCTCACCCAGTGAGTTGGGCAGAAATGGGATGAGAGGAATGGCGCAGTCACTGTCCACCCAGTGAGCTGGGATGGACAGGAATTGGATGGGCAGGAATGGATGGGGCAGTCACTGCTCCCCACTGGGCTGGACAGCACTGGGATGAGAGGAATGGGGCAGCCACTGCTCCTTCCTACTCCCCACTGAGCTGGATAGAACTGGGATGGGCAGGAATGAGGAAGTCACTGCTTACCAGTGAGCTGGGCAGGAATGGGATGGGCAGGAATGGATGGGGCAGTCACTGATCACCCAGTGACCCGGGCAGCACTGGGATGAGAGGAATGGGGCAGCCACTGCTCCCTTCTATTCCCCACTGAGCTGGGCAGCACTGGGATGGGCAGGAATGGATCGGGCAGTCACTGCTCCCCACTGGGATGGGCAGGAACGGATCAGGCAGTCACTGCTCCCCACTGGGATGGGCAGGAATGGATCAGGCAGTCACTGCTCCCCACTGGGATGGGCA
>JAWWMN010000088.1:4521005-4537079 GCA_035047745.1 Catamblyrhynchus diadema | reverse complement strand
GTGCACAGAGCTCACCATCCCCTGATGTGAACCCAGACCCACACACTAAAGCAGCACAGAACCTGAAAAATAGAAAAACTAAAACCTGAGGCATCACAATCATTAATCCAGGTAGGAGCCATTCCCTCCCAGCCTGGTTTAGGAGATGTCCAAGTCACTTTATTCTCCTGGGCATCAAGAAGCCAGGCCCTGAAATATGGGTCTGGCAACTCCTATGGAAAGTAAACTCAAGTTACACTAAAAATAACTTTACCAATGCTCTGAGTTCTCATTTGTAAATGGACCAAGGCTTTAGCACAGTCAGGTTTTGGTGTTACTTCCTCAGATTGCTTTTAGGTTCATTAAGCTCCAACTTCAGGGAGAAAATGGTAGCATTTGATTTATGGGTGCGGGGGAAGAAGGACGAAATGAGCAATAAATCTCCCACCAGTGGTGTTCCTCCAGCTCTCTGCCAGCCAGTGCAAGGAGCTCCCACATTCCAGCCCAGGATTAACACCTGGTGGCCAGGGAAAAATAATCCCCCTGTTCTGTGCCTCAGTTTCCCTGATCAGAATAAGGTGATGCCAACTGTGAGGCTGAATTCTGTGACGTTTAAATAGGAAACTGCTGACTTGAAATGGGTTATTTGTGGCTTCTGAAGCAAATATGAGAAAATGAATGGATTTTCTGCCTTGCTTTTTGCTTCTTTTTATTGCCTTCAAGGAGCACAGAGGAATGACCAGGAGGTTTTCTGGACAGATCAATGAAAGGAACACCCAACAAATGACCTTTCCTCAGTGTCTCATAAGTACCTGTCAACTTCAGGAGTGCCACCACCCTTGAATGGAGAGATTTAAAGCCAGACTATTCATTAGAAAGCAAACTATTATTCCAGAGGTTTAAATGAATTGGCCAGTGGCCAGCCTTCCTCACTGCTTGGGGACTACTGGGAAAAGGGAAAGTGGCTGCTGTTGGGTTTGCAAAAAAAGCAAAAAAAAATAGGATTTAAAGAGCAACAAGAAGCAGGCTGTGATGGTGTGACACTCTCAGAAGGTGGCATGAGGGGTAAGGAGATTTAAGCACCATCAGGGAACCACGAAAACAAGTCTGTAAATACCAGAGATGGCTCCTGGTTTATGGCATCACTAAATCAGTCAGCTGAGCTGGCTCTGAGGAATGGCATCAAAAGGTGAAGAGGTTTGGAGAGTGCCTCAAAACCCCAATTTTTGCTGTGGTAGATACCACTCACTTGCCACGTGCAGTTCTGAATTAAAAGCTAAATATTCTTCTCTGCTATGACTGAGATTTGCATTAAATCTGAAAGCAAGAGGAACAAACATCGCCCAAAATTTGCTTACCCTGCTGAGGAGCCCTGAGTTGGTTCTGGGTTAATCTATTCTGCAAATGCATCAGAATATTGCAATTTATTCTCCATGAGGGCAGCAATTAAAACTTTGCAGGTGGGTTTTCCATCCAAAACTGCACTACAGCAGCACCACAGGATTTTCATTTGGGTTAAATCTTGCTCCAGTGCTTGCTGACAGCCCTGGGGGAAATATTTTACCACAAATTCAGCCTGCAGCTTCTGCCTCACTGCTACTGGTGAGGATGCTCACCCTCATCAGGTCATGGAAACTTCCAGGGACACCTCCCACTATCCCAGGGTGCTCCAAGCCCTGTCCAGCCTGGCCTTGGATATTTTGGGTATCCAAAACTTCTCTGGGCATCCTGTGCCAGGGCCTCACCACCCTCACAGAGCAGGATTTCCTCCTGAATATCCAATCTCAGCCTATGCTCTGCCAATTCCTTTTGGGAAGGAATTCCTGGCTGGGAGGGTGGGCAGACCCTGGGATGGAATTCCCAGAGCAGCTGTGGCTGCCCCTGGATCCCTGGAAGAGCCCAAGGCCGGGCTGGAGCACCCTGGGACACTGGGAGCTGTGGGACCCATGGTGGGACTGGTTGGGCTTTGAGGTCCCTCCAACCATTCCAGGATTCCATGTTTAGATGGGATTTTGGGATGAAATACTGGGAGAGGGTTAGGGTTAGGGTTAGGGTTAGGTGGGAGTTTGGGAAGGAATTCCTGGCTGGGAGTGTGAGGAGACCCTGGAATGGGGTTCCCAGAGCAGCTGTGGCTGCCCCTGCATCCCTGAAGTGCCCAACGTTGGACATGGAAGCTGTTCCCCCTCTCCTGTCCTCACCTGCCCTTGCAGGTAATGTGAGTCTAACACACAAAAATCACACACAAAATCCTCAGGCACTTGGGTTGACTGCTCCACACCTCCCAAAAAGTGCTTTTATTTTAATAAAATAACCTCATTTTGCAAGATTTGAAAGAAGAAGAAGCTTCATCACAACATCCCCACAGACTTTCCCAGGCACTCAGCCCCACCACAGCACAAATCTCCTAAAATACCAAGATGATTTTGCTACTCCACACTTAATTTTAATTAAAACACGAATACAGAGAGCTCCCTACCTTTCCATGCCCCATTCCCTTGCCACTGGCACACCAGGCAGATGTTCCTGCTGCAGGGATTTTGCACACACAAACCAAAAGGTTTTTCAGGTGTGAGAGCCTCAAATCCTGCCCTCCACATTCCCCGTGGTTGCTTCACCTGATTTTGGGCTCTGTACCTCAGCACAGGTGTGCCACCAGCTCAGCTGCCTGGGGAATCTTCTTTTTTTGGTTTCCCAGGAGGTTTCTACCCCATCCCACCACTCCTATTTATCTTGAGTCTGTTTAAACACTCCTCTGCAGCCCCTTGGAGGAAACTCGTGGTGAGTGCTGGTTCCCCAAAAGGAAGGTTGGACATGACACAGGCAAACAGCCTCCCCATGTGCAAAAATAAGATTATACCACACAAAGCTGGCCTCCAAGTGCTCACAGATAAGGCTCAGCATGCAAATCAAGCATTTTTCTTTTGAAAAAAAACCCTCCCCAGCTGCTGGAGGTGCAAAAGGCAGAGTTTTAGGACAAGTTTTTTGTTTCCATCACACTCTGCTTATGATGATTTAGCTGAGTGAGTGGATCCAGAATCTCTCTGAGTAAAACAGGTCAGGGTGGGAATGGGAAAAGATATTTCCATTCTTCAAAGGCAGAAAAACAATTTTTCATCTTTTTTTCTGACTGGATACAGTTCAAGAAGATTACAAGTGGTATGATTGCTTTTGGCAGCCTAGTGTTTGACCCATCATTCTGTAAAAATATAACCAACCCTCCATATATTGACTGTCAGGAATTTTCCCCCATGTGCTTTTTGTTCTCCTCCACCTACTTTATATGGAAAATTCACAGTATAGATCTGCATTTAAAGCTTCCTTGGCCTGTTTCATCCACAGAACAGATTAAAGGGAATAGAACATAAGCACAGCTCAGAGCTCTGTCTGCTCACAGGATCCTGGGATGGTTTGGGTTGGAAAGGACCTTAAAGATCATCTCAAGCTTTGGGCAGGGACATCTTCCAGCAGGCCAGGTTGTCCAAGCCCTGTCCAACAAGGCCTTGGACACTTAGACTAGCTCAAATTCAACCTTAAAGCCCAGCTTAGCTGCTCCAGGTGCTTTAGGAAGCCCCTAAAACCCAGTTTGCTGAGAGTTGGGAGGGCACAAAAACCACATTTAAAAGAGTTATTGCCTCTCGGCCCTGCCAGTGAGCAGGCACAGGTGAGAGGCAATGACTCAATCTCTCCTTTGCTGCCATCACAGCCAGTGTGCCACCCGGAGCATCTCAGCCCCACCAGGGCCCTGGTTGTCCATGACCAGGGGAAGACAATTCCCTCCAAATTCCCTCCAAATTCCCTCCACAGGCCTCTCCTCTCACGCAGAGCGTCCCCAGCTCTTGCCCACACAGGGATTTCCTTGGCGTTGTTCTTGATGACCAAGATCTTGGCCCAGGATAGAAAATCCTGAATGAACGCAGCCAAGCCCCGTGCAGCTCCCTCCTGGCTGCTTTAAGTTTAACTTTCCCTGTTTACCTTTTAATTTAATGTATTCTTTTGATCTCTCTTCCTCTCCTTTCTCTTGTCTCCCCGAGTTTGCTGACACAGGAGAAGCGTGACAAGCTCAGACAGGCCTAACCTACTTTTTCCCTTTTCTCTGGTACATGTGAACGCTCCCACTCTCCTTCCCAGCATATGAAAGCACATCCCAAGGATCATTATAATGATATTTCCAGTCCCCTGTGAAGTGATTCCCCCACTGACAGGTGAGGAAACTGAGACACACACTGAACTCTTAAATTACTTGCCCCCCAAAAGGGGAAATAAAACCCACCAGGCTCCTGCTTTTCTTGGTCCCAAATCTCTATAAAATTCACATTTCTCAACACATCACAGGTTTGGGAAGTGCCTCCACTCCTAAAGAGAGGAACAGCAGAATTTTAGGTGTCCATAACAGGGGTTTGCCCATTTCTGGGGTTTAATGGCAGCTGAGGAGCTCTGGTGACCCTGCAGGGAGCTGCAGGCTGTGCTGGCACCTGGGAGCTGCACAGGGACTGGGGACAAGGCTTGGAGGGACAGCACACAGGGAAGGGCTTCAAACTGATGGAGGGAAGGTTTAGGTGGGAGTTTGGGAAGGAATTCCTGGCTGGAAGGGTGGGCAGGCCCTGGGATGGAATTCCCAGAGCAGCTGTGGCTGCCCCTGGATCCCTGGCAGTGCCCAAGGCCAGGCTGGAACACCCTGGAACATTGGGAGATGTGGGGACCATGGTGGGACTGGTTGGGCTTTGAGGTCCTTCCAACCCAAACCATTCCAGGATTCCATGTGCTGGTTTAGATGGGATTTTGGGAAGAAATATTGAGAGAGGGGCTGGAATGGAATTCCCAGAGCAGCTGGGGCTGCCCCTGGATCCCTGGAAGAGCCCAAGGCCAGGCTGGATCACCCTGGGACAGTGTGAAGGGTCCCTGCCCATGGGATTGGATGAGCTTTGAGGTCCCTCCCAACCCCTCCTGTCACTCCATGGAATTTATTTCATCCCGATCATGGATATCCCTCAGCCAAGCTGTTTTCCCTCCTTGGATGGGGTAATCAGTGCTAAGCCACTTGACAGAAATCAGATTCCCAGTTATGACACCAACTAAAATCCCATCACTCCCTCCAGGGCACAGAGTAAACCCCAGCATTTACAAATCTGAACTTTCAAAAGCAAAATTAAAATTAGACTAAAATTATCTGAATTCTGATATTGACACCTTTGGGGTTCATATTCTCAAAGATGTTCCCTGCAACACCTTTTTTTTTCCTGTGAAAGCTGAAATTAACACATTATCTTGGAGTCTGCAAGGCAAAAAAACCCCAAGTACTGCAAGGAGAGAATGATAAAATCAAAAGTGGACTTTGAGCATCTGCAGCAGAGCACTCAAGATAACCAAAATATATTAATTAATTTTTGAGCTGAGTTAGTTGAGAAGTGTTAAAACCCTGTTTAGACTCCGTAATCAGAGTGGCTTGAATTTGGTTTCACTGCATTTAGTTTGGAACCAAATCAAGTTTACACAAAATCTCTTCCACCAAGACCAAGAGTGACCACAGTGGGCTGAGTGCATTTCAATGCACTTTATCTGTGCATCCCCACTTTAATAAAAATTAACTTCTGCCCACCCCAGTGCAGACAATCCCACAGTTCTTTCCACCTAGAGGTGCAATAATGCTCCTTTTCCAGCTCAGTTTTGCTTCTGCTCTGATGTTTAATTATCTCCAGCACAGCAACAGCCACACCACTCCAGAAAGAAATCTATTCTCCCTTTGCTCCCAGCTCTAAATGCATGTATTCCATAATCAGCCTCCCAGAACAGACATTTGGGACTGCACATCTGGGCAGCACATGAGAGGCCACCTCAGCTATTAAATTATTTTGCAACCATCCCTCTCAGACCCAGCTTTGGGTATTTTTTTTCTCCCCTTCGTTTTGCTATCAAAAAAGAAAAGAGAGTGATGTTTTTAGTTGATAAATTAATTTAATAATAATTTTGGTTAATTTTATTCATTAATAAAATCTCAGCTGCATCAACGGGATGCTTCTCAGTCCTAAAAATCCCCCATTTCACCTTGGACATCTTATCTAGAGGGTTTTGGTGTATTCTCTGTTCCTGCTATCAGCCCTGGGACTCGTTTCTCCCCTCACTGACTCCCAGCTGCCTCTGGGGTTAACCTGAGCACTCCAACACCTTTCTAGGACACCCAGAAATGAGGAAAACACCCCAAAACCTCCAGAACAGCAAGGAAACATGAACTGGATTCAGTGCTGACAGCTCTGAGGTTCTAAAGGAGGAGAATTCCCACTGCACAGCAGCTCCATTGAGGGTCTTGAGCATTTTTTTTATTCTATTTTCCCTTTCTTTAATTTCCAAAGTTGCCCAGTGCATGCAGGGAGAAAACATCAATGAAATGTCCCGGGATGATGTGGAGATGAGTCTCAGAAAGAGCCAAAAAGGCCAGAGCAGAAATTCTCACCCTGTCCCACCCCAGCCTCTGCAGCAAGAGCTGAAACCTCTGCCAAAACCTGCATTTCAGGGAGGGAATCACAAAAATCACCGACCTACAGACGTAAATTCATAGCAAACATCCTTCAGAAGCACAAAAGCATTTTGGCAGAGGTGGCACAAGGGAGGGAGAAACACTGAGGACCTCAGGTTCCCTCCAGCTTGTGAGCTGCCCTTTGTTTTCCACTTCAACTAAAAAATTTCCTCGAGGAAAAAATCAGGGAAATAACATTTGGAACAACTTTTTCTCCAGTGAAATGCTCCCAAAAAAATCCCTGGGGTGGGTTCTGGCCAGAACTGGAGCCTGAGTGTTTCAGAGAGGGGCTGAACCCCAAGCCCTGGGCTGGTGCCATGTGTCAGTTCAGGATTCATATTCCTCCCTCTTTCTTTCAGGTTTTCGTTGGAAGTCCAAAAAATCATTCAGAGGAGCACCCAGGGTATTTCCTGTGCTGGAGCTGCTCTCATTCCTCCCTCCCTCCCTCCGTTTTAGGAGCGTGGCAATGCTCTGCAAGGGCCGGATCTTGGCTGACTTTATTGCTCTTGGGGGCCAAGGAAAAAGGGTGAGACCCATAAACACAAAGATGCCAAGATACCAGGAGGTTGCAGCTGGAATGCCCAGCCCTGGCTGCTTTATTCCCTGGGAATAATCAATATATTGCCAGACATCATATCTGTGCATAGGAGGAAAGCAGAGGTGCAAAAGATACCATTTAATTTGTTATTATATCCCTGTGCCCCTTCCATAAATCCTGAACCTTCTTTTTATTCACATTTTTACTCTAATTTGTCACCTCCTGTTCTGCTTTTTCCCCTCTACAGGTGCTGCCAAAATATTTCTGCACAAAATCTTTGGGCTAAGAAAACCAAACATTCATGGCTGTGGCACACGGACCCACTGGAACCCAAATCCCACAGAAAATAACCAGATTTAACTGCAAACTTTAAATTCTGTTTGGCACACAGGCTCCACAAATGTGGCTCCACAGGCCAGGGTGGTTGAATTTTTACTGAATTCAGCTGTCCCAGGCTAATTTAGTGCTTTCTGTGGCAGCAGCTCCCAGAAAATCACCTGGAAATGAAATAAACCCAGCTCCAGAGTGCTCTGCATTGCTGTGAACGCTGACCTTCCCTGCTGGCCCCACTGCCCTGACCCACAGCAGAAACCCCAGGGCAGCTGCTCCTGGCTCAGCCCTTCTGCAGGACGAGCCCGACATTCCCAGGGAAGGCAGTAAATTGGAATGATGCAAACTCCTGTTTTATAAAGCCCCTCCTGTGCTGCAGAACCCCGAACTGCAGGAAATCACCCCCAAACCGTCACCCTCATCACAGGGTGACCAAAAACCCAAAACCTGACCCAAAACCTCAGCCAGGTGGGAGGAGGGAGCCTGGAAATCCCTGCAGCCACCCCAGTGCTGCCTGCACTGCCAGCTCAAGGTTTCCAGAGCTCTCCTCCAGCAGAGGATGCTCAGCTTTCCCCCAGGGGAACTCAGGAGCAACAAGTTTTTCACAGGGAAGTGGATTTAGGATTTAGGATTCCCTAAATTCAGTTATTGATGAGCTGCATGGGGCAGGAGGCTGCAGGGCACAGGCAGAGCAGGAGAGAAAACCCCACTGTGACAGGGGCCAGCAGCCTCAGCTCAGGACTTGCAGAGTTTAAACCTCATTTAAATTTATATTTAAGTTTATAAAAGCTGAGCAGGAAACGAAATGTGATACAACACAAAATAAAATTAAATTTTAAAAATAATCCATCAGCCTGCCCACCAAAATGAGTTTTCAGCACAAACCCAAACCTTTTGCCCATCCACACACAAATTTCCAGTGCTCAGCTCCAAAGACACTCCCAGGCCATCAAGGTGAGGTTTTTCCATTCAGGTTCACAAACTAAGATGTCACTGTAAGTGGTTTAGAAGCCCAGCAAATTTTAATATCCATGCCAGCGTGTGTGACCAAAGGGATTACCCACAATGGCTCACCTGATTAGTTATACAAATGCCTGCTTTTTATTTTTGTTGGGGTTTTTTTTCTTTTTCTTTTTTTTTTTCTTTCCCTCCTTTTTAATCCCAGAGCGTGCAGAATGCCAGGCAGGAGAATGGGCTGTGTGCTGGAATGTCTGAGGGCTGCAGCCTTGGGATTTATATTCCATGCTGAATTCATTGTTCTCCCTCCCAGCCCTGCTGCCCTCTAAACCACGCTGCAGCCATGACAGAAATAAATTAGCCCGAGGTACAGGTCACACCTTCAAGGGCAGGCAGAACTCCGGCTAAAATCAATAGAGAAGATGGGAGTCTCTAACAGCTGAAGCAGAAAGAATGACACATTGAGGGCTTTACACAGCCCCAGACAAAGGCACTTTGCAGAAACCCTGGTCCCTGCTGCCTGGGGAACACAAAGCTCGTTTTTTCAGCCACCTGAACCCCGAGAGCAGCTCAGAAAAGCCCCATTTCTATGGAGAATTTGCATCTCGATGCACAAAGTTCCATTTCTTTGCACCTCTGCCCGGGGAAAGGGGATTCAGATGCTGAACTCTGGCCCAGGTTGTAACGCTAAAAACTTTTTTTTTTTTGCAGAGAGCAGAATCTGCGCTGAACTTCAGCTTAAATTTTTCAGCACTCTCCAACCTCAAACAGAAAAAAAAACCTCCCCTGAACTTTGGTGAACTCCACAAGGCACCAACAGACACTGAAATATGTGTTGCATTCATTATTTTAATTTGCGATTTGGAAGCAATGGATAAAACATCCAAAATCATTGAGAGGCTCAAAGTCAGGCTTCAGAATTTCTGCATGCCAGCTCCTCTGAAACCAGGAGATAGAAGATTTATAAGGATTTGGATATGGGAAGATTGATGCAGGAGTCAAGTGGGTTTTGCTAATGTCCCTCTGGTGAGTTAAGTATTAACTCTCAGAGTGAGCTTCACAACCTGTTCAGACACTTCCCACATCCCACGGGGTTCCCACCTGCCTTGCCAGGTTCCTAAAAGCTTTAAAGGCTGATTTAAGCTCCCACAATACTTCTAAAAATAGGAGTTAAACTTCTGAGTCCCGCAGGAGTTTCTGAAATTGCTGCCCAGGAGGTTTCTCAACAGACAGAGCTAAAAGCTTTTCTCCTCCCCTGTCCCTCCTAGACTTCTCCGGAGACGACTTTGGCCCAAATGCAGCTGGATCTAAATCCAAATGAACCCTGATTTTCTGCAAAGCCAGCAGGAAAATGTCAAATAAATAACTTTCCCCTGACCTCCTTGTTTGTTTGCTTTTTTTAAAAAACCCCACACAACATCAACACGTGTCTTGTGCTTTGATCTCGTGTTAGACTCACACTTCCACCAAAAGAAGTGGCAAAAGAAATTCTATTTGTACTTACATTTGTGGAACCTGTGTGGCCAAACAGAATTTGCTTTCATTTCCACTGCTACCTGCAAAAATGAAGGGAGGAATTCACCATTAACACCAGGAATTGTTTTTTTTGCTCACAGTCACTGCCCCATGTCTCAAACACCTCTCTGCCTTTTAGGAGAAATTGGGGTAAATTCAACAGCTTGAGGGAAAAGGTTTTATTTTGAACTTGCAAAGAGATTTATTTTGAACTTTTGCAACTCCTCCATGGCTCATTCCCTGCAGCAATTTCCATGTGCTCGTCCTGGGGACAGGGAAGGTGGGGAAAGAACATTCTGGATGTTCCCTGGGGTGTTTCAGGGCACTGATCCTGGGCAAACATCAGGCATAGGAGCCTCTGGTGCCCTGCCCTGCTGTTCCTTGGTTCTTCTCAAGGACAAGAGGGTGATGGTAATGCACATTTCTGCCTGAGACACCTCAAACACTGCCTGAGGCACCATTTGCAGTTTTCCCCTTACACTTCTGCTCTAGACATGAAAAAATACAGTTTTTAATGCCTCCTCCAAAGGGATTCCATGTCCTCATCTAGTGCAGCTTCCTCCAAAATAAATCATCCCTGCTTTTCCACCTCCCTGAGCGCTCCCAAATGGAGAGTCCTGCTCTGGGGAGAACATCCCAACAACCACAGGGTCCTCTGCCTGCACAGATCACATTTAGGAACGTGATTGTTCCTAAATCCCATTCAGGATGCAGGAATGACCCATCAGAGCCACCCCCATGTGCTGCTGTTTCCCTCATCCCAGCTGCCCCTCTTTCCCAGGGTGTTTCAGATGGATTTTGACATCCTGATCCTCAAAATGCTCTGAGAAATCCCCATCTTCAAAAAGAAAAAAAAAACCAGATGTGTGAGCACTGGGAGGTGCCTGAAGGGCTCCAGAATTCCAAGAGCAGCCCCACAGCCAAAGGAGATGGGATCCAGCCCCTTCCTCTCCTCCAAATTTCACCTCTGTCTCTTGATTGTGGCTGGATTCAGATGGAGACATGTTCATTTCAAAGAGCAAAACCATCCATGGAACTTTGGAGGGACACATTAAGGTTTTTTCCCCTATTTAAATAGTTAAAAAAAACAAGATTCGGCACAAAAATGAGGACAGCAAATGAGGTTAAGCACATTTGCAATGGTTTGCTCCACTCTGGAGGTAAATGAAAGCTTAGAAATGGTAAATGAAACCTTAGAAAGACGTGGGCCTTTCCAGGAACTGTGGAATTCCCCTCCCTTGGTTTAGAAATAAAGAAGGATTTAAATGCAACCCACAAACAGGAGCAGACTTGCCTTGGGAATACCTGGGGAGGTGGAGGAAGAAATATATTTAAGGATGAAAACAAAGGAGGACAGGAGGCTAAATGGATTCTTGGCCAAAACCTGGCTGATCCTCATTTAATGGATCTGAGTATTTCACATCACAGGTGAAAGTCTTGGCTCTGTGGGCCAAAAGTTGTTTTCCACTTGCAACTTTTGCAAACCTATAAATTGCAAAATTTCAACCCTGGGGAGGGAAATTAAATAATTAAAAAATGTTTCCTGTCCTGAATTATAATCTTGCACATGAAGTGGGTTTCTACAAATCTGGATTATTGCAATTTGGGTACCTGCAAAGGAACAATGGGGACCTGAGTATTCCACATCACAGGTGAAAGTCTGGCCTCTGTGGACCAAGAGTTGTTTTCACTTCCAACTTTTGCACAAATTCCAGAATTTCAGCCCTGGGGAGAGAAATTAAATGAACACAGAATATTTCCTGTCCTGAATTATAATCTTGCACATGAAGTGTGTTTGTACAAAGCTGGATTTGTGCAGTTTGGGTACCTGCAAAGGAACAATGGGGACCTGAATATTCCACATCACAGGTGAAAGTCTGGCCTCTGTGGACTAAGAATTTTTTTCTACTTCCAACTTTTGCAAACCTACAAATTGCCAAATCTCAACCCCGGGGAGAGAATTTAAATAAGCACAAAACATTTCCTGTCCTGAATTATAATTTCCACACCAAGTGGGTTTGTACAAATCTGGATTTGTGCAATTTGGGTACCTGCAAAGGAACAATGGGGGAGGCCACGTTGTTTGTGCCTGGATGAGGACAATGGATCTGGGCTCAATCTCAGGCACCAAAAGTCTGTGTTCAACACTCAGACAAGGATGTGCAGCTTTGCAGCCTGGGTTTATTCACCTCTCAAAGCACAAGGCTTTTTTTTTTTTTTTTTTTTTGTCCATAAATATGCAAAGTGCCTCACAAAGGACCCTCCCCATTTCCCAGGAAATGGAGGGCTGCAATGTCCAGGGGGAGAGAGCCCCGTGGCCACACCGTGTCCATCTGCAGCACCACCATCCCCAGCAGGCCCCCAAATCAAAAGGCAGAGACATTTCCCCAGCCTTCCCTCATCAAAAACTCCCTTGGATCTCAGGGGGTACACGTGGGGAAAGATCAGAGAGCTCCAGCTTTGGGTTTTTGCAGATTCCTTCTGCCTGGCCTGGCTGCCCCCCATCCCTGCCCGGGCTCCAGGCAGGTAATCCCAGTGGGAATCCCCCAGGAGATCCAGCAAAACCCAATCCTCCTCTCCCCCTCTGCACAGAGGTGTTTTTTGCAAAATTCTTGGAGTTTGCAAAGGTATTTTCCACTCCTAGGGCTCCAGCTAGGAGTTATTCATCATACCTGCTATCCCTTTTTTTCCTACTGAGATCCTCTGCAGGGCATAACTCCCAGTTTAGAACAACCAAATAATAAATATACAGCTTTTAAACACAAGGATTTCACGTTTGCACGTGTTTAAGTCATTTCTTCAGTTTCTAAAACAAATATCCAAGTCTGTGCCCACTCCTCAAACACACAAACTTAAATCCCAACTTTTGATAAAGCACATAACTATTCCCAAGTATATCCCAGGACAAAATTTAACACCAGGAGCTGCCAAATGTTTCTGACCCACTTCAAACAATCATTAACTACAGGCAGTTTCTAATTATTTAAGTCTATTTCACTTCTTATTCAGTGGTCATTTTGTTTCTTGGCCATTTGGCCTACGTTCAGAAAAATCTCCATTAGGCAGCACAAAGTCTCACAAAAAAGAAGAAAAATTCTCTTTTCCCATTCTAAGGTTGGGAATATTTTGAATCCTCGAGAAACAGGGGTTCTAAATATGCTTTTAAAAGCAAAAAGTAGAGAGCACTTAAAAATTGAAAAAATTAAAAATTCAGCCACCAAGTAAAATTCAGTTATCAACTAAAATTGCTTTCTCTCACCTCTCTGCTAAAAGTTTTGCAATTCCTTTTCCAGAAAGACCTGGAAAATGTATTAAAAGGCAAAAGCCATCGATGCTGGGACTGGGAGCAATCACATGAACAAGCCACAAGATTTGCTTGATAACACAGAGTTTATTATTCAAGAACGAGTCTCATTTTCAGCTCTAAGGCAGAGGGCGGGGAGAGAAAGGGGGGAACAGCTTTTAAAGCACACGCTGGAAGCCCGGGGTTGCATTGAGAGGAAAAAGAAGAAAGAGAAGAAAAAGTAAAGAAAGCAAAACCTCTGTTCTATCAGCAAGTCAGCTTTGCAAAATTAAGCTCAGCTCCAAGCAAATTCGGGCTGTTCTCACTTAAACCAAGTTTACCTTCAGCAGAGAGAATGAACAAGCAGAAAACTGCTGAACAACTGCTGAACATTTTTTTTTTTCTTTTTTTCCCCAAAAAGTTCAGCTCTGCTGGAGATGGGAAGGGATAGAGGAGAGCAGAAACAGGGGAGTTCAAAAGTCACAAAAGCTGCTCGCAAAGTTCCTCTGCGCCCCCTCGTACTGACCTAAGCAGTCTTCGTTTCACAGGTAGCAAAGTTTTGTCTCCTTCTCCAGGGCGAGATTCCCACTCGCAGGAAAGCATCAAAAGAACATTGTTTGCACTCCTCTGAGGAGGAGGGAAGGGGAAAAAAAAAAAAGCAGCCCAGGCAGGTAGGGTTTCTTCCTGAAAAGTAAATCCGGCATTCTGGACCGAGTTCAAACCTCGGGCTTGACAGGCAGGGCAGCGAAGCTTTTTGCACTGAGCATGCTCGATCCTGCACTGCCTGCACACTTAATGAACATTACTTCCTTCCCAGTGGTTACTCCTAGCAGAAATCCACACCCCCTCTTTGAGAAGTGAGGAATGCAGCTGAAACCAAAGTCCAGAAAACATGCCCGGCACCCAGACAAGGCCCCACGGATCAATAAACTCAGGTTGTGACCCGCAGGTCAGTTTGTCAAACAGGACATCAGGGTGAGTTTTTTCTACACTTGGTGGAGTTTGCTTTATGCCTCAGCTAATGCTGCTTGCTCCCCAGAGAAAATAAAAACTGTGCTGCCTTTTAGAGAATGATTAAATGCTCCAATAACAGATGGGAATTCTCTTTCAAATCTTGTCTTTCCAAAGCTGCTGGAAAGTGAGGAAAGAAGTTGTGCTGGTTTTATTTTGTCCAGACTAAACTGGGTTCTTGGACTCCTGAACAAAAGCTGTTTGAATTTGTCGTGGGGAAGGAGTATCTGGTGACTGAAAAAAAAAAAAAAAAAAAGCTCCTTTTATTTAGTTAGGGTCTAATCCTGTTCCGTTTGCAATCACATGGAGTTTTGTCATTACCTCCAGTGGGAATAGAGCTGGGGTTTTAGATTACAAATGCTTGCAGGCAAGAGCCGTGTCTGCTCCAGTGACCTGCACAGGCCAGACTGGTTTTGGCACTTCAATTTGCAATTTACACCATTGCTGTGCCTGAGCCCTGCGCAGCAGCAAACCCCCCCTTCCCCAAATTCATAGGGAATTGCTGAAGACAAGCAAGTTTGCAAAATTGCATGGGTTGTTTTTAAAGCTTTTCATTGCATTTCCAGGGTTTTTTTCTACTTTGCTCTAATGTCTCAATCCTCCTCCACAAAAGGAGTAGAAATTTTTGTCCTGGAGTCTCTGCTGGCCCCGTCGCAGCCTCTAGGAAAAACCCAAGTGCAAGAATTAAAATGAAATAACACAGGCCGTAATATTGTCAGGGAAAGGAGCACTAATCCCAGTCACAACTGCATGGGACATTACACTCTGAGGCCTCTGCATTTAAAATAGGTTAAAACTCATCATGACCTCAGTGCCTGAGCAAAGCCAGGTTCCACAGGGCTGCAGGTCCTGATGGCAGCAGGACAAACCACGACAGAAATTGCATTTCTGGAGTCCAAATGGCCCAGACCTTGAGAACACAGACCCAATTTAGGCTGCAGATTGTGACAGTGCACAGTGGGAATATATCCACACAAATCCAGCTCAGAACCACTTTGCTCCTAAGGGCAGCCAAGTGATGTCATTTCTTTAAAAAATTGTTTCCTTGCCCACACATCTCTGGTTTCCCTTGTTTCCTTAGGGATCATAGGAGAAAAAGTCCAAATCCAACATGACAAAACCAAGCTGTGCTGCGTTTCCAGTGCACAGCGCTTGAAGAGGTTTTGGAAACCCCCAGAGAAAGTTTTTGGCTGGTTTGGAGAAGCAGCCGTGGCAGGCTAATTAAACCCAAATGCAGTGACCAAAAAGCTTTTTTCTCTTTGCTGTTTCCACTTCACATCCCAAAGTTTTCCTTTGCTCAGGAAAGTCCCTGGTTCCCCTCAGATGCATCAAGTCCCTAACAGGGGACTTTCCTAACAGGCAGCTAAATTGGGATTTTATCTCCCCTGGACCATCTCAGAAGGTTTTTTGGGATGTTCCAAGGACTAAAATCAGGTGTTTATTGATGTCCATGGAGAGCAGGGGGACTGGGGCTGAAGGGATTTACCCAGAGCTCTGAACTGATAACACAGAGTGCTGATTTTAGACACCTTCGTGTCCTAAAATGGTTTGGGTTGGGAGGGACCCTAAAGCTCATCCCATGGCAGAGACATTCCACTATCCCAGAGTGTTCCAAATGTCCAAGCAGCCTGGCCTTGGGCACTTCCAGGATCCAGGGGCAGCTCCAGCTGCTCTGGGCACTTGTGCCAGGGCCTCAGCACCCTCTGTAAGGAATTCCTCCTCCCATCACAGGTTTTTATTATCATTCTATTCCTTTCTAGCTTTCTCATGTATCCTCTCTATTCTTTAGTATAGCAGATTGATATGATATGATATAATGTGATATAATGTGATGTAAGGTGATATAATGTGATATAATATAATGTAATATAAAGTAATGTAATATAATATAATATAATATAATATAATATAATATAATATAATATAATATAATATAATATAATATAATAT
>JAWWMN010000088.1:4501205-4511677 GCA_035047745.1 Catamblyrhynchus diadema | reverse complement strand
AATGCACCACCAAAAAAAAAAAAATCAATTTGGCATTTAGCGGTGAAAAATAAAATATCACGACGCTGGAGAGCAGACAGCCCAGCCTTTCTCCATTTGCCTTTTCTCACTTCTCCCCCTTCCCCCGCTCGGCTCGGCTCAGCTCGGCTCAGCCCCCCCTTCCCAGAAGGTGGAAGTCGGATGAAATTTTCAGCGGAGCCCATCAGTCATTGCTGCAGCCATTCCAAGGCTCCTCGCAGCCTCCTCCCCCTGCTCCCAGCCCCGGCTGGACTTGTCCAACAAATCATTTCTGTAGGACGAGCTCCCGGCTCTCCCCGGGACCGCCAGAGCCTGAGCGGCGTTTTGTTGTTGTTGTTCCTTTATTTGTAAAAACATTCCCGTTCTGGGATGCCCTCCTCCTCCTCCTCCTCCTCCTCCTCCCCAGGCTCAAGCTGACCACCCTGGCTTTGCCCGCAGCCTCAGTGGAGTGTTGGGAATGACATCACATGAAATTCTCCTTTTTATCAGCCTGCTGGGTTCCCTCCTCAGCACAGCAGCCTCACCCAGCCCCATAAAAACATCTTCTTTGTCCTTTATCCCCCAGAATATTTTTTTTTTTTTTTTTTTTTTCCTGGATGGTGCTGCTGTTTCTCCCTCTCCATCCCACCGTACCCATATGGATTTAGGGCTTCCTCAGGTTTGGGAGAAGGGAAAATTACCTGGGGATGTCTGTTAGCAGCAGGGCGCTGTGTTTATGGGGCTGGGAGGGGAGGGTGGGTGTTAAACTACCTCCAAAATCTGGGGGGCTGCTGAGGGTCTCGGTGGGCACAGAAGAGCTGAGGTTGGAGATGACCAAAGGCTGTGCCACCCCACACTGCCCTTTTAAACAGCACAAAAATGTTTAAAACTCCGGTGCTAAAATAGCTCTGGACACTCAGAACCCCCAGGTGAAGCCTCTGGCAGCTGCTGATAATGGTGGCACTCCCACCCCAGGCCTATCCAGAGGGGTTTTCCTGGTTATTGTTCTGGCAGAGGCTGGAACCAACAATTAAAATTCATTTCAGGGTTCTGCAGTCAGAGTCCTCGGAGAGCCCCAGTGACTCCGTGGCTGGAGCTGTGCAAGACCAAGGTTTCAGTCCCATACCTAATTAACCAGGCTGAATTAAGTTCCCTCTCTCCTGCTGATGGTTCTTCATTGCCAATAAATTACCCTGGGCATTTTTTTCTTTTCCTTCAGTCATGCTAAGTTTGCAGCAGCCCCACTCTTCTCCCCCATTTGTCACTTTTATTGCAGCACTATCAGAGACTCAGAGTTGCAGGCACTTCATCAATCCTGCCCAGCTCTTGTGGCTCTTTGCAACTTGCTGCAGCTCTGGAGAAGATTCCTCCGGGGTTCAGGATCTCCACCAGGAAACCTTGGCATCCTTGCTCGTCCATTTATTTCCTAATGCTGCAAGTTAATGCTGAGTTTGCCTCCTCAGAGCTCGCTGCCAAACAAAAATCACTCCTGCTGTCACCTCCTGAAATATGGGGATAAAACAAACTCAAAGGTGGCGCAGAAGTCACCCCAAATCCAGAGATTTTTCCACTCCCCATCCTGACATTTCTCCAAAGGGTTAAAGCCACAGTGTGGAGATGAAGAAGCTGCAGGTGTGAGAGCACTAATTGGGAGGCTGAGCAGTAATGAAGGCAAGCTCGGCACAAAGGGGGGCTTGCAGCGCTCTGGCAAACCCCAAACACAGGATTCTGTGCAGGGAGATAAAACCGCAGCGAATTTGGCACCCAAGGGGTGTGATTCCCACCCCAGTGATTCCCACCCAGCCCTGCTTGGTCTGGCCCATCTGGGGATGGCAAAGCCCCATCAGCTCCTGCTGACCAACTTCACTTGGGCTGCAAGCCCAACCCAAGCTCAAGCTGAGAAGAGACTTGAATATCTGAGCTATGATGAACAACACTTTAATTTTTAAGTAAAAATTCAAATTTTCAGCCAGAACCCAGGAGAAAAAGAAGTTTCCCCACATAGAAAACAAAGGGAAATATTATTAATTATTAGAGGCAAAAATTCCACTAATGGAAGGTAAAAATATCCCCAGCTATGGTTCAGTCCAAGCCCTGGCTGTATTAAGGTTGACTACCACAACAAAAGCAATATAACTCAGAATAAATAATGACCCCAGCAGCTCTTGGAGCTCCCAGAAATCCGTGGAAGAGGCAGGGAACACTTGCAGTGATGGGGCAGCCCAATTTCTCTGGGCAATCAATGCCTGGGCCTCACCACCCTCACAATAATTTTATTTTTTTTCCCAATATCCAACCTCAACCCACTGACTTTCAGTTTGGAGCCATTCCCCCTTTTCCTGTCACTCCTCATGTGAGACACCAAACCCTGAGAGGGCTCTCACTATGGAATTATTAAGTTTTTATTCCTCAGATGGGTATTAAAGAGCACCAGAGACCTCACCCAGGGTTTGTTTATCACAGCTAACAAGGGATGCACTGCAGAGACTCCTGAAGCAGGGACGACAAATTAGAAAAAATTAGAAATGTAAATGCATGTATTTCTGATACCGGGTTCAGATTCCATCCCCACACCCCACTTCCTGAAAATCAGTGTGGATAAGCCTCTGCCACCAGATTTCCAAGATAGCTTCCTGCAACAGGACTGGAGGCATATGCCACCAGCACCTGAATATTACTTTGTTGTTAGGGACCAGCCATATGTTTCCTATTTGAAAAAATTACTTTCTATCACAGGAAGCCACTTTTTTCTAGCAACAATAGCAGAGGTTCTTGTAACCATTTCACCCACGGAGGGGGAAAAAATAATGGCAAAGCACCCCAGTGGAACAGCTTTCTCCAAGTCACAAGTGGAACCTGGCTTTTGAGGCTTCATATGCAACAAAACTTGGGTTGTGATTAATTTATTCAGTGAAATGGTGCTGTTGCAACAGCAGCCAGGGGAAATTAAAAGACTTCAGGATATGAACAACATGTTGGAATAGTGTCAGCTTCCTCCGTCACCGAGCCTGGAACCAAAGCTCAGCTTTATATAGGGACAGAAAAGACGGAATCTGACAGAACGTTTGGCGCTCTGACAAGGAGACACCTCTCCACCATGAAAACTGAGACCCAGCCACTCAACACAGAATTTCCAAAATCACATTAAAGGCAGTTCCTGATGCTACACACAACCATAACATGGAGTGTCTGCAATGGGAGGCAGATGGGAGCCTGCCAAAACCATATTACGTTTTTTCATTTGAGAAGGAAACTTTCTTTCAAACAATATTATTCGCTCTGACAGTGATTTTCCTCCTGGAAAACATCCTGAGCACATTTCCATGTGAAGGAGAACTCCATCATCCCTGGGCCTGGGACAGGAGAGGGACCAAGGAGGGATCAAACAGCACTGCAGGCACAAGGCACCAGGATGTCTTATTGCTGGAACCTAAACCATTTGGGTTTTCAACTACAATATTTAGTATTTGATTTCTAGCAGGAATAAGAAAAAAAAAGAAATTTGTCTTCATCAGAAGCCCTTCTGGAAAAGCTCCACATCCCATTCCTGCTTTGCCAGCTGGCCAAGCCTCCAGAAACATGGCACTGAGCTTGTGGATATTTATTTCCCTTGGATATTGAGGTAGACATTTGATGCGTCTCTTGACAGAAGCAGAAAAGGAAAAGTTTGGAGGAAAAGCAACAACAACCAAACAATCAGGAAGGTTTTCCAGCCTGGGAGGGGTCAGTATTTCAGTTTTATCGAGGTGTTCTGGTGGTGGCAGGGATGTCTCCTTTCCAAGAAGGGAGATTTCCAAGTCTCCAGCTCTGTTTTGGGAGAAGCAGCTCCATCCCACTCCTGTCTCAGCTACAGCTGGGACTTCTCAGTCGCCAAGGTCACAAAATCCCCAGTCAGACACAGCAGAGCTCTAAATCTGGTTCCTCATCGAGTTCAGGTTGTCACAACATGTGCTTGAATTCCAGCTGAGATTCTCCTGGTACTTTTGGGGGAAATGGAAATACATGACAACCGCTGCCTTGTTCTACATCTGAGCATTTTAGGTTTTATACCCCAATCTAAATTTCCTCCTGGGGAATAAAGTACTGCCCATGGAAAACTCCACAGCCTAGCCCAGTTTTGCCTCCTTTTGCATTTCAACATCCTGAACTTTAGTCTCCAAGGAAGCTTTTGTGCTTGTGGGGCTCTGCTTTTCTCCCTCTTTAGAAATGAGTGGTGACGAGGCCAATTCCACCTTTGCAAAATTTAATTGTGGCAATTTCAGTGGGACACTTTAATTCATAACATCCCACTGAAATTGCCACAAATTCAGAGCCAGGCTCAAGAAAAGCTCCGGCAAAGCTCTGATGGAAATGTTTTCTCAAGATAATTTGATGTTCCCAGCCCTAACGAAACCAAATGGTTGAAAATCCGCAAACACTTAAGGTTAAAAAAAAAAATAAAATTTAAATGATTATTAATTTTTTGCCAAGTAGATGTTTTGGACAAAGGCTGTGGCTGGCTGTGGGGTGGTTCAAAGTGCCATCTGTGTGGGAGACAGTAATGGGATGTGATGGGAGCGCAGACACAACACGGCCGCGGCGGCTCTGCCTCACCCCCACCATTGTCTGGGAGCCTCTGGGAGCTCTGCCTGCATCTGGCAGAAAAGTTGATCAACTTGGGGTAGCTAATCAGGCTGCTGCAATTTCCGGCCCTTTCTTTCCCAGATTCCTCAGATCAAAGTTCAAGTCCCAGAATTATTATTCCCCGAATGCTTAATGAGCTCCAACCGAGGGACACCAAAGGCAGAGCTCAAACATTGACCGTGCACTTCATTGAGTTTGGCCAATGCACCTAAAAACAAGAGGGTGGGATCCATGGCATGCAAAATCACAATATACAGATTTGGATTTTAATCCAATTAAGATTCCTGCGAGGGAATGGGAATGGCAAAAGGCTCTGGTGGCTTATAAAGGGACTTCTGCTTTTCCTCCTCGCTTTCTCCCCCATCTGAAAATTTTGCAAAGGTGGAATCAGCCTCGTTGCCAATCATTTCTAAAGAGGGAGAAAAGCAGAGCCCCACAAGCACAAAAGCTTCCTTGGAGACTAAAGTTCAGGATGTTGAAATGCAAAAGTCAGATTTTGCCAGGAGGCATGATTTCTGAAGCCAGATGATTCCACCTCAGATTAACTTATTGAAGATCTTTGCATGCAGAAACATTTCTTTGTTCTGGCAAACCCTCCCCAAGTTTTCTATTCACAAATCCTGACCCTTAGGAAAGCCAGCCAAGATTCTTTTGCGTTATCAGGTCAGAATGTTCAGGGCCCAATTATTTTAATAGTTACAAAAAAAAATAAAAAGGGAGAAAAAAAAAAAGAACCTGACAATGCTTCAGAACACCAGTGAGAATAGAATTCAGGGACTTAACAAGTCACTCACTCTAACATCTGGCATGTTCTTTGGAGAAGACTAAACACATGGAGAGTCTTGCTGCAAAAAGTCAATGGAGAGGAATGATAATTGCTCATTAGAATGCCTCCTCCACAGGTTATTTTTAACTTCCCCTACTCTTTCTAATCACGGTGCACGCATCAGATGCTCCTGAAAAGGGTCAGTGCTTGGGTTTCTCCTCTGCAGAGCACACTTGGAACAAAGCCCTTTAACCGAGCTGAGGGTTCACAGGCTGCACCCAAGGCACCTGCTCTGGGTTTAGTCCCCGAGCAGGGGCCCAAACCAAACAGTCCCAAACCCCCTCAGCCAGCCCAGGGCAGAGCTGTGTTCAGCCTGTGATTCAGACAATGCTTCTCCCTCAGCTTTAGGAGCAGAAACAACCCCAGGTGCCCAAATGCAAAGATGTGAGAGGGCAGCGGAGTCCCAGGGAGCTCAGCACCAATAAAGCAGGAGCCACCAAGTGTCAGAGGAAGTAAAACAGGTCTTTATCCACTTTTGGAGGAGGAAAAATTCTGGCTGGGTTTTCCCAGCGTGTTTCACGTGATGTTTCCAAGCCTGCAGAGACAACTCAGCCCAGCCCTGCCCAAATGAGCGCAGACCTTTAGGCTGAGCCCATCACCATAGCGCTGGGGCCTTTGTGAGGGACACAAAAACCATTTCCATGGGTCACCCCACTTCCTCCCAGCCTGGCTACGTGAAACTCTTCTCTTTTTTTTTTTTTGTTTTGTTTTTAATGGGGGTTCAGCAGAGCATTTGGAAAAAGGGGGAGATTCTTTGTGGTGTAACATCAAAGGCTGCACATGAGGAATCTTGTTCTGAAGCCTCTCACCAGGAAAAGCCAAACGAATTAAAAGCTCACATCAGACACTTCGAAGACAGCAAAGACAGCGGATCCAGAGGCACAGGGAAAGCTGAAAGCCAACGGTTTATGGCCAAGACTGGGGAGGCTGTGTCCTTATTTAAGGCTTTTTAAAACAGCAAAAAGCTGTTTGAAGAGGAACTGAAGGACATGCTCATAATGGGCTGTAATTTGTTTGTTTATCTGTCTGTTTTTAATGAAGGAACCGCAGAGCCTACTGGAGAATATTCGAGTTTCACTTCTGTCACCGGCCCAGCCATTCTCTAAAAGCGCTGCCACCACATCAAACAGCTGCCAGAGCTGCCTGGGAATGGGCCTTAAAACATATTTCAGAGCCCTGAGGGAAGAGAGTGGCTGGACAGAGCCCCTGGAATCTCCTGGAATGCAAATCCCCTTTCAGCAGCCAGCCCCGGCAGCAGCAGCCGTGCGAGCATCCCTCGCTCCTCCTGCTCCAACCTGCCCCCAGACCACCCTGGGAGGAGAATCGCGGGAGGAGGGACTGGGATCAGCCATGGAAGGGCTTTTCAAGCCTTGATAAGTGGAGCGGAGCTGCTGCTGAGCCACCCACCCACCACGGCCGCGGGGATGCTGCTCGTGGGGTGGGGAGGTTGAGCTGCTCCATCAAACGGCTTCAGGGGGCACCTGGGCCAAAAGCAGCCTTGGAACAGGGAGGGGGAAGCCTGCAGCTCATGTCCACCCCAGCTCAGAGCCACTGAGGGTCTGCTCCCAGCTCCCCAAGGCATGAAATCTATGCTGTGCTCCTTTTGCCCTTTTCCTTCCCCAAAAATCCACACTGTGCTCCTTTTGCCATTTTCCTTCCCCAAAAATCCACACTGTGCTCCTTTTGCCATTTTCCTTCCCAAAATCCACACTGTACTGCTTTTGCCCTTTTTCTTCCCCAAAATCCACAATGTGCTCTTTGCTCTTTTCTTTCCCAAAATCCACACTGCCCTCCTTTTGCCCTTCCCCAAAATCCACACTGCCCTCCTTTTGCCCTTCCCCAAAATCCACACTGCTCTCCTTTTCTCCTTTTCCTTCCCAAAATCCACAATGTGCTCTTTTGCCCTTTTCCTTCCCAAAATCCACACTGCCCTCCTTTTGCCCTTCCCCAAAAATCTGCACTGTGCTCCTTTTCTCCTTTTCCTTCCCAAAATCCACAGTGTGTTCTTTTCCTTCCCCAAAATCCACACTGCTCTCCTTTTACACTTTTCTTTCCCAAAATCCACACTGTCCTCGTTTTCTCCTTTTCCTACCCAAAATCCACACTGTGCTCCTTTTGCCCTCTCCAAAAACCCACACCATGCCCCTTTTGCCGTTTTCCTTCCCAAAATCCACACTGCCCTCCTTTCACCCTTTTCCTTCCCAAAATCCACACTGCACTCCTTTTCTCCTTTTCCTTCCCAAGATCCACAATGTGCTCTTTTGCCCTTTTCCTTCCCAAAATCCACACCACGCCCCTCTTCTCCTTTCCCTTCCCCACCTGGGACACATCCCCGCTCCTCCCAGCATCGCATCCTCCCCCAGCCCTGCTGACCCAGCGCTCCAACTGCCCCGCAGTGCCCGGCAGGAATTCACCTCCCTCTGGGTCAAGTTTTCCTCCAAGGCCACTCTGACTTTCCCCTGCCATTTCCACAGTGCAACACTGACCTCCTGTGGCTGCGGCTCCTCAGCCCTGCCCCAGAGCACCTGATCCATATTTAGATTATTTTTTGGGGGCGAAAAAAAAGCCTGAAAAAATCGCCTTGTACACATCTACTTGTGTTGTCTACCAGCAGAAAAGGGGTGAAGGGAAATGTGACTTTACTGGCATCAATTCCAAAAGAAAAACAACTTTTAGGACATCAAACTTCCTATTTTGTGTATTCCTACAAAACAAGGCTTGTGGTGTGCAGAGCTCTTGTGGAATTGCTACAAGCAGGTGGGTTCCACTCCTGATAATTTTTTTCTCCTTTTTTTCCCTTTTTTTTTTTTTTTCTCTTGCCAGATTCCTGGTAATCTGTTTTTTTGGGGTTTTTTTGTTTGTTTGTTTGGGGGGGTTGTTTGTTTGTTTATGGTTTGGTTTGTTGCTTTTTGGTGTTTTTTTTGTTGTTGTTGTTTTTTGTTGGTTTGGTTTTTGTTTTTGTTTGTATTGTTTTTGTTTTTTTAATTATTGTCTAAATTGAAGCAGAAATGGGATCTTGCCTGTGTTGGAAGTGGATCTTGGAGAAGTGAGGATGTGCAGGCATTCCCACAGACACCACCCTGAGCAGCACAGGGGGAAAGCAGCTGCATCAGGATTTTGTGCTTGTCACAGCTACCGGGTGTTTAAATCATTTCCACGGGGTGTTTTCCCTCCCTGCAAGCTGATGCTCTTAAACCAGAGGCAACGTGAAAATCCCTTCTGGGAGACAAAGGTAGATGGTCCAGGAGAAATCCTGCTGGGCTGTTCTGCAGCTCAGAGCCCAGAAAAACTGGGGAACCCACAGAAACAAGAGATCCCACAGAAACAAGGGATCCCACAAGAACAAGAGAGCCCACAGAACAGGGAATCGCACAGGAAAAAGGGATTCCATAAAAACAGGGAGCCCACAGAAACAAGGGATCCCACAGAAACAAGGGATCCCATAAAACAAGGGATCTCACAAGAACAAAGGATCCCACAGAACAAGGGAGCCCACAAGAACAAGGAATCCCACAGCACATTCAAGTTCTAAAAGGTAAAGACTTCCAAAATCCTACTCCAAAAGTGTATAGGACAATGCCTCAGATGTCCAAATTCCCAAGATGAGGAGGGCTCTAGGATCACCTTGCAGGAGGAAACAGCAGATCCCTCTGGGAATTTCTCCACTCAGGACTATGACAAACCTGATTACAGGGATCCTCTGGGATGCTCAGCACATTCCCAGCTCCAGCAGCCCCACTCTGGCTCTCCAGATATCTCCAGACACCTGTTGGTGTTGCTGCTCCTTCAAATATTTCAAATATTCTTTAAAATAACCCAGAATTAGAAGATCTTTTACCCTGAGCAGCAGCAACAAACAAACAGGAACTCAGCAGGGATTAGCTCATCACACAGAGGGAGATTTTACCTGTTGGGTGGCTCTAGGGGACCCCAAAACCTGTCAGGGTTCCCCAGATCTGGCCTGGGAGCTGCTCAGAGGGGCCAGGCAGCCAGCAGCTGTCACTTGCCATGGAAAGGACAGTTGGACACTTTCCCTGTCGTGCCAGCAGGCAGCAAGAGGGAACCAAGCCCTGCTGGCCTTGCCAGAAGCTGTTCATCAGCTGGGTTCTGCCCCTGCACAGAACAGGGGCTCCTGCTGAGCTGAGGATTCTCAAGCTGCATTTCCACCCGCAGCTGCCCCCGTCCTGCCCCTTGTTTGGAACACGGGGTTGTAAATGATGCATAACCCTTCTGGGCCTTCTGCCTGGGCACAGGAACCCTCCCATAGCAGGGGAATTCAAATCTAGGTTAAACACACTTGGCACTCCAGTCAGTTCCTTAAAGCAGATGTAAAAGACTTTTTCTTTTCTTTCTTTTTTTTTTTTTTGGTCACTTCTCATTAGATTTTTGTGATGAGATCCCCTGTAAAGGCTGGAGGTGTGAGATCACAGCGGAGAGGAGAGACACCTCTGTGTCCTTCACAGGCTCCTTCTCCCACAGCTTTCAGCCACTTATACATTTATTTTCCAGAGTTTATCAGGGAGAAGCCATAGCAGCCACATGAGAGGTGAAACTGGCAGGACAGCTGAGTGCACATTTCATTACCCTGAATGTCTGAACCTTAACTGGGCAGGGTGGAGCTTCAGCACCTCCAAAAATCCTGGGTGGGATGCTGGGATATGAAGCATCCCAAAGTACAAAAGGCCAGCTCACCACACAGGGCATCTCCTCTCACAGCTCCATGGAACCCCAGAATGGTTTGGGTTGGAAAGGAGCCTGAAATTCATGTCATTCCACCCCCTGCCATGGGCAGGGACAGCTTCCACTGGAAAAGGTCACTCCAGCCTGGCCTTGGGCACTTGCAGGGTCCAGGGGCAGCTTCTGTGGGCACCTGTGCCAGGGCCTGCCCACCCTCACAGGGAGCAATTCCTTCCCAATATCTGCCCCAAATTTCAGTTTAGATCCCCTCCCCTGTGCCAGGGCCTGCCCACCCTCACAGGGAGCAATTCCTTCCCAATATCTGCCCCAAATTTCAGTTTAGATCCCC
>JAWWMN010000088.1:4384936-4400437 GCA_035047745.1 Catamblyrhynchus diadema | reverse complement strand
TTATTTATAAATATGGTTCTCTAAAATTCAAAGAATTCAAAGAATTCAAACAATTATTATGTCTCTCTCTGTAACCATTGTTTATAGATATGGTTTTCCAAAATTCAGAGAATTCAAACAATTCAAATAATTCAAAAAATTCAAATTATTCTGTCTCTGTAACAATTGTTTATAGACATGGTTCTCTAAAATTCAAAGAACTCAAACAATTCAAAGAATTCAAAGAATTATTATCTCTCTGTAACCATTGTTTATAGATATGTTTCTCTAAAATTCTAAGAATTCAAAGAATTCAAAGAATTATTATCTCTCTGTAACCATTGTTTATAGATATGGTTTTCTAAAATTCAAAGAATTCAAACAATTCAAAGAATTCAAACAATTATTATCTCTCTTTCGGTAGGTATTATTTATAAATATGGTTCCCTAAAATTCAAAGAATTCAAAGAATTCAAAGAATTCAAACAATTATTATCTCTCGTTCTGCAACCATTGTTTATAGATATGGTTTTCTAAAATTCAAAGAATTCAAAGAATTCAAAGAATTATTATCTCTCTTTCTGTAACCATTGTTTATAGATATGGTTCTCTAAAATTCAAAGAATTCAAAGAATTATTATCTCTCTGTAACCATTGTTTATAGATTATATATAGGTTTTCCAAAATTCAGAGAATTCAAATAATTCAAAAAATTCAAACAATTATTATCTCTCTTTCTGTAGGTATTATTTATAAATATGGTTCCCTAAAATTCAAATAATTCAAGCAATTCAAACAATTATTATCTCTCTTTCTGTAACCATTATTTATAAATAAGGTTCTCTAAAATTCAAAGAATTCAAAGAATTCAAACAATCATTATGTCTCTTTCAGTGACCATTATTTATAATTATGGCTCTCTAAGTGTGTTTTTGATAGCCACCAATAGTGTGGGAGAGATTTTCACTTTGAGACCAATCAGGTCTTAGGTTTCCCATTGTTTCTCTAAAAACTGTAGATTTCTAATTATAAAATCTTAGGTCTCCCATTATTTCTAGAAAACTGTAGATTTCTGATAATAAAGTATTTGGTCTTCTATAAGAACTGCAGATTTCCAATAATAAAGTCTTAGCTTTTCCATTGTTTCTATAAAAACTGTACATTTCTAATAATAAAGTCTTAGGTTTTCCATTCTTTCTCTAAAAACTGTAGATTTCTAATAATAAAGTCATAGGTTTTCTATAGGAACTGTAGATTTCTAATTGTAAATTCTTAGGTTTTCCATTGTTTCCATAAGAACTGTAAATTTCCAATAATAAAATCTTAGGTCCATGATTGTTTCTATAAAAATTGCAGATTTCTAATAATAGTCTTAGATTTTCCATTGTTTTTATAAGAACTGTAGATTTCTAATAATAAAATCTTAGGTTTTCAATTGTTTTTATAAAAACTGTAGATTTCTAATAATAAAGTATTAGATTTTCCATTGTTTCTGTAAGAACTGTAGATTTCTAATAATAAAATCTTAGGTTTTCCATTGTTTCTCTAAAAAAACTGTAGATTTCCAACGATAAAATCTTAGGATTTCCATTGTTTCTATAAAAACTGTAATAATAAATGATTCCTAAGAATTCAATAATAATTAATAATTTAATATTAATTATTTCTAATAATAAAATGTCTTTCATGCCTTCTGGATCATGGAGTCCATGCTAATTATTCCCCAGCTGGGGGCCTGCTACCACTCCCTCCAATAATGCTGATGAAAAGGAAAAAAAAAGAAATAATGCTGATGGAAAAGGAGTAGAAAATGCCTCTAAACTGCTCCTAAATCTTCCTGCTGCAGCTTCTCCTTCCCACCCAGTGCTGGAAATCTCCCAGGATGAAGAAAGAGGCATCAAACTCTCCTGCCACAGCCAGGGGGGCAGACCCCAGCCCCAGATTTCCTGGCTGTTGGACAACGGGGTTGAGCTGCCAGGTAAGAGCTCAAGCACCCTCTGAGCACGGAAATTGGGGTTTGTCAGGTTTGGGGGGGTTAAAGGTGCTGGAGGGGGAAATATCAGCTGGGTCTGCAATTCATGGCTGGAGGGGGAAATATCAGCTGGGTCTGCAATCCATGGCTGGAGGGGGAAATATCAGCTGGGTCTGCAATCCATGGCTGCAGCTCAGAGCAGGTCTGGGGAGCAGTCTGCGTGAAATTCCACAGGGATGAAATAAAGCCAAAATCCTGGAATTTTAGCATTGAGTTGTACTGGGATAAAATGAACCCAGAATCCTGGAACTGGGATAAATCAAACCCAAAATCACTGGAATTTCAGCATTAAATTCCACAGGGATAAAATAAACCCAAAATCCTGGAACCTCAGCATTGAATTCCAGTGGGATAAATCAAACCCAAAATCCCTGGAATTTCAGCGCTGAATTCCACAGGGATAAAATGAACCCAGAATCCTGGAACTGGGATAAATTGAACCCAAAATCCCTGGAATTTCAGCATGAAATTCCACAGAGATAAAATGAACCCAGAATCCTGGAACTGGGATAAATCAAACCCAAAATCCCTGGAATTTCAGCATGAAATTCCACAGGGATAAAATGAACCCAGAATCCTGGAACTGGGATAAATCAAACCCAAAATCCCTGGAATTTCAGCGCTGAATTCCACAGGGATAAAATGAGCCCAGCATCCTGGAACTGGGATAAATCGAAGCCAAAATCCCTGGAATTTCAGCATGAAATTCCACAGGGATAAATGAACCCAGAATTTTGGAACCTCAGCTTTAAATTTCAGTGGGATAAAATAAACACAAAATACTGGAACCTCAGCATTGAAATCCAGTGGGATAAAATAAACCCAAAATCCTGGAACTTCAGCACTAAATTCCAGTGGGATAAAATGAACCCAGAATTTTGGAACCTCAGCTTTAAATTTCAGTGGGATAAAATAAACCCAAACCTCTGTAATTTCAACACTAATTTCCATTGGGATAAAATAAACACCAAATTTGGAATTTCGGCATTAAATTCCCCTGAGATAAAATAACCCCAAAATCCTGGAATGACAGCGCTGGACTCCACTTAGTTGGGATAATTCCACTTTTTCCACTTTCTTTGGGATAAAACAACACCCAAAATCCTGGAGCCCTGATTTTCAAAGCCCCAGCAGCTTTTCTTCTCCTTTAACCTGTCTGCTGCACACATAACTGCCATTCTAGCAGTGCTATAAATAACATTATTCTACAAATCCCTGCCTTAGCAGCTCCAAAAGCTGAAGCTGGAACCTCTCCTGGCCCAAGATTTATTTTTAAATAAGAGCTCTAGAAAACAGCAGAGAATTGTGTGTTCTGGCCTGAATATAGATGGAAATTAGAGTTAATAATAAGAATAAATCAGGTCTTAATAAAGTAAAAAATAAAATAAATATTAAGAATAAGAATAAATCGGGTTGGAAGATAAAATCTGGAGGGTTTTAATGTAAAAAAAAATGTGTTCTAGAGTCGTGCATGGTGGAAAAGCAGGTTTTTAAATCCTACCTGTGTTTGGGGAGAGCTGGGCTGTGTGTGAGGGTCTGGCAATACCAGCTGGGAAATCATAAAAACCTCCATATATTTATGTACTGATATTTTATCCCCCTGATTTTTTATCTCTTATCAGTGTTTTTCTGAATTTAGGGGGTTCCCCAAGCCTGAAACCACCCTGACCAAGCGAATTCTTTGTGCCATCACAGCGCACATTTCAGACACTAAACACCTCCTGCAAGGCAGAACTGATTTTTTCCAGTCTTTTAACAAAAATCTCTCCTTGCCTTTGGAGCAGAGGGAACACCTGAGCTGGCCCCTCAGAGCTGGGGCTGCTGCCCTTCAGAGCAGCCACTTTTACATGAAAATGGGAGAGACACAAATTTAATTGTGTGAAATAGAAGAAATCGTTGCTCTAATCCAGGATTTCTCCAATTTCTGTGGGGTTTTCTCCGTTTTTTTGAAGGCTTGGAGTGACTCTCCTTTCTCCCCTTCTGTTCCCAGCTTTAATCACTTCCTGCAAATATTTATACTCATCAGAAAATAGCTAATAATCTTAATTGCTGACAAGGCCAGGGCTCAGCAGGGGCAAAGCAGCTGTAACTCCTGAGCTGCTGCTGCCAAAGGTGATTTCTGAAATCCTTTTGGAGCTCTTACCTGGCCCTGCTGGGGATGGAAAAGAGGGCTGAGAAATGCTGATCTGGGAAGGTTCATTTGGAAATTGGGAATTTCTTTCATTGCAGGGTAACAGAGCAAGGGGAGCATCAGAAGCTCTGCATTAGACACAGAAATATTTGTGTCCTTCAGGCAAATATCTGAAATCCCTTCCCCTCCACCAGCACTGATCAAACACATCTCTGGTTACATTAAATACAACTTTATTTTTCATATCATCAACATCACCTGGAGTAATCAGTAACACTGGGAATCCCACCAGACTCGCCCTAATTCCTTGTGGCAAAGCAAGGAATCCTCTGTGTAAATTCCAACAGGAAAAGGGGAAGAGTCAAACCTGTGCTGGAGGAGAACAGGATTTCAGGGGGGTAGAAATGCTATTTTATTTTATTTTATTTTATTTTATTTTATTTTATTTTATTTTATTTTATTCTTTTTTATTCTTTTTTATTCTTTTTTATTTTATTATTATTCTTTTTTATTATTATTTTATTTTATTTCATTTTATTTTATTTTATTTTTATTTATTTTATTTTATTTTATTTTTATTATTTTATTTTTATTTTATTTTTTATTTTATTTTATTTTTTATTTTATTTTATTTTATTCTTTTTTATTTTATTATTATTTTATTTTATTCTATTCTATTCTATTTTTATTTTATTCTATTTTATTCTATTTTATTTTTATTTTATTCTTTTTTATTTTTTTTATTATTCTTTGTATTTTATTTTATTTTATTTTATTCTTTTTTATTCTTATTCTATTTTATTCTTATTCTATTTTTTTCTTTTTTGTTTTTATTTTATTTTATTTTATTTTATTTTATTTTATTTTATTTTATTTTATTTTATTTTATTTTATTTTATTCTTTTTATCTCCCAATGGATTTGCAGGTGACACCAGGCACCAGCTGGGAGCTGATGGGAAGAAATGGAGCACCAGGAGCACCCTGAGGATCCTCAGCTCCAGCCCCAGCGTGACCGCCAGCTGCCTCATCCAGCACCCTGCGCTCGGGCCACGGAGGCTGGTGGCATCTGTCCCCTTCCAGGAGCTCCCCGGCTCGGGTACTGCAGCTCTGCTCTCCAACTTCACTGCCCTGAGCTGGTGAAAGTGATGCTGACACTCCCAGAAGTGTGCGGTCTGCTTTAAAATGAGGAATCTGAGGCAAAAAATGGGTTTGGGGCTGTTCATGGGTGGCAGAGCTGAGCAGCAGCTCCTGCCCAAGCTCCTCACAGCCAGGTGTTTTATTTTATTCCTCATTTCAGAGCAGCAAGGGCAGGAAGGGGCAGGAAATGTATTCTGAGTGCAGGAAAGGTGAGGGTGGGACTGGAAGTGGGACCCTTGATCAGCCAGAAAACCCAAAAACAATGCAGGGCATGGAGCAGGGCAGAAAATCCAATAAACAATCCAGAGCATGGAGCAGGGCAGAAAATCCAAACAATGCAGGGCATGGAGCAGGGCAGAAAATCCAATAAAAAATCTAGAGTATGGAGCAGGGCAGAAAATCCAAACAATGCAGAGCATGGAGCAGGGCAGGGTGGTTTTCAAGGATCTGCTCGGTGGCAAAGCCTCTTCTGATTTTTGTCATTTTTTGGGGGGTTTCTTCAGGCTGCAAACAAGCAAGCAGACCTTCAGAGGATGCAGAAGTTCCCAGCCCTTCAGAGAATCCAGCAGTTCCCAGTTCTCCAGAGAATCCAGCAGGTACCAGCCCCTCTGCATCCCCAGAGAATCCAGGAGTTTCCAGCCCTTCTGCATCCCCAGAGAATCCAGGAGTTTCCAACCCTTCTGCATCCCCAAATGATCCAGGAGTTTCCAACCCTTCTGCATCCCCAGAGAATCCAGAAGTTTCCAGCCCCTCTGCATCCCCAAATGATCCAGAAGTTTCCAGCCCCTCTGCATCCCCAGAGAATCCAGGAGTTTCCAGCCCTTCTGCATCCCCAGAGAATCCAGGAGTTTCCAGCCCCTCTGCATCCCCAGAGAATCCAGGAGCTTCCAGTCCCTCTGCATCCCCAGAGAATCCAGCAGTTCCCAGCTCGGCGCCAGCCCAGCCAAACCTCACAGATGTCACATTGCCCGGTGAGTTTGGTCTCAGCCACCTGAATTTATCAAACCTGAAATGACAATTACAGAAATGCTGCTGGGCACAGAGTTCCATCCCAGGTCCCAGAGGAGTGTGGGACACAGAGCACAGCATTTCCTGCTTGTTCCCTCTTTTTCCCTGCCAAAATCCCTCTCCTTGGAGGAAGGAGGGCAGGAGCAGGGTGGGAGCCAGGCTGGGATGCTCTGATGGGCTGCACTAGATGGCACTGTGCAACAACTGTTCACAGAATTCACAGAATTCACAAAATCACAGAATTACAGAATCACAGAATTACAGAATCACCAGGTTGGAAAAGACCCTAAAAACCATTGAGTCCAACCCAGCCTCAACACCTCAACTCAACCCTGGCACCCAGTGCCGCATCCAGGCTTTGTTAAACACACCCAGGGATGGGGACTCCGCCACCTCTCTGGGCAGAACATTCCAGAATTCATCACCCTTTCTGTAAAAAACTTTTTCCTGATATCCAACCTGTATTTCCCTTGGTGCACTCAAGGCTGTGTGCTCTGGTTGTGTCAGTGCTGCTGGAGAAAGAGATAAATTCAAGCAGTAGCAAAAGAGGATGATTTTAGAAAATCTCAGAATGGAATGGGGTAGCGGGGAGGAAATTCTGGGAAGCACAGCTGGAAAAATCAATTTGTTCTAGCAACCAGTGTAACTGATAAAAAGATCACTGGAAGATTTTGGAAAGGAAAAAGTAGACATACCCAAAGGAAAGGAAAAGGAAATATATATAAAAGGAAATCTATAAGTATTTCCTTTTATATATAAATAAATAATATATAGAAAAGGAAAAAAGTATACATAACTGCAAAAAGGTCTCTTTGCTCCAATCAGATTTCCCCTGCAGGAAATAATCTTGATTTTTCAGGAATGCATCACTGGGGTGAAATCATTTCTGTTTGAATTCCCAGAAATTCCCAGCACATTTAACAGCACAAACCTCTGTTACAGAGCAAAATCCCAAATCCAAAGGACTCCTGAGGAAGGAGAAGAATCTCCTGCTGCCCATCCTGGTGGCTGCTCTGATCCTGGTGCTGCTCATCATTGTGCTGCTGTTCATGGTGAAGCTGAAGAAAGCTCACGGGCTGTGGAAGAGAGGTGAGGAACGGGAGCTGGGGGCTCAAGGCCATCCCTGAGGTGCTCAGGCTGAGAAATCCCCAATCTGGGACTCTTCCAGGATTTTTGGGAGGTGATGGTCATCTCTGTCAAGCTGAGAAATCCCCAAAATGTGACTCTCAGAATTTTTATGTGATGATGGTGATCTCAGGCTGATGAGATTCCCGGTTTGTAACTCTTCTCTCACGATTTTTGGGAAGTGATGGTGTATGAGGTGATGGTGATCTCTCTCAGACTGATAAAATCCCCAAATTATGACTCTTCTCTCAGGATTTTTATGAGATGATTGTGATCTCTCTCAGGCTGATGAGATCCCCAGTTTGTAACTCTTAGGATTTTTCTGAGATGATGCTGTATGAGATGATGGTGATCTCTGTCAGGCTGAGAAATCCTGATTTTCTAACTCTTCTCTCTGGATTTTTATGAGATGATGGTGAGCTCTCTCAGGCTGAGAAATCCCCATTTTTTAACTCTTCTCTCAGGATTTTTGTGAGGTGATGGTGAGCTCTCTCAGGCTGAGAAATCCCCATTTTGTGACTCTTGTCTCAGGATTTTTCTGCTCAAGGCAGAGGGTGGGAAGAAATAATGGGAAAAAAAATCTCATTCTCGCCATTAATTTTTGTGGGGTTTTTATTATCTTATTTGTTTAATTAATTAATTTTAAATTCATTTATAATTTTAATTATTTAATTTTACTGATTTTATTAAATTAAATTGAAATAATGTAATTATTTAAATTAATTTTTGTGGGTTTTTTCCACAGAAAATGATGTTTCAGAGCAGACACTGGAGAGTTATAAATCCAGATCTAACGAAGACAGTCCAGGCCATGAGAAGAACGGACAGGGTAATAAGCTTTAATTAATATATTCTTGTAAATATGTTCTTGTTTTCAATAACAATTGACTCTTGTTTTATTTAATTATAATAAATAATTATCTTAATAACATTATAAATGTTATAATAATTTAATATTCAATTAATATTATAATAGTTAATTATAGTAAGTCTTTAAGTTTAATTATAACAAATAATTATTATAATAATAGTATAAATGTCATAATATTATAATATTAAATTAATATTATTATACTTATAATAAATAATTCTTGTTTATTTAATTATAATAAATATTTCTTGGTTTATTTAATTGCTGCTGACTGTGGCCAGAGCAGGTGGGAACCATTAATACTAATTACTAAATAGTAAATAATAAGTATTATTAATAATAAAAAAAATTTTTTGAAATTATGTTTATTAATACTAAAACTAAATAATACATAATAAATATATGTTGTGTTTTAGCTGGAAATCCCAAATCCAACATGCAATATATAACAGAAGAACATGTGGAAACGCCAGAGAAAAATCCAGAAAGCCCAGAGAAGACCCCAGGTGACAAAAGCACGGCAATAAATGAGGAGATGTTCACGTGTGGAAGGGAGACAGATGTGTAACAGTGCAGGAAACTGCAATTTCCTGATGTTTGTGTGAAAGTTTGCAGGGACCTTGGTTTGAAGGAGCAGGAGGGACAGGGAGCTCCATCCCAAAGCCACCTGGGGGTGCTTTTGTCCTGCAGACTTGGCCCGGGTCACCTGGGACCTTCAGAACATGTCAGGAACCTCTGCCATGAACAGCTCAGCACCTCAGGTGCTCCTGGAAACCTGGCCTGGGTCACCTGGAACCTTCAGAACATGTCATGAACCTCTGCCATGAACAGTTCAGCACCTCAGGTGCCCCTGAAACCTGGCCTGGGTCACCTGGGACCTTCAGAACATGTCACAAACCTCAGCCATGAACAGCTCAGCACCTCAGATGTCCCTGGAAACCTGGCCTGGGTCACCTGGAGCCTTCTAAGCACGTCAGGAACCTCTGCCACCAATAGCTCAGCACCCTCAGGAGCTCCTGCAAACCTGGCCTGGGTCACCTGGGACCTTCAGAGCAGGGCAGGAACCTCTGCCATGAACAGCTCAGCACCTCAGGTGCCCCTGAAACCTGGCCTGGGTGACCTGGAACCTTCAGATCACATCAGGAACCTCTGCCTCCAACAGCTCAGCACCTCAGGTGTCCCTGGAAACCTGGCCTGGGTCACCTGGAACCTCCAGAGCATTTCACAAACCTCTGCCATGAACAGCTCAGCACCTCAGGAGCTCCTGCAAACCTGGCCTGGGTGACCTGGGACCTTCAGGGCAGGGCAGGAACCTTTGCTATGAACAGCTCAGCACCTCAGGAAACCTGGCCTGGGTCACCTGGAACCTTCAGAACATGTCAGGAACCTCTGTCACCAACAGCTCATCACCCTCAGTGCCCTGGCAGGACGTCCAGACCCAAATTAAGATATTTATGATTGATTTTGTCACCTCCCCTGTGACCACAGGTGCTACAAACCCACTGTGACTTTTCTTTTCTCCCTGGGACCCCAAACCTGGACTTGCAGCTGGGTTTAACCAAGCCAGGAAGTGGCATGATGGGGAAAGGGTTAAAATAAAAAACAACAGAAATCCAACCCGAATTATTCAATGATTTGATGGTTCTGTGAAGGGGATGTTCCCCATGGGGCTGCCCAAGTGCTGGAATGAGGGCAGCAGGAGAGCTGGGAATTCTCCGGGACTTGACAGGAGCCCTTCCTGCCCCAGGAGGTTAAAAGCCAATCCCTAAAATAAAGGAAATATGAATTACAACAACTTTTTGTCATTTGGAGAATCACAGAATTGTGATTTATTTATTTAAATGCGAATTACAATGATTTTTGCCATTTGCAGAATCACAGAAGAGTGATTTACATTGAAATGTGTGTTACAACTTTTGCCATTTGCAGAATCACAGAAGAGTGATTTACATTGAAATGTGAATTACACTGATTTTTGTCAGAATCACAGAATAGTGATTTACATTGAAATGTGAATTACACTGATTTTTGCCATTTACAGAATCACAGAATAGTGATTTACATTGAAATGTGAATTACACCGATTTTTGTCAGAATCACAGAATAGTGATTTACATTTAAATGCGAATTACAATGATTTTTGCCATTTGCAGAATCACAGAATGGTGATTTATTTATTTATTTAAATGTGAATTACAATGATTTTTGCCATTTACAGAATCACAGAATAGTGATTTACATTGAAATGTGTATTACAACTTTTGCCATTTGCAGAATCACAGAATAGTGATTTATTTATTTATTTAAATGCGAATTACAATGATTTTTGCCATTTACAGAATCACAGAATAGTGATTTACGTTGAAATGTGAATTACACCGATTTTTGTCAGAATCACAGAATAGTGATTTACATTGAAATGTGAATTACAGTGATTTTTGCCATTTGCAGAATCACAGAATGGTGATTTATTTATTTATTTATTTGCGAATTACAATGATTTTTGCCATTTACAGAATCCCAGAGCATTTGGGGTGGGAAGGGAGCTCTGGAGGTGCCCAGCCCACCCGCCCTGGCCAGGCAGGGTCACCTGGAGCAGGGACACGGGGACACAGCCAGGAGGGGCCGGGACAGGGAGAGCCAAACCCTCCCTGGGCTCTTCAGGCTCTGCCACCTCCGTGGTGGGAAATTCTTCCTCAGGCTGAGGTGGAACTCGAGTTTTACTTTGTGCCCATTGCTCCTTTTGCTGCCACCAAAACCAGTCTGTCATCCTCCTCTGACACCTGCCTTGGGGATATTTGTATGGATTTAACTACTGAATCTTATTTAGTTTCTATTTCAATTATTTCAAATATTTCAAATATTTCAATATTTTATTATTTCAAATATTCCTACAGCTCCATCACTTAGTAACTGATGTATTTCAAAATTTGCCAGATTTCAGGGTGCAACCTCAAATCTTAAGAAATTTTATATATATATATAAATATATATTTTTATATATATAATTTATATACATATATTTATATATTTTTTTATATTATATATATATTTATATATTTTTATAATTAAATATTTAATATCCCATTTCTCCTTTCTTAAATTTGAGGACATCCCTCCTGAGGATGCAGCATTTTCCATGGGAGAAATGCAACATAAATATTGGCGGTGACGGATAATTGAAATTTAGCAAATGTGATATTTTTTTTTCCCCCACCTGGTGCAACCCCCTGGCATTTCTGACCCTCCCCAAACACAGAACACCCCATTTGTGCAGCTTTAAAGTGATTTTCCACCCTTCCCAACCACCCTGGTGGCTTTTAGGGGTGGTTTTCAGGCTGTCCCAGAGCAGGCACTTCCAGTCTTGCCTTTCCAAGGGGATTCCTCTCTCTTTTTTTGGAGTTTGCACAAATTGAAGTTGTGCCTTCTGTTGGTTTGCCCTCCCTCCCTGCCCTTGCTTACCCCACCTAAGAGTTTACTGATTTATCATGGATCATTAGGCGGAAGTAACAATTCTTAAAACATCAGGATGGATACAATAATTAGGGATGTGCTTTTGTTAACACCGCCAGCCTCTACCCTCTTGTACAGTACCCTTGGGTACTAAATAATTACCCACTTTGTGTGGTTATCTAGCTCACTAATTACCCACAAAAATTGGGGTCAGGTGTTAACTGCTTGAAATAAGTATCCTCCAAAGGCTTGGCTAAAGTGTGTAAAGAAATTATGTGTTTGCTACAAAACTTTGGGAAAAAAAATTCAAACATTTTTTTATTGGGAGGGAAGATAAGGAGACAATGGATGCGAAATGTTCTGTGTGATGGGAAAATCTTGCAGGGGTGGTGAGGGGGCTCTAAAGGGAGTGAAAGGATGGTTGGCAGATACAGTCACTAATCCAGACTACTTCTCCCAAAGATTAGATCCTTCAGTACACAGGTTTGATTCTTCCCCTATCTAGGCTGATGCCAATCAGGATTATGCCAGTATAAATAAGAAAATTTGTATCTGTGGATTCCCAAACTGACTTTGCTGCATAACCCCACCTCTTCCATCACCCAGAGACTTCTGCATTGCACCCAATAATTTAATTAGGGACTGCATATTTATTTCCATGCGTTTATTTTAGCTGTCCCCAGCTCTTGTGTGCATGCAGAATTTCATTCTGAGGCTGCTGCTCATAAAGCGCAGTTTGCTTGGAGCAATAATTTGATTCCTGTGCTCAGGGAGTTACCCCAGTGAGTCAAAGATTTCTAGATAGCCCCACCCTCCCCAACTTCCCGAACACTCACACTGCAGCCACTTTCTCTTCGCCAGACCCACACAGGCTGCCCAAGCAGCCACAATCCCAAGGGGCGAGCCCAATCTCCTGCCTCCCCTGTTTCAGCCCTTGAAAAGTGGGAAATAAAGCCAGGGCAGCCCTAAAGCCCTTGAAATACCCGGCCTGTGTAACAGGGGGTGTTTAACAGCCCTTCTTCCCATCCTGGTTCTTGCATAGGTGCTCCCTGCCTTCAGCACAAAGAAAAGGGGTTTCAGGGCGAGCTGGGAGGTGTTTCTGGCAATCCTTGTGCCTTTGGGTGCCCGGATACCTTTAATTCCTGAGCGTCTGTGCGGTGCTCAGCCTAACAAAGAAACTGCCTGCATTTATTGCTGTATTTTTCGTGAGGTGCTTCCTCCCCTCCACAGCCAGAACCACCTTCTGTTCTGTTCCTACAAGCGCCTTTGAAGCCTGTGTGGGTTCAGGTATCAGACATCGCCACCCCCAAGGTTTGGGCAAAGGGGGGGTCTGGGGAAGGCCCCGGGGTGAGGCGTGAGCTGGGTTTTGGGGCTACCTGTGCTCTGCATTGTGCAGAGCATCCCTGGGAAAGGCAGGGCTCAGCTCCTAAAGCACAATGCAGATTTAGTCGTCATCTTTGTCTCTCCCCCCGCGCCCCCCCTGCTCCACTCCCCGCTGATGTTAACTGTCTGTATTATTATTTATTGTTATCAGGGGATTTGGTTTGATCAATGAAGTGTATATGCGTCTGACGGACATTCGGGGAGGAAATGCTTGCAGAATGAGTAACATGTCTGCAGTGGAGGGTGTGTGAGAGGGAGAGAGAGGGAGCATCGCTACTAGAAACATTGACTGATGAGTTCATTTTAAAATCCAAGGGCATATAGCTGGTAAATTAGCACATATTGCAAATATAGTCTGGTGCGAGAGGCAGCAGCGCTGCCATTGAGCGCAGGGGTGGGTGTGGAGGGGAAGGGGGGGTCGAGGAGAGGAGGTTGTCAGCTCTAAAGTCATCACGGGCATGAGCCAGGCAGTCTGCCTGCCTCACTGCAGACGTGGGGCGTGCGATTTCCACGGGCGGCTGCGGCGGGGGGGAGCGGGGGCACCCGCGAGAGCCAGCGCTGGGTTTTATTGTTTTAAAATCCACCGCCAGCCGCGGGGATGCGAGGCGAAGGGCTGCGGCCCCTCTGCTCCCCCTTTCAGCCCCTGCACCCCCTCGGGAAGGCGGGTGCAAGGAGGGTCCCGGGGTGGTACCCGGGATGCGGGGATGCGGCGGGGATGCGCCGGAGGGTTTCTCCCGGCGGCTTAAGGGATTATTGGGAAGGGTGACCGGCAGTGGTGTGTGTGAGAGTGTGAGAGTGTGCGGGGGGGGAGCCGGGTCCTTATTCTGTTAAAGATTTAAGTAGGCATGCAAGGAATCTCTAGGATAGTTGGCAAAGGGCGAGGGTGGGGAGCGGGGGGAAGGATCCAAAAGAGTCTGTAACCAGACACTGAAGCTTTCCAGGAGTGAGAGTGTGTGAGAGGGAAGGAGACAGAGCGAGAGGAAGAGAGGGGGCAGTGTGGTCTAGTACATTTTCATCTGGTCGTTGATTTGAGCCTGATGCTTGCTGTCCCTCAACAGCCTCCCTTGCCTGGATTTTTTCTTTCCCCCTCTCCTCTCCTTTCCCTTCTAATTCATCGAAGCCTAGGGGAGCCAGGAAAGATTAAATGTGCTTTCGAAAAGGCAGCCACTTCATGCAGCTATGTCTGCTTCCCCCCCACACCCCCCAGCCACCCCCCCACTCCCCCTTTTTGAAATAAAAAAAAAAAAAAAAGGGAGAGAGAGAGAGAGGGGGAGACAGAGAGGGGGAGAAGGAAGGAGGAGGAAGAGGAGGACTATAGTTTAATGATGTCGGGACTGGCTGATCCAGAAGGAGAAAAAAAAAAAAAAGGGAAAAAAAAAAAAAAAGAAAAAAGAAAATATTTGAGCTCCTGGACGAGGAAGGACTTTGGTGAATGGGCTCAGACTCCTGAGGTGAGAAAAGGACGGAGTGAATGATGATGATGATGATGGTTCCGTAATGGTGCCTGTTACCGCTGCCCCGGCCGGGCGGCGGCGGGGCCGGGGCCGGGGGGGACCTGCCTTCGGCAGCGCCGGATATTTTGCATTTTTAACCTCGGGCCCTCCGGAACGTTTCGGCTTCTCCCCGCTTATGCCGCTGGGCCTGAAGCGGTTCCAGAGCTGGGTGGAGGGTGCGGATCCGTATTATTTATTTGGGCGGGGGGGTGGGGGGGGGGAAAGAGGGAGGAAAGGGAGGGAGGGAGGGAGGGAGGGAAGGGGGAGAAGAGCGGAGGGAAGGAGGTGGCAAGCTGGGGACGAAATCCTGCTCTGGGTTATGGCCGGCGTAAATTTCCATTGGCTGGGGGTGCACAAGGTGCTCGGAGAGAGGAGTCGGTGCAGGATGGAGTCCCTTTGTGTGTGTGTGTGTGCCGTGTGCTGTGTGTGCACCCTCCTCTCCCGGGCGAGCGGCTTTTTCTCCAGGTTTTCCTTTGAAGCCCCGGCCGGCGGCTGGCAGGGGAGGGCGGCCGGGGCTGCGGCGCTGCTGCCCGCGCCCTTCCTCCCTCCTCCTCCTCCTCCTCCACCTCCTCCTCCTCCTCCTCCTCCTCCTCCCCGCTGACAGTCTGGGGCTCGCTCCGGCACCGGGCTGGCCCCGGCTCCCGCAGCCCCCCAGCCCCGTCTCTTCATCATAATAATAACAACAGCAGCGGCGGCGGCGGCGGCAGCGGCATTGCCGGGCAGCGCGGAGGGCGGCGGGCGAGAGGAGCTGCGGAGGAATTCGGTTCCTTTTCCTTTCCTCCCCCCACCCCCCCAACCCCAACTAACCCCCCCACCACCTCATCACCTCCTTTTTTTTTTTTTTCTTGCTATATCCCCTATTTATTTTTTTTCACCCCCCCCCCAAAA
>JAWWMN010000088.1:4350649-4375714 GCA_035047745.1 Catamblyrhynchus diadema | reverse complement strand
TTTAATTTTATCATTTTCTCAATTTGATTGGTATTAATAGACTGGTTCGCAAAAAAAAAAAAAAAAAAAAAAGGGAAAAAAAGAAGAAAAAAAAAATGCTGGCAGAGGTTGTGTCCTGTTCCTCTTTCAAAGAGATAATGTAGAAGTATGTTTTACCTGCCCAGCACTCCATCAATGCCCTGAGTCAGTTGGTTCCACCAAAAACATCTTATTCACTGCAAAGCTCTGTCTGTCCACAGCTCAGCAAAACCTCCGGGGTATTTTTTAATTTTCTTGCGAATTTTTCCAGGGATTTACATTGAATTTGGAGCCATGAGATCACCCATAAATTCAGCAATAAACCCTGCCCACCTTTTCTTTCTGCCCTAATCTCTTACCCCCAAAGTGAGAGGCTCAGCTTCCCACATTTTTTTTTCCCACTGATGATTTTCAAGTTGATAATTCATAAATATCTTTTATCTTTTGGTCATAAATATCTTCCCACTGTCACTTCTCCTGTGGGATCACCTGGGATAGAGCAGAGATTCCTCTCACAGTGACACTTCCACTAAAATACTCAGCAGGATGGTTTGGGACAAATAATAGAGACTAAAAATTGGATTTCCTGCAGTTTTATAGATTTAAAAAGTTTATTTCAAGAAAAACATTAATTATTGCTATATTTACAAGGAGATCACTCACCTCAAAACTCAAAAAAAAACCCTTGCTCCAAATAAATTTGCAGCCGCGGTTATTGGAGCTATCCTTGTTTGTGAGCTTGTTTTGCCAGCTCTGTGAATTCCAGATTCATTCCTGCAGCTCCCCCTGTGCTTTTCAGCCCCATTATTGTGTTTTTCCAGCTTTTCCTGCGAGCCTCTCTTGCAGAGGCCGGGATGTGATTGCCTGGCCAGGGATGGTTTTTGCTGCTTTTTTGTTATTAGGTGCATTTCCCCCATGGAAATGGAGGAGCTCAGACATTGGAGAGTTTCTGTGCTGCACAATTTTCCTTTCTTTTATTCCTCTTAAAAGTAGAAGGAATCATCCCTCCCTTTAATTGGGTTTTGCTTCTTTTTTTTTCCTTTAACCATTTCCTTATCATCCATTCCATCATGGAAAATTTAACATTTTCATTTCAATAATCCAGAAATTATTTCTCATAATTTCCCCAAGATTTTAAGATCGGTTCCCCTGGCTGCTGTGACCATGAACATTCCTGGTTTTTAGGTCACAGATCCTCCAGCAGCTGATGACGAACCACTCCAGAATGTCCCAGCATCCCAAACTGGGAAAATGAAGCCTGAAGACAAATGGTACCCAAAAGGACAGCAGCTCAAGGTTCCTTTTTTAGAGAATTTAATGACTGAATTTATAATTTTCGAATTTTAAATTTTATAAATTTAGAATTTATAAATTTAGAATTTATAAATTTAGAATTTTTCAGTTCAAATATCTATAAAAGTCTGTCTATCAAATATCTAAAAAATACCTAAAAATATCTATATATCAGTTAAAATATCCATAAAAGCCCTGAATTTGGATGTTTAAAGCTGGCATCTTGTGGCTTTTAAAGTAATTATTACTGGCAAGAAATCCATTAATATCTATCAATAGATAAGCACCGTAATTTAATGTATGTGTGCTTTATGTACTAAATATATTTAAAACAAAATGCCAAGAAATTCTGAGCTCACAGAATCTATTATTGTCTATTTAAGAGATTATTTGATAATCTAAAATTAAAAATTAGTACATGGTCCTGCTTAATCGTTTGGGAAATTCTGAGCCAGAACTTCACCATTTCTGCCTGATTTGTTCCCTAAAATTAAGGGGGTTGAATTAATTGCCATAAACCAGAAAATCATCTCCTAAATAAATTCTCACAATCCTCCCAAACCATCAAACACATCCCTGTGCTAATTTGTAATTTTAGATTATCAACCAGATCATCTCCTAAATAAATTCTATCTCAGAATGCTCCCAAACCATCAAAAAAAAACAACATGTATTGATTTATAATTTTAGATTATCAACCAAATAATCCCCTAAATGAATTCTCACAATCCTCCCAAACCATCCAACAGAACCTGTACTAATTTGTGATTTTAGATTATCAACCAAATTATATCCTAAGTAAATTCTCAGAATCCTCCCAAAGCAGCAAACTCAATAAATACTGATTTATAATTTTAGGTTATCAACCAAATCATCTCCTAAATAAATTCTGTCTCTCAATCATCCCAAACCATCAAAAACAACCCTGTACTAGTTTATAATTTTAGATTATCAACTAAATAATAATAATAATTTATAATTTATAGTGATTTCATAATTTCTATAATATCTTTATAATTTATAATCATTTCTATAATGTAATATTGTTTTGTAATTTATAATTATTTTTATACTTTATGTAATATAAGATTATTTATATATTTAATAATTTATAATTTTTTTATCATTTATATAATGTAAGGTTATTTATATAATTAGCATCAGGCTGTTCTACCATGGCCCAGTCTAACAGTGTGTACAAAGCCATTTTCCCCCAAAATTTGACACAGAAAATCAAGAACTGATTTGATTTTTGGAGCATTTTTTCCAGGTGGTTGACAGAGAGCTATCACTTATCCACAGGGTTAGATCTGGGCACTTTAGGGCACCATTTCTGCACCTCCTACAGATAAAATCCACATGTACCACGCCTGCTTTGCATCTGCAAGGACCTGATTTTATAGCCCAGGGCTGCAGAATTTGTCTCAGGCCTTTGGGCAAAATTTTGATGCAGAATTATTCATTGTGCAGCACCTGAATAACATCTCTGCTCTGTTCTGGACTGAGGGTTTTTTAAATTTGAATTTTTGGGTTCCTTTAAATTTGAATTTCAGCACTATAGAGAGGGTTCCTTTAAATTTGAATTTTTGGGTTCCTTTAAATTTGAATTTCTGGACTATAAAGAGGGTTCCTTTAAATTTGAATTTTTGGGTTCCTTTAAATTTGAATTTCAGCACTATAGAGAGGTTCCTTTAAGTTGGAATTTTGGGTTGAATCCATCCATGAGCAGGGCTGGATCCAAGCAGCACCGAGGGATTTTGATGTGCGTGAGGGAATCTCTACCCGAATATCTCGACTCCAGCTGTTGGTGACTCGTTTCAGGAGCAGCACAGGTTCTTGCAGAGACAAAAAGCAGAACCCGAGCAGCCTCTGAGGGATGGCCAAGAACGCCCAGGAGCAGCAGGAGAAGCAAATCCCTGGATCCAGAGGCAGCAGCAAACCCCAGGATTCCAGGCTGCCCCCCCTGCACTGGGGCGGGATCCAAATTCTTCTCTTGGCCCAGCAGAAAAACCCCAAAGTGGTTTAAATAATATCCCAAATTCAATCCTTACCACGCCTGGCTATTTTCTCCCAATATTTCAGAATTTTTACCCACCAGAGGTTTTAAATGCTGAATATCCCAGTCAGGAGGGCAAGAAATGCCAGCAGGACTCTCCGGCTGGAATTCCACATCAATTCCCAGCCAATGCCATCCCTGGGCAGGATTTTTCCAAGAATAACAGCAGCAGTGACCAGGCACATCCAGATTTGGAGAATATTTCAGCTGATTTTAATGCAATTTTTCAAGAAAGAGTGAAGGATCAAGCACCTCTTCCAGATTTCAAAAATCATATTCATGAGGATCAAAGGTATCAGAATAATTTGTGGTGAGGATTTAAGTGATAAAATAATATTATCATAACCCTGTGATGCCCAGAAAAGAAAAAAAAATGCTTTAAACTCCAAAGTATAAAGTTATTTTGCTACAAACCTGCCGTTATAATTTATTTCTAATTGAAGATTCATTATAGGTATTGATTTTTAAATATGGAATCAGAAAAGGACGGTTCTGTCTGCCAGGGATGGAAATTTCCACAATTGAAAGTTTCCTTTTAGGAGGCTGGGTGGGAACGTTTAAAATAAGATAGGAAAGGGCATTGTGCATAAATTAAGAGTTTGTAGCAAAATTGGCTTTGCAGGGTGGATATTCAGGGTCAGTTCTGTCCCTAAAGGGGAGAGCAGGAAAATCCTCAATTGTGAAGAATTTCACCTGTCTGGATTTTTAAAAAAATGAAGCTTTTATTTCACATAAACAAATAATTCTATCAGTACTCAGCAGGCCTGATCCAAGGACTTTCATTTGCTTCAATTACCTTTGCATCAGGCTGAAATTTCCCTATTTGTGGTTTTTTTCCATTTATTTTCCATACACTTGGGTGCAAGCAAAGTCATTTATTGTGAAATCCTCACCTTCCCATCTCCCTGCTCCCTTACTCCATGTTCAGGTTGTTTGCTGTGTGTAAATTCAGATTTTTACTCTTCCCCCCCTCATTTTTTAAGGTCTTTTTCATGTTTTGCTCACAGCTCACCAACATCTGCTTGTAGAATCTCCCATTTCATAGAAAAGAAGGAGCAGCCAAGATTTTCTGATTTTGAAGATGCTTTTGCTGGCACGTGGCTGTGGGGTTTGTTCCCACCTGCCCTGCCCCAGGGAGATTCAGGAAAAACTGAAGGAAATCCAAAGAAAATGAGAAGAAGCAGCTCAGAAGGGTCTCTCCTACAAAGGGAAAAACAAAACCAGCCCAAAACCAGCAAGAAGGTGAGAAAATAGATGTGGGTTGGGTGGTTTAACATTTCTATTCCCCCTCTAACGTTTCTTCTTAATAATCCAAAATTTAAAAAAATATATATAAACAGGGACTGAGAAATGTTGTAAAAGCACATGGACACACAGCAGAGCATTAAAAATCATGGAACAAAGGTAGAAATAGACACTGATATCATTTTAGAGTAAAGGATCCACCTGGTTCAGAGAGCTCACTGAAATCCTTTTAGTTCATTTGGTTCACTGAAATCATTTGAGAGCAAAGGGATCAGTCTGGTTTAGCTGCAGGGACACACAGAGCAGGGTTTGTCCTGTCATTTATCCACAGATAAAATTATTTTCATTTAACAGGGTCGGGCTGTTTGTGAGGAGCAGCAGGCGGCCTCAGATCTGAGCCATCCATTATCCTGCTCATGCTCCTTTCTTGTGCAGCTCAAATCTCCTGCTTTCCAAGGCATTCCAAGCCCAAATCTGGAGGATTTGTAAAGCTAACAGCACGAACATCAGCCCAAACCTCCTGATGGTCCTTATTAAAACTTGGATTTCTGTCTCCTCTGCAAGCCCACTTGTCCTGGTGTCACCACTTAGCGCAGCAGAAAGCTGCCCATGACAAATTAAATGTTTGAGGAGTTTGCTCCAGGTCTCAGGGCAGACAAACTAAGCTGGAGTAATGATTTCATGCACCTTGGGTATTGCTGCCTGAGTGCCCCTAAGAAGAATTAGGATTATGATGGGAACTGAAGGGCAGAGCTCCTTCTCTTCCTTTTGTTTCTCGTCCCGTGCTTGCAGCACTTTTCTCACGCTCCACATGTGAGGAATGCACAGAGAATCAGACTGGTTCTGCTCCCAGCAAAATTCAGCTTTTCCTGTAAACAAATGCACTCATTGGAACAAGTGAGGAACCCCTGATTTTGTGGGACACAGAGAAATTAACTCCTCGCTGTACCCCAAATTAAAAATTAGTGAGTGATAGCAGGTAAGAGCAGGGATAGCTGACACAAAGAAACCTCAAATAGGAAATTTAGTGCATAAAATTAATTTCTCTGCAGCTGAGTTTAACTTGAACTTGTGTTTTGAAGAAATGCCCATTTTATTTGCATATAGAAATTGCTGTTCCTGCATTACTCTGTGGTTGAAATTACCACAGAGCTGATCATAATGAGCTTCACTCACAAGTTTTTAAATGTAATTCCCTTCCAAAAATGTGGTCTTGAAAGAGAATAAAAATATTATGGGGGCATTGGAGTCTTTGTGTGATGTCCTGAAGTGTTGGATGGCATCACCCACCTCTCCTGCATTTGTAAAGCCTGTGCTGTGCAAAACATGGATTTTTCAGCTGTCCGTGGGCAGCTTTCAGAACAAGGAAAGGTTATTCTCACCAACATCATTTGCCTGATTTTTGCCACCAAAGTCAGGTAATTTTATCTGCTTCTCTTACAAAAATGTCTTTGGAGTCTCATTCTAATCACAGTCAAATGAGTGGCTTTAAGCTGTTCCAAAATACAGCTCACAAAAGGTCATTTTTGACTGAGAAAATATCACTTTGTGGTTGGGATAATTGGCAGTTTCCCACCTGGATCCAAAGGAAATTCTGTGTTGTTTGACTTTTGACATTAACTCAGTCCTGTTGGTCACTTATTTAAAATGAGACGTGCCAGGGGTGGGGCTGAGATTGCAAATAAAATCCTGAGATTTCCACTGCAAAACTTCCTTGAATTATTCCCTCTGTGAAATCATTTCAAGGAAAATCTGTTTGCTGTTTGGTTTTCAGCTGGGTAGCTCCAAATTCTACTTCAATCTGAGTATGAAGCTTGGAGGCCTTGGACCTGACTATGAAACAATCAAAGAGAAAGTGAGTAAACCAAAAGTGGATTTAAGCAGGGGAGAGTGGCAGAGAAATCATAATTTATGATTATCTGGGACTTTATATCCTTAGCTAGCTGGAGATCCTACAGGAAAATTCAAATAAAAGCTGTCCTGGGGATAGTTTTAACCCTCTCATTTTTCAAATCCAGAAATGGGAATTAATCAGGGTTAATTGCACATCAGGAAATGACACACTCAAGTGGCTGAGTCGTCATTCCCAGTGTAAAGATCCACCAAATGTTCCAAGTGGAAATCAAAGTTGTGTAAACACGAGAAAAGATCTGGCTGCACTCTGGTGAAATGGAGACAGATTGTTCAGGACAGAATAAAGATGGAGCTGGCACATTTCTGCTGAGCTCCAGCCTCTATTCAGTCCATGGAAAAGCTCTTAAAAGGGAAAAGCAACTAAAAAAAGCTGTGCCATTTATCAGGGCTTCCTGTTGTGTGCTGAGGAGGGATCAATGGCAAAGGCAGGTTGAACAGCAACAGAGGTGGAAATGGAATATTGGTGGGAAAATGCTTTCATCGATGGATCCCCCCAGCCATTGAACTCCAGGCCCCTTTTCTGCTTTTTCTCAGAAAGAAAAGATAAAGCTGCAGAAGGAATATTCCAGGCAAATTAAGGAATATAACATGAAAAATATTACTGTGGTTCAGAGGTTGCCTGCAAAGCCCCAGGTGTCCTCAGTGTCCAGGCAGAAGGTAAGAGCTGAGTCCCTTCCCAGGCTGTTCCTGAAGGTGACAAGGGAGCTCTGCAGGCTCCAGGACAAAGCTGTGAACTCAGTAATATCAGAATTCCTTCCTTGCTTGCATTTATTCCCAAAAATAAAACACGAAGAGAGAAAACTTTATTGTCTGGGTGGCAAAAGGGGTTTGCCTGCAGCGCCCCAGGTGTCCTCAGAGTCCAGGCAGAAGGTGAGAGCTGAGTCCCTTCCCAGGCTGTTCCTGAGGGTGGCAGGTGAGCGCTGCAGGCTCCAGGACAAAGCTGTGACCTCAATAATATCCGAATTCCTCAGTTCCTTGCAGTTATTCCCAAAGATAAACCACGAAGAGACAAAACTTTATTGTCTGGGTGGCAAAAAGGGTTTGGATTCTTTTAGGGGACCTCACCAGGAACATGAGATTGTGCACTGGAGACGTGAGGTGTTCCCAAATCCCTGCAACACACAGGCACCAAAACCATCCCAGGTTAAACCAGGACTCTGCCAGCTCCAGCATTTCTGTAAAACTCTTCCCATTGCCTCTCCAATTCCATGTTCCAGGCATCATTTTGCTTTTTAATTTGGATATTTAAGCACATTATGCAGGAGAACCTGAGCTTGTCCTGTTAACCTGCAAAACTCCCTGCCTGAGGGCAAGAGCTTAATGAGACTGGGGAAAAAAACTGTTTATAAATGTAATAGATTCGTGTTGCTCTTTCTTTTTTCAAATAAAAACACTTCCTCAGTGTCTAAGGTGGCTTCCAGTGGTGGCAGGAAGCAAATCTTGGGCTGGGTTTTGTTGCAGTCACCACTGAAGAATCTGGGATTGAATTCTGTCAGAAACAAGATCAGGAATTCAGAGATATCTTACTCAACCCACCTAAATATTTTTTGGAAATCTTGGCCAGGTTTTCTCTTGCTCAGTTCCTCCAGTTTTTCCTACTTGTAGGCTCTGGAATATGCCAAGAAAATTCCAAGACCAAAGACTTTCATAGCAAAGCAACCGGAGCAGGAGGTGAAGGAGGTTCTGCCCCAGGCTCCAGCTGGACCCAGGTTCCCCAAAATCCCATCCCTGGAATCTCTGTGGAGCAGGCACGAGAAGGAGAAGGAAGTTGTGGCTGCTTTTGAAGCCCTTCACATCTTGTAGGTATTTGGGGAATCTCAGGGATCAAGGCAAAAATGCCTGAATTGTTTTTATTTTCAGCTGTGACCATCACATCTTCATTTCCCAGTCTGCTGAAATTTAAACTGGTTTAAGTTTAATTATTTTTAAATGTTAGAATTGGTTTTAATTGTTCTACTTTGTACCTGTTTTGTTAATAAATTGACCTTTTGCATTTATAGCATTTTAAATATAGTGCTCGGTTCTTTTATTAGAAAATGTTTTATTGGAAATTTAGTCCTCTGTTCTTTTTCTTTGAAATAAATGATCTGACAGTTGCATCTTTCAGACCAATCAGCTCTTGGCTTGTCACAGCTGGATAATTTTGAAACATATAAACAGGAAAAGGTATCTAGAAAACATTAAAAATAAACTTCTGTTTCATCTGATGATCTTAACACCAGCAATATTTCTTTTTCTGAAGTGCAGAAGAGACTTTCAGCCAGAAATAAAAGCAAAACTAATCCATTGCTGCTAAAAAAAGAGAACAAAAATATGCTCCAAACACAGCAGTTGCTAATGACACGCTGCTAATTATTTAATTGTTACTCTGTTGTCTCTTAGTGAAGAGTTTCTACAATAAAAACAAAATTTTGAAGCTTCATTTGGGACAAGAAAATTCCAAACAAGTCCTGGCTGAGCATGCAGACAATCTGGGATTAGCCAGGAGCAGTTGGAGAATATATTGGGTAACTGAGGATAATTGAGAGCTGCATGTTTGAGAGGAAACCGCTTTTAACAGATTGAAATAACAACAAACAGATGGGTTTCTTAGGGTGCTGCCATTTCTTTAACTTAGCAAATTATGAATTAAGTCACCATATGAAATGTGATTAGAGCACACAGCGAGGGAATTTGGGCTAAAACCTCCTGAAAAGAGGCTGGATAAAGGAAAAAAAACCCATCCACCTAGTGATGGTGTGGAATTGCTTTATCCCATTTATTTGGTCTCTTTTTAATGGGAGCTCCGAATTTAATTTTGGGAGAAGTGATCCTAATTCTGCCCTTCCTCACACAGAAGGGACCTGGCCTTGCTTCAAACCCTCCTGAAGGGCAGGAACATCTCCCCCACTGCTGAATTGGACTCACAGCTGGAATTTCAGAACATTTTTGGGAATATTGAGACAAACCCAACCACCTTGTGATGATGGGGAATTGCTTTATCCCATTTATTTGGTCTCTTTATTATGGGGGATTCCCAATTTAATATGGGGAGAAGTGATCCTAAATTCTGCCCTTCCTCACAGAGAAGGGACCTGGCCTTGCTTCAAACCCTCCTGAGGGGCAGGAACTTGTTGAATCGGCCTCTTGGACTCAGAGCTGGAATTTCAGGACATTTTGGGGAATATTGAGACAAACCCAACCACCTTGTGATGATGTGGAATTACTTTGTCCCATTTATTTGGTCTCTTTTTAATGGGGGCTCCCAATTTAATATGGGGAAAAGTGATTCCAATTGTGCCCTCCTCATGGCCTTGCTTCAAACCTTCCTGAGGGGCAGGAACCTGTTGAATCAGCCCCTTGGACTCACAGCTGGAATTTCAGAACATTTCGGGAATATTGAGACAACCACCTTGTGATGCTGTGGAATTGCTTTATCCCATTTATTTGGTCTCTTTTTAATGGGATCTCCCAATTTAATTTTGGGAAAGGTGATCCTGATTCTGCCTTTCCTCATGGAGGAGGGACCTGGCCTTCAAACTCTCCTGTTGAATCGGCCTCTTGGACTCACAGCTGGAATTTCAGGACATTTTGGGAATATTGACACAAACCCAACCACCTTGTGATGATGGGGAATTGCTTTATCCCATTTCTCGGGTGTCTGTTTTATGGGAGGCTCCCATTTAATTTACGGCAAAGCAATCCCAATTCTGCCCTTCCTCGTGGAGAAGGGACCTGGCCTTGCTTCAAACACTCCTGAGGGGCAGGAACCTGTTGAATCAGCCCCTTGGACTCACAGCTGGAATTTCAGGACATTTTGGGGAATATTGAGAAATATTAAGAATATTTTGGGAAGCCTTGGCGGAAGAACCATTGTCCAATATGGGACCACGGGTCAGGCTGCAGGGGAAATGTTTTCCATGACGTTTTTGTCACTTACAGCATCCAATTCCGTCTTCAGAACAGAACCTTCCTCTTCCTCAGCCTCTTTCCCCTCTCCTTTGGGCACTGCCAGGCTGGGAAATGCTTCCATGCTCTTCTTTCCTACTTTTATTTTTAATCCAAACTGTAACACTTTGAAGCATTTCTGCTCAGGGCACCTCAACTTGTTGTTCCTGCTTAAAAGTGATAATCCCCCCTTAATCCAAACCTCAAGTGCCTGTTTTAATGAAACCTTCAGATGAATATCAAAGAGCTATTTACTCGTATCTAATATTTTAATTAGATTATATTGTCAATTTAACCCATTAAACCCGCTTTGATGAGCTCCATGTTCAGTGTTTAGCCCCAGATGCTGGAGGTAATGAATATTGGACCTTTGATTTAATGAGAATTTCTGCCTTTCCAGCCTGACTCCCTTTGTATCCCCCTTTTTATTTTTTTCTTTTTTTTTTTTTTTTGCTTTTCTGGCCTATAGAATTCATTTAATTGAAGAAGTCTCTTATCAGCACATATTAAGGAACCTAAATTAGCATCCCTTTTCTGCTGAGAAAATGCAAGCAGACATTTTCCCTTTGATCTGAGGGCTGAGTTGAAGTAGGCAACAGCCCCCTGAAAATGAGCTGATGGCTGCATTATTTGGCTGCCATGCAGATGTGTCCATGTGGTGCAAAATGCTTAATGTCTTAATTGATTGCCTTCCTCCCTGGCTGGCATCCTCCTCCCAGAAATTAGGGCAGAAATCTGTTCATTTGTTGGGTTTTTTTTTGGTTTTTTTTAATAAAATAATGAATTTTTAGGAAATATTTAAACATCGAACCTGTGCGAAAGTTGGATATGATGCTGCATCTGGAGGAGCACATTTTAAAAATATTTTTATTATTTTTTTAACAACTACTTATTTTTTTTATGACACTGCTCATGAGCATCTCACAAACCATTTAGAAATTCTGGTGGTTTGGGTGTTTTAAATCCCACAAAATGACATTTTTACATGGAAAGAAAAATTTTTAACCTGCCTCAATACAAATTCAGATTTTCCCTGCACTTCACAGATATGGTGGCACAACAGAAGAGACCAATGAGCATCCAGCTGCTTAAAGTCAAAGGCCAAAATTCAATATATTTCAGACTAGGAAGGCAAAATATTTAATTAAAAATCAGCCTTAAATGTTGAATTAATTATGAATTAATTATTGAGGGAGGAGTCTGTGTGCACCACCCAATGGAAATTCCCAACATTTTCTTGGCACTACCTTTCCAGTGCCATAATTTCTCAGCATCTGAAGTTCTGGAAGTGTTGCAGCTGAGATCACCTTCAGTGGGCAAAGCCTTGGTTTCAGTTCTACCTAAAAAATGTTGCTGTAATAAAATCCCCATTGTGTTTCTTCCAAAAACAACCAAAGTTGGCTTCCCAGCACCTCACGAAAGGCATGAGCAGGTTGCTGGCACCCTGAAGAACATTAATTGAATCAGTTAAATACATTAAACAAGGCAAAACCTCACAGCCATCGTTCCAGCTGAAAGAATAAGATGAGGAATGAAACCAGATGAGGTTTTGTCCAAATCCTGCAGTCCCTGAATGCTTCAAACAGCCACCAAGGAGCTCTGCTGTCACAAACCAAGCACCTGATTGCTGCTATTTCCTTCAGGGAGTCAGTCTTTTCCTTGTTTGCCAAAATAATTCCAATTTTTTTTGCTAAAATTTGATTATTAAACCAATGAAATGGAGGGTTTACCTCTGATTTAGACTGTGGCTTTCCCTCACATCACTCCTATATCTAATAAAAAAAAAATCCCATGTGAGAAAAAGCAGGAATGTGGAGAAAGGAGCAGCTCTGGTGTGAGGAGGAGGAATGGTTTCAATGGTTTCTGGAATGGTTCAGTGGGTTCAGGGATGGTTTCAATGGTTTCTGGAATGGTTTCAGTCGTTTCTGGAATGGTTTCAGTGGTTTCCTGCAGTAGTTCCTGGAATGGTTTCAGTGTTTCAGGGATGGTTTCAATGGTTTCTGGAATGGTTCAGTGGGTTCAGGGATGGTTTCAGGAATGGTTTCAGTGGTTTCAGTGGTTTCTGGAATGGTTTCAGTGCTTCAGGAATGGTTTCAGGGATGGTTTCAGTGGTTTCAGGGATGGTTTCGGGAATGGTTTCAGCGGTTTCAGTGCTTTCAGGAATGGTTTCAGGAATGGTTTCAGTGGTTTCTGGAATGGTTTCAGTGCTTCAGGAATGGTTTCAGGAATTGTTTCAGTGGTTTCTGGAATGGTTTCAGTGTTTCTGGAATGGTTTCAGTGCTTTCAGGAATGGTTTTGGGAATGGTTTCAGGAATGGTTTCACTGTTTCAGGAATGGTTTCAGGGATGGTTTCAATGGTTTCAGGAATGGTTTCAGTGTTTCAGGAATGGTTTCAGGAATGGTTTCAATGGTTTCAGGAATGATTTCAGTGTTTCAGGAATGGTTTCAGGAATGGTTTAAGTGCTTTCTGGAATGGTTTCAGGAATGGTTTCAGGAATGGTTTCAGTGCTTTCAGGAATGGTTTCAGGAATGGTTTCAGTGTTTCAGGAATGGTTTCAGGAATGGTTTCAATGGTTTCAGGAATGGTTTCAGTGCTTTCAGGAATGGTTTCAGGAATGGTTTCAGTGGTTTCAGGAATGGTTTCAGTGGTTTCAGGAATGGTTTCAGGAATGGTTTCAGGAATGGTTTCAGTGGTTTCCTGCAGCGGTTTCAGGAATGGCTGAAATGTGAGCAGCTCACCTTCACTCCTGCCACCACAAACCCGGGTGATAAAACCTTAAACCCAAGTTTTCCTTGCAGAAATGCGCCCTGCCAGGGAGGAAAGCCACCTGTGGGATCAGGATCACACATCTGCTCCCTCCTGCCTCCCCAAGGATTCGTGCTGGGAGCAGCTGTACCGCCCTGCAGGGCAGCCCCCAGGGGCTCAGCCAAGCTCCAGAAACAAGACAAACCCAGGAAACAAGAAATCTGGAAACAAAACCAAGAAATAAGAAATCTAGAAAAAGAAAAAAAAATCCAAGAAGTAAGACATCTAGAAACAAATCCAAGAAACAAGAAATACAGAAACAAGGTAAACCCAAGAAACAAGACATTTAGGAACAAGATCAATCCAAGAAACAAGAAATCGAGAGACAAGATAAATCCAAGCAACAAGAATTCTGGTAACAAGATAAACCCAAGAAACAAGAATTCTAGAAACATGATTAATGCAAGAAACAAAAAATCTGGTAACAAGATAAAAGATACAAAAAATATGGAAACAAACCCAAGAAACAAGAAATTTAGAAACAAGATAAATCTAAGAAACAAGAAATCTAGAAACAAATCCAAGAAACAAGAAATCTACTGGGCTTGGCCATGGGTTATTTACACCTTCCCCACTTCCTCCATGTGTGTGTAACAGCAAGAAATTCAAATTATTTGCTCTATAAATGCCCTTAAAATCTATATCTGAGCTGCTTTTATGGAGCTCTGGATATAAAATGAAAAAATTGGGGTTGGAACTGCTTTCCAAGCCCAAAAAAGTTCAAAATGTTTAAGGCAGCATGCAGGAAAATGCTCAAAATAAAAACAGAAAGCAAAGGTTCATGGCAGGGTTTTATAGATTGGGGTTTGATTTTCTGTAATGAAAATAACAAAAAAAAAAAAAAAAAAAACAAAAAAAACATTAACCACTTGTGAATTAAATAATCACCAGAACACAATTTCATTTCAGAACAACTCACTGAAGAATTTTGATGAAAATCAATCTTCTTGAAAAATAGGAAATCCACCGACATTTCCTGTTCCCAGCAATTATTTCCTGCGAGTCGCTCCCACTCCAGCATTCCCCAAGTGAACACATTCATTTTCTTTTTTTAAAAAAGAGAGAGAACTCTAAATCTCTCCCCTACTCCTCAAGCTTCTTGGGAAGAGCAAGGAAAAATCAGCTGCTTGGAATAACCCAGGATCCAAGAATAAAACTTCATTTCATTTATTTCAAGTAAAAAAAATTTCTAAATAAAATCTCATTTATTCCAAGTGAAAACATCTCTGAATAAAACCTCATTTCATTTATACCAAGTGAAAAATCTCTAAATAAAACCTCATTTCATTTGTTTCAAGTGAAAAAATCTCTGAGTAAAATCTCATTTTACTTATATCAAATGAAAAAGTAAAGTGAAAAAATAAAACCTAATTTAATTTATTCCAAATCAAAAAATCTCATTTTATTTATTCCAAGTGAAAAAAAATCTCTGAATAAAACCTTATTTCATTTATTCCAAGTGAAAAAAATCTCTGAGTAAAACCTTATTTCATTTATTCCAAGTGAAAAATTCTCAGAGTAAAATCTCATTTTATTTATTCCAAGTCAAAAAATCTCTGAGTAAAATCCCATTTTATTTATTCCAGTGAAAAATCTCTGAATAAAACCTCATTTCACTTACTTCAAGTGAAAAAATCTCTGAATAAAATCTCATTTCACTTATTCCAAGTGAAAAAATCTCAGAGTAAAATCTCATTTCATTTATTCCAAGTGAAAAATTCTCTGCTAGAAACCAAAAAAAAATGACTGCCCATCCTTTCCTTTTGCCCAGAACCATCTCCATTCCCAAAACATTGCCCAGACTCTCTGGAAATGCCATTTTCCATCTCCAGCTTGGCAGGAGCTGCCTGCTGGCACAGGGGATTTCTCTGGCAGTGTTTCCTTCATCTCTCTCAATTTCAGGGGTTTTTGCACCAAACTTTGTGGGATAAGCAGATTCCCAAATCTCTGGGATCCCTGGGAATGGGAATATTCCCACCCTGCCTGTGTGGGATCGGGTTTTAATCTGATTTTTGGCTTTAATTGTCAGCCAAGGTGCCTAAAACCGCCCAGAGGTTGTGGGGTTTGTTTTATTGATCGGCAGAAATATTTTGGGATGGGAGTTCCTGGAGTGGCAGGGGAGCAACAGCAGAGATTTGAGGGGGTTTGAGTCGCGTTTTAACCTTTTTCTCATAGATCTGACACCACAGAGCAGAGGCAGGACAGCCCCGAGCCTGGAACTGCAGCAGCAGACGTGGTCAAAAAAAATTAAAAAAAAAATCCCAGAAATATCATGTGGATCCCATAAATATCATATAGATCCTTTAAATATCATGTGGATCCCATAAATATCATATAGATCCCAGAAATATCATGTGGATCTCATAAATATCATATAGATCCCATAAATATCATATAGATCCCATAAATATCATATAGATCCCTTAAATATCATGTGGATCCCATAAATATCATGTGGATCTGATCTAAATTTTAATAATTCCCGATGAAACCTGCGGGGGGGGAGTCTGACAATAATCACAGAGCAAAATACACAGAAAAAGTGTGAAATTTCCAGGTTTTATATTCCCATCGCTTCCCTCCCCTCGGGATTTGGGAGAAGGGGAGGAATCGCACCCGGGGGTGGCATTTCCACCCAGCTCTGCTTCAAACCCCGCCGAGAAACGTGGTCGCTTTAAAAATCCTAATTTCTAGTGAGATTGGTGGCATTTTGCTGATGGAAATAATTGTCCTGAAAGGATTTATTAAAAACAAGCAGCTTTTCCTGGATATGTGGATGGGTATTGGGGGTTTTCTTCTAAACTCAATGTGTGATCTTTATTTTTCATGTAAAAAACTAGAAAGACAGACTCACAAAAAAAAGGAAACGAGCATACACATTTCAATCATCTATATTTTATATATTAAACAGGAAAATTAAATATTTTCCCCTCACAAAACGACATGTCCCATCATCCAAAATGCCCTGAAAGTGCTAAGAACGCCAGACAACCAAATGAAATTCCGGAGAAAAAAAAACAAACAAAAAAAAAATTAAGGAAATAAATTAAATAAGCGAAGGAGACACGGCCACGCCGCCGTGGTGCTGCTGCAGCAGGGGATGCTGAGCCAGAATTTTCAGCAGAAATTTTCCCAGGAAAATTCCCAATCCCAACATCTCCTCCCCGGAGATGCTGAAGCTCCGCCGCGCTCCCGGCGCGTTTCCCAGCCAGCAGCTCAGCCCGAAATCAAAACTAAATGATAAAAAAATCAGAATTTACCTGGAAATGAACCCCATTTCCCCGGCAGGAAGGTAAAGGCAAAGCGGGGCTGCTCCAGCTGAGCGCAGGGAGGCGGGAGGGGACGGGAGCCGGACGCGGGACCCGCTCCGGGGCTGTTTCAGAGGAAAATGGAATTATCCGGCATCCACACCTTTGAACCGGGCAGGAATCACGCTGCCCACACTTCTCCAAGCTGTAGAAAATCCCTTTTTTTCTGTCTGGGAGCGCCGTTTGCTCCGTGCAGCCGAAGCAAGATTGAGTTCTTGGTGATGCTCCCCCTTCACTTCCCCACAGCGGAATGAAATAAACCGGATTTTTTGCCTTACCTGTTTCTTCGGAGGGTTTTTTCTTACAATTCTTTTTATTTATGCACGTCTCGGAAGCTCTGCCCGACCTCCCGCGCTGGGGATGGAGACGGCGAGCGTGGGGAGAGCGGCGAGGATTGAGGGATTCGGGGAATAAAGGGTGAAATTTGCCCTGCCTGCCGCTCCCAGGAACCACAACACGCTGCCACGAGTATACATTTATTTTACACCCGAGGAAAAGTTCGGGGAACGAGGAAAACTCCGACATTTCGGAGGGAAGGGGGAACCTAAAACAACCTCGGTTCCTTTCATTTCCGAGCACAGCCCAGCCTGGGGGTGATGCTGGGGGGCACCGCGGGGTCCCGGCCCCTCGGGGACATCGCCGGGGAGGAGAGGGGGCTCCCCCCGCATCCGCACCCCCTTCCCAAGCTGTGCCCCCCTTCCCGAGCCCTTCGGGGGCCAAGGAGAGGCAGGGGAGCCCACTAGAGGCGGTGGGGGCAGATGTCCCCCTCCTCCAGGATGTCCACCTCGTCCTCGGGGTCCTGCAGCAGGAAGGGGCCGGGGGGGCCCTTGCGGGGCTCGGTCCCGGCCGGTTCGGGCAGCTCGGGCTCGGGGGAGCTCTGCTCCCGGCTCTCCTCCCCGGCCGCCTGCTTGGGGTCGTCCTGCGTCTTCCGCAGCTGCTTTTTGTGCTTCATGCGGCGGTTCTGGAACCAGGTTTTCACCTGGGGAGAGGAGGGAAAGTGGGACAAAGATTGGGGGAAAAAAGGGAGAAAAAAGTGGTAAAAATTAAAGAGAGAAGGATGCTGGGTGTGATGGATGTGGGGTTGCTGGAGGGGATGCTGGAAGTGATTCGGGGACGCTGAGTGCGTGGGATGCGGCGATTCAGAGGGGATGGGATGTGGAGGGCGCTGGAGGGGATGCGGGGATGCTGCACGGGGTGCGGGGATGGTGGAAGTGATCCGGGGAATGCTGAAAGGATGGCATGTCGGATGGTCCTCGGGATGTGGGGATGCTCCTCGGGATGTGGGGATGCTCCTCGGGATGGGGGATGCTCCTCGGGATGGGGGGATGCTCCTCGGGATGGGGGATGCTGGACCCATGGGATGAGGGCTGGGGACAGGTGCCGGAGACAGGATGCTGGAAGTGATCGGGGATGCTGAAAGGATGGGATGTGGGGATGCTCCTCGGGATATGGGGATGCTCCTCGGGGTGTGGGGGATGCTGGACACATGGGATGAAGGTTGGGGACAGGATGCTGGAAGTGATCCAGAGAGTGATGAAAGGATGGGATGCTCCTCGGGATGGGGGGATGCTCCTCGGGATGTGGGGATGCTCCTCGGGATATGGGGATGATCCTCGGGATATGGGGATGCTCCTCGGGGTGTGGGATGCTCCTCGGGATGGGGGGATGCTCCTCGGGATGGGGGGATGCTGGACTCATGGGATGAGGGCTGGGGACAGGTGCCAGAGCCAGTCCCCGCTGCCCTACCTGCGTCTCGGAGAGGCTGAGGGCCGTGGCCAGCTCCACCCGCTCGGGCGTGGAGAGGTAGCGCTGGATCTCAAACCTCTTCTCCAGGCCGGAGAGCTGCGAGTCGGAGAACACGGTGCGGGCTTTGCGGCGGCGGCAATGCTTCCCGGGCAGCTCGGCGTGAGCGTGGTGCTGGAAAAGCGCCGGCACCGGCATTCCTGGGGGGACACACGGCAGAGACCCGGCTGCGGCCGGCCAGGGAGAGGGGACCGGGGAAAACCCCCAGGAATGTCGGACTTTTCCTGCCGCGGCTCGGGGCGGGCTCTCCCTCTGCCTCTTTGAATTCTTTGTGGTTTTTTCGTTTGTTTCGTTTTTGAGGTCGATTGATGAGTTTGGGGGTTTTGTTGTGATGAAAACGGGGGGATTTTCCAAGAGCCCACCCCGGGAAGGTGAAGGGAGCGCGGGCAGCGCGGCCACCGGAGGGGACTCGAGGCTGGCGCGGGCACCTGAGCCCTCCCGGCGGGGCAACCACAACGAAATGGGCACGGAAAAAACAGGGGGAGCCCTGGAAAAGACTGGGGAGGGGGAAGCGATCCTTGGCAGCCCCGCTGGCACACGGCTTGGGAAACTTCGGAGGTTTTCTCCTTGCAGAGCAAGGAACGGGCCGGGCACGGGCAGAGCCGGGAGCGGGAGAGGAGCGGCGCAGCCACAGCGGGGCCGGGGGAGCTGGAAAACGAAGCCCGCTTGGACAACGAGAGGGAAAAGCGAGGCTTTATAAAATAAAAACGTTTTTTAAAAAGAAAATAATAAAATTAAAGGCAAAGAGAGGGAAAACCTCAAGGTTTTGGCCATCCGCTAACGAAGTGGCTGCCCCGGGGCGAGCGGCTCCTGCCCCTGGGGATGGCGAGGGATGTAAAAGATGCTTGGCCACACCAGAGCGGCTCTTTCACCCTTGTCCCCACCCGAGTCCCCACCTGACGCCCCGATCCGGCAGGTGCAGCCGCACTTACCCGAGGCGGTGAGGAAATAGGGGTGGTGGTGGTGATGCTCCGGCTTGTGCAGGGCGGGGTGCGGGTGAGGCGCCAGCAGGGTCGGGGTGGGCATCAGGGGGTACCCATAGTCCAAGAGGGGCACGCGGGAGGCCAGCGAGCCGGGGAAGTGCTCGGTGGGCACCTCCCGCAGGGGTTTGGGCTTGTGCAGCAGGATGTCCTCGATGAAGAAGGAGGTGGGCCGGCCCGTCGACACCGGGAGCACGGGCGAGGTGAAGTTGAGGTTCATGGCCCCCCTCGGGCAGCGGGCAAGGGACGGAGCCGCGCCGAGCTGCGGGAGCAGAGACAGGGGGAGGCCGGCTGCAGCCCCGGGCCGGCAGGGAAGAAATGAAAATGATGATGTAAATAAAGAAATGATGATTTTTTTTTAAAAAATCCGCAGTCAAAATAAACAGCGATAATAATTAAACAAAAAAAAAAAAAAAAGAATCCCCCAAGCAGAACTAAGCTGGCGGAGCCGGGGGAGGCGAGGCGGGCGCGTCGGGGATGCGCGGGGCGCTGCGCGCCTTTGAGGCGCGCTGGGAAGGGGGATGCGCGCTGAGCCAATGGCGAGCGGGGGGGGGACGGGCCTGCAGGGCCACCCAGAGCACCCCGGGGGCGAGGAGGGGGCGAGGAGGGGGCGAGGAGGGGGCGAGCAGCCGGCGGGAGCCGCAGCCTCCCCCGCGCAGCGCTCCGCACCAGCGCGCTCAGCCCCGCTCCCAGCGTTTCCCCAAACACGGGGGGGAATCTCCTTTTTTTTGGGTGGTTATTTTTTTTTTTCCGCCTTTTTAAAAAATAAATAAAGAAAGAACAAAACTTGGGGGAAAATAAAGCAGCGCTTCTTTCCCACGCTCCGCTCCCAACCTGTCCACGCAGCTCCTCCCGTCCCCCTCAGCTCTCATCCCACCACGGTTTTGTTCCCATCCCTTGTTCCCATCCCTTCTCCGCTCTCTGTTGCGCCAACACTTTTTTTTTTTTTTTTTTTTTGGTCTTTCCTCTGTTTGTCTTTTTTGGTTTTTTTTGCCTTTCCTCACCTCTCTAATCTGCACCATTCATTTCCCCGGAGTCAATTTGCTCAAATGAGGGTGATACACCACATCATAGCCGAGATAATTTCGGTTCGCATCTCGGAAAATTGCTCTAATTATTGATGTTAAACTCAGGGAAATTAAAAGAAGGCGCTTCTCCTTCATCTCCTGATTTTAAGCTCTAATTTGTTGAAATCGAGTTGTCATCACAATTCCAATCACTCCCGTTAATAGTAAAAGTGTTCTAATAGAGGCAGAATTCGCACAACCCATGCTATTAGATAATTAAGAAAGATGTTAGAAAGACAAGTGCTAATCCTTGGGCGCACGGACAGCGTTTCCATCTGATCCAGCAGGTAGAACAAATTAATTACCCGAATCAATTAGTCCTAAAAGTACAGTTCTCCGGCAAGTGCAAGCCATGCCTTCCATATGGATGAGCTGGTAAATGGTAACTAGATGAGGAAAAAGCCGGGAAAGAATAGAAACGGCGAGCGCGGGGCTTTAATGAGTGCGCGGCTCGCGAGTTGTGCAGCGGGGCCGGCGCCGGGCACAGCCCCGGGCCGGGGCACAGCGGGGGCTCCTTCAGCGGCTGCCAAAATTGGGGAGGGGGCGGCCGGAGAGCCCCCCGTGCCAGCAGGGAACCCCACGGGAGCGGTTCGTGCCCGCTGGAGCCGCACCCACACTTCGTGCGGCGCTGAGAGCCCGCGCACGGGCAGGGCTCACACACCTCAGCAGCGTGGAATTATGAATATTAAATATATCCGCGGTTCTGCCTTTATTTCATGCGTTATATTTGTATTTTTATCCCGTATCATAGCCTTACATGTGTTTTTTTCTATTTTAATATATATGTTTTTATACACAGATCCTTTCCTGCAGAGCATGGATCAGCTACCCTGATGCAGGAAAGCAGGAGGAGTCCCCTGCTCAACTCAACTCCTCTCCCTCTTTTTCCCCAGAAAAAATAATTAAAAAAAAAAAATCCAAAACCAAAAAACTCCTCTCCTCTCCCTCTTTTCCCCTAAGAAAAACATATAAATAAACAAATAGACAAATAAATAAATAGAAAAATAAACAAATTACTATATAGAAACTAAATAGATAAACACAATAATCCTGTTGCAGTGGCCCCTCCTGAAATGACCATTAGGACTTTTTGGCTGAAGGATTTTTAAATCCAACTTTCTGTGCTGGAGCAATTGAGTGGATGAATTCAGGGTGATGAAACGGGGCTAATGCCCCCCTGCTAATGAGGAGTGTCTAAGCTGCTTGAGGAGCCATTTCATCAGCTGGGATTGCTCTGCCAGGGGGGGCCGGGGCTTCACCCACCTCTGGGGGGGCAAATTTGGGAATTTAAAGCAGAGCTGAGAGATTGGAGCTGTGTCACCGCAGCCAGGTTGGCTCACAGCTCCAAGAGTGGCAGGGCTGAATTTTGGAGTTTCTCTTGATTTAAGGCACAGGTGAATGAGGCAGAGCAGGAAAGGGGCTGAGTCTTGGTGGTCATTTGCAGCAAAACTCGTCCCCAAATTGGGCAGTGGCACTCCAGGCATGACAGCCTCTCCCTGCTGCTGTTTTGGGGCAAGAAGCAGAGGGGACAAACCCCATCTGTGGGGAAGGGACAGGATGGCAGCCCAGGAAGGGAGATCTCCCCTGCAGTGCTCACATCCAGGGATTTTTAAAAAATGTGACATTTCACAGCTCTTTGTGACAGAAATGGGGTGCCAGGTGTGGCTGGTGCTCTTTGCCCCAGAAGTTTTTCCCTATTTTTTCCCTATTTTTCCCCATTTGTCCCCGTTCTGCAGGTCCCTGGGGTGATGGGGACCCGGCAGAGTGGGTTCCATCCAGGGACCCCCAAAGACGCCGAGGAGCAGCCCCTGGATCCTGGATTAGCCCTTTGCCAGGCTGGACAGACAGATGGACACAAACAGAGGCTTTCTCTACACACCCCATCCCATCTGCTGCCAAACTCTGGGAGAACAGAACCCGTGGGGGTGTCCCCCGGCAGGAACCGCCCCAACCTGCAGGGAGAAGGAGAAGGAGAAGGATCAGGGGCAGGATCAGGATCAGGACCAGGATCGGGATTTGGACCAGGATCAGGATTAGGACCAGGATCGGGATGAGGACCAGGAGCAGGACCAGGAATGGATCAGGATCGGATCAGGATCGGGACCAGGACCAGGATCAGGATCGGGATTGGGAGCAGGAGCAGGACAAGGACCAGGATCAGGATTGCGATTGGGACCAGGATCAGGATCAAGGAGCAGGATCAGGATTGGGACCAGGACCAGGATCAAGGAGCAGGATCAGGATTGGGACCAGGACCAGGATCAGGATCGGGATTGGGACCAGGAGCAGGACAAGGATCAGGATCAGGATTGGGACCAGGATCAAGGAGCAGGATCAGGACCAGGACCGGGACCAGGATCGGGATCAGGACCAGGATCAGGATCGGGACCAGGACCAGGACAAGGATCAGGATCGGGATTGGGACCAGGATCAGGATCAAGGAGCAGGATCAGGATCGGGATTGGGACCAGGATCAGGATCAGGACAAGGATCAGGATCAGGATTGGGATTGGGACCAGGATCAGGATCAGGATCAAGGAGCAGGATCAGGACCAGGACCAGGATCAGGAGCAGGATCGGGATCAGGACCAGGGCCAGGATCAGGACCAGGATTGGAATCGGGATTGGGATCAGGATCAGGACCACAATCAGGACCAGGACCAGGACCAGGGTAAGGCAGGGAGAAGCTGCAGCTTGGGCTGTTTCACTCACTGGGTGTTTCCCTCCCCATTTGGGAGGAACCAGAGGGGAGAACCAGAACTGTCCCTTTTTCCATCCCCCCTAGACCCCTTGGGGGACTCTGTGAATCCCAGCCTGGCACCCCAAACAACTCAGACCTCCTGACTTTTATCTAACCACAGCCACACTGCTGTGGGGCTTGTCTCTTGCTCCTTCAATGAAATAAAACTGATTTTTATTGGCTCCAAGAGGTTTATAAACTTGCTGGAAGCGATGCACCCCCAGTTCCTGATTTAATAACACACGTGCTTTGCTTAGATAAACACCACCCATCATCACTCGCACACTTAAGATCATTTGAAGACATCACAGGCAGAATTTTACCCAGGAAAACAGAAATGTATTTGACTTAAAACCTCGGGGGTCATTTCAAAGGTCAGCCCGGCTGCATTGATGCTGGCAGCTTTATTTCAGTGTGCTGCATTAGGGATAAATTTGGTGTGGTTTAAAAATACAGGCACTTACCTTGGCGTGCCTCTTGAAGAGGTAAGGTAGCTCGGGAGCCCGGCCTTTTCATGCCTTTCAAGACCAATCCACTCCAAAAGGAAGGGTTAAATTAAAAACAGACAGCCTTGATAGGCTCCAAATGGGAGCCTGGCTGCAGCAGAGAGGGCTGAAGAGCCCGGGGCTGAGTAGCCACACGTGTAACACCGAGAGAGGGCTTTGAACACAAAGCTCGGCTTAATGGAGAATGTTCCTTGCTCGATGCTTCGGGCTCAGCCACTTCCCATCCCCGAGTGCCTCTGCTGCCGGGGAGAGGCAAAACCACTCCAGGCTGGCCCCAGCCCCTCTCCCCATCCCCAAATCTGCCTCTTCTGCACAGGCTCAGGCTCAGCTGGTGCCCTGTGGGAAATCCAGGAGTGGGGTGGATGTTGGTGCTGAGGGATTTTATCAATCCAGCTCAGCTGAGATAAAGTGGGAGCTCCTGGAGCACCAGGTTGGGATTGCACTGGAAATTTTCTGCCATTTCAGCATTGCCACAGAGGAACAGGAGCTGAATTCCTCGTGGGTCCCTTCCAGCTCGGGATATTGGGAATATTTCTGCTGGAAAGCCTCTGCTGTGCCCTCCAGGAGAGCTCAGAGGATGGGTTTGATATCCCAGGGCTGAGAGAGGGGAAATGAAGCTTCAAAGAGGAGTTTGCCTCCTAAGCAGGGCTGGTGGAAAACTCCATCCAAGTTTTCCAAGGCTCAGAACTCATCCCTTGGCCTCTGCTGCCTCAAACCTGTCACTGCCCAGCCTGGCACTGTCCTTCATCTGTGCTGAGAAGAAGAAAAGCCAGAATGGGAACTAGAGGGGAAATCAGCCTGGTGATTTATCCCCAGGCAATAAACACGCAGGTTAAAAGCCAGCTCTGTGTCATTCTGAGAAAATCACTGAACCTCCCCAGAAAAGCACAATAATTCCAGGCTAATGTGCCAGGGGAAAAGCACAGGGGCATGGAAGTGCTGCTGATGGGAGGAGGTTCTGAGACAGAAAGGCACTTTTGAGGCTTCTATCCCACCGAGAACTGCAGGAATCTTGGGGATAAAAAGGGATAAAAATTGAAAGTGTAAAAAGACTACAGTTTCCTTACACAGCTCCCAAACTCAGCTATCCATGGGTGGGCTCAGCAGTTTCAGTCTCACATCCAGAATTTTATCTCTGTACTGAGAATTTGCCTCATTGTCTGACAACCCTTCAAGGCAGAGAATAAAAGCAGAAACATTGACAGGTCTGATCCAAACACTTCCCTTAAAAGTGACACTTATTAATTGAGACCTTCTTCATTCACTAATAGCCGTTTTCAGCTTCAGTAGGGTGATCTGGACATTTTCAAAACTCTGCAAGAGAGATTTTTCTTTTCTTTTCTTTTCTTTTCTTTTCTTTTCTTTTCTTTTCTTTTCTTTTCTTTTCTTTTCTTTTCTTTTC
>JAWWMN010000088.1:4298844-4326883 GCA_035047745.1 Catamblyrhynchus diadema | reverse complement strand
CCCTGGGTGTGTTTAACAAAGCCTGGATGTGGCACTGGGTGCCAGGGTTTAGTTGAGGTGTTGGGGCTGGGTTGGACGTGATGATCTTAAAAGTCTCTTCCAGCCCAGTGATTTTGTGATTTTATGAATTCCCTGTGGTCCTGACTCACCCACTATTCCCAAAATCCAGGCTGTTAGAAAAAACCACCTCATTGCATGCAGAAATCCCCTGCTATAGCTTCTCTCAGCCAGACCCGAACTGCTGAAATACTTCATTTTAGTAAAAACAACCCAAATAAGCAAAAACTTCCGACTTAAGTCAGCCCAGAGAGAATAAACATGCACAGAACTACACCAGGGTGTTCCTTCAGCTGGATAATCCTTCATTTGCCTCACAGTTTTGCGCTAAAATCAAAGTGTCTGCAAACAGGATGTGTCTAAATTAGGCCTGTGCAGGAATAATGTGTTTGGGAGTTCAAAACAAAAAGCACAGCCTGCCATGTTGCAGCTCTGAACCGCTCCCTCACGCCAGGAATTTTGGATGTTTCACATCTGCTGGAGTCTCCTCTTGCTGGAGTCTTATAGGAAATGATTTACTGAGTTTCTCCAACAACAAGAGCTTGTCCCCCGTCCAGTGCTGACGAGAAAAACCCTGGGCGTTTTGCAATCAGCAGATTCAGGATTTCAGCTGCTGGAGCAGGAGGCTGAACACGACTTTTATGGCCAAGGAATTCCGTGTGCAGTCAGACTGTGCAGGGCTGCTGGCGTGACCGGGGAGCGGGAGGACACTGCAGACAGTTCCACACCCCAGCATTTAAGGCTCAGAGGGCCTTAAAATCAAACTCTGGAGATACAAAACCTCTTCTTTCCCCACTGTGCTGTTCAGACACGGGCACACAAAGGGTTTCATGTCCCCTTGGGTTCTCTCCCCCGGTTTTTTGCTGCGGGTAAAGCAGGATGAGGCAAAGCTGTGTTGTTTCATCCCAGAGTTATGAGCAGAACCCAAAAAGGTCGACAGCCCCACTCATGCTCAGACCACAGCAGCCCTCACAGTTACCCTGACAGCATTTCAGGCCAAAATAAACAGCAGGCAGCGTCTCCTTGCAGACAGCTCTGTGCATTCCTTGCACCGGGGAGGCAGCCTGGAGGCGGCCGCGGTCTCCTGAGGGTCATTAAGGGAGCACAGGCTGTGCCCCGGGACATCTGCTCGCTGTGTTCCTTGGCTGGCACAGCCACGCAGGCCAAGGGTTGTCTTCTCCAGAGAGCCCCAGCGCTCCCAGTGACCACGGGCTGGCCCCAGCACGCTGCCTGCAGCCGCCTCCCCTCCGCCAGGCAAAAGCACCCCAAACAGGAAAGCTGCTGGATAAGGGGTGGCTCCCCCGCCCCGAGGTGAAGGAGAGGGGTCAGGCCAGCCCCGTCCCCATCCACAGAGCCCTGCAGAGCCTCTGGAATTGGAACCACATGTGCTGAGGCCGGGGGAGCTGTGCAAACAGAGCACAGTCCTGCACGCGGCCCAGCTTCCAAGTGGTGACGTGAAGAGTTTGGAATTGAGACTGCAGAGGAGGGAGCAAGGCCAGGGAGAGCAGAAAAACCAACAAAAGCAGAGCAAAACCTCTGCTTTTTAGAGGTTTGCAACAGGACTGGGGCTGGAATTGGGCTGGTGGTGCTTTACCAGCAGAAATATGAGCAGCGCCCAGCAATCCTTCATTTGGAAATCTTGGACAAGCCAGGGAGGGGATTTGGGGTGGCTGTACCAGCACAGCATTAGAGCACATCCTGTGTGAGTAAATTCACTTTTCGTGGAGTCTAAATGAGGTGGTTCTTCAGAAAAACCAACAAAAGCAGAGCAAAACCTCTTCTTTTTAGAGGTTTGCCAGAGGACTGGGGCTGGAATTGGGCTGGTGGTGCTTTACCAGCAGAAATATCAGCAGTGCCCAGCAATCCTTCATTTGGAAATCTTGGATTAGCCAGGGAGGGGATGTGTGGTGGCTGCACCAGCACAGCACCAGTGTGTGAGAAAATTCGCTCTTCCCTGTGTAAATTCACTCTTCCTGGAGTCTAAACAAGGTGGTTCATCAAATGCCCCCAGAGGAAGGTTCAATACTCCTCAGGGAAATCTTTAGGATTCCCTCATGCATTAAAGACAAGTGAAAAATGAATCCTGTAGTACCCAGCGACCATGTGCAACTAAATTTTGCAATAAAACGGCAAAATTCTGTCTCTGAAAATAGCAGAGCTAACTTCCAGCACCAACTCACATCAAGTCCAAAGTCTAGAGAGGCTTGGGAATATTGGGAAATAAAGCATTGAAGCCTTCCTTTGGCCAAGGAGCCTCCCAGGCAGCCAGCAGCTCTGGATGTGCTTTCCCTTCTCTCATTGCACTTTTAAAAATTCCACTGCAAGCAGGAGATTCTGCTTTCCATCCCTGGAGACTCAAGGACAGAAAACAAGGCTCCAGCCCTGCATCTCCCAATTTAATGGTTCAGGGAATGCCTGTGCGCAGGAATGTGTGAAATCCCTTTGCCTTTGGTCCAGGTAATTTTATCAGGGCATTGACCCAGGAGTCTCCTGTTCACAGCACCAGCTCAGCCAAGCCTCTCAGTGATGCAGCTGGGAATTTGTCAGGGCAGATCTCAGACTCCTGGAGTCTGATAAGCACCCACGTCTCTCTGATATTCCCTTTTTTCCAGGCATTTTTGTGCTGCTTTGTGTGCCTTAAAGATCTGAAGGCAAGAAAACCTAAAAATTTCATCCCCAAACATCAGAAATTTCACTCCTTTCACCTGGTTTCAAAGAGGGGGAAGATGGTTTCAGTGATCATTTCTAGGGTTTCTTTCCCTATTCCATGGCTCTCTGATATCCTCTTTTCTTTTTTCCCTAGGAATTTTTGGGTTATTTTGTGTACCTTAAAGATCTGAAGGCAAGAACACCTAAAAATTCCATCCCTAAAAACCAGAAATTTCACTCCTTTCACCTGATTTCAAAAGGATTCAGAGGAGGAAGATGGTTTCAGTGATAATTTCTAGGGTTTCTTTCCCTATTCCATGGATTTCTGATATTCCATTTTTCCAGGCATTTTTGGGTTACTTTGTGTACTTGAAAGATCTGAAGGCAAGAAAACCTGAAAATTCCATCCATAAACATCAGAAATTTCACTCCTTTCACCTGGTTTCAAAAGGATTAAGAGGAGGAAGATGGTTTCAGTGATAATTTCTAGGGTTTCTTTTGTCTGAGGAATATTCTTAGGCCTCAGTCTCGCAGGGAATCTCTTGTTGCTGTCAGCTCAGGGACGCACAGATGAAGGCACACAGAAATGAAGTTCTCTGCCCAAGGCAGACACGGAACAGAATCCAGAATACAAACCCAAAGAGACAGCAACAAAACTGTTTTCAAAGCAGTATTTGTCCATCAGATCTTTCCTCGCCCATTTTGAAATCCAAGGAGAAGGTTGCATCAGCTAAGTCTGAAAACTGAGGAGATTGGAAGAGACTTGAGAGATTGATAAGGATTCCCAATAAAAATGTTATTGTGCTGAGGATTCATTCTCCCTTTTTTATCCCTTTACATCAAGATTTTAATCAGAAGGCAGTGAACTGCTTGTGCTTTTCTGCTGCTTGGTGTCCTGGAAATTCAGCTTGTTCTGAACTTGCCCCAAAAGGGACCAGGAAACTCAAGATTTTCACACTTGAGGTTTTCACACTTGAGGTTTTTCTCATCAGGGTGAGCTTCATCCCTCCCTGCAGGAGGGAATTGAGGCAAGAACTGGGGAGCTCAACCAGCCCAGTTTGTTCCTTTGCCTCCATTCCCTCTTGTGCTCCTGGAAATGCAAACAGCCCCAGGTTTACATCTGCAAACCCCACAAAATCTCCTTTCCTGCAAGGAATTTGAATTATTGCAATTTCCTGTTCCACTGGGTTCATTTTGGCTTCCAAAATTCCCAGTGCTCTGGAGCCAGGATTGCCATGAGGAGCCACCAAAATATTTGGCTGCTCTCTGCAGCACTCGTGGGGTTTTTTGCTGGTTTGAATTCTCTATGAAAAGCCATTTTCTGTAAGAGGAGCTGCCCCAGCTTCTCCCCCTTGCTTTAAGAAGGCATTTTCAGGGAGAAGAAATCCCAGATAAAAGCACTGAGTGCTCTGGGCTCTGGGTTCACCCTCAGCCCCTTCACCCAGGGCATCCCCAGCTGGAAACCTCCAGCACCTCTGCAGAGCAGCCCCAAAAAAGCTCATTTTTAACTGGTTTTTACTTCCCAAATCTGGGAATCGGGGATAACCTCTCAGGGGGGATGTTGGGGTGTCCTGTGCTGGATTTGATGATCCTGATGGGTCCCTTCCAATTCTAAGCCTCTCTCAGGGGTGTAACAACAAAGAGAAGTAGAAAATTGCCCAGAAAATGAAACAGAGTTCAGTATTGTCATTATTTACTGTTTTAAACCTCCTTATTTTCACTTTTCCTTCTTGCACAAGCAAAGACATCCCACAGTGCCACCTGGACAATAAAAAAGGACAAAAATCACAACTCCCCCTTGCTAAAACCTCTGTGTTCCCTTCACTGCAGCTCCCAGCTCTCCCTGTTTTCAGTTTGCAAGGGAAAAAAACAGATATTGAAAGCACAGTGGGTAAATCCGGGTGCAACAAGAATGACCAAGGTTGGGAGGAACCCAATCTGTGGCAGGTTTTGGGATAAATCTACAATGCACAGGCTCCATGCAAAGGAAACCTCTCACCTGGCTGCTGGCAGATTTCAGTCCCCTAACCATGAGGCCAAGATTAATTTATGGCCCCCAGTCTTTCTGCTTCAAAAAAAAATATAAATTTTATGGAGTTTATACAATTTACCTGTGGAAAAAAAAGCTGTGCTGACATCCAGGGATTGGCATCTCACACAGCTCACAGTGGGAAGGGAAAAAACCCCAAAATCAGCTCATTGCTCCTGGTTTCCAGCTAGGAGTGAGCTCAGGCTGTGAGGAGGTACCTGGCTTCCTGCCCAAACCATCCCTTCCTTCTTCTGAGGCCTCTCCAGCTGCACATGGCTAAAAAAGGCAGCTGGAAAATGTCCTGGAAGCACAAAATGCTGCATCCCTGCCTCCCTGCCTGCCTGCCTGCCTGCAGGGAGCAGCTCCAGGTGAGCTCTGCCTCAGCTCTTCCCACTTTGGAAGAGTTTTCACACAGTTCTTGCCCCAAAAAATGTGGAATTAATGATTATTCCTGGCACTCCCACACTGCTGGCTGTAAAGTCAGGTTTGCTATGGCTCCTGCAGCTCTGAGGAACTCCAGGTCCTGAAGGAAAAATCTCAATTTCTTTTCACTCCCTGGCTGGTGCCACGAGAGCTGAGCTGGCAGCTGGGAATGTTTCCTCCTGAACCCGGCACTGTTGTTACAGGAATGAAATATTTCCCCATTCTTACTAAAAATGGCAACGAGAAATGGCACTATTTACACTGCAAGGGCCAAGGGGGGTTTTGGGGGGTTTGGGTTTTTATTTTTTTTTTTTTTTTGCAAGGTTTTTCTGCCTGGAACTGCCACAGCACAGGGAACAAAGGCTCCACACCAACTCCAGCAGCTCTGCTCCAACATCCCAAAGATGGAGAGCAAAATGATCCCTTCTAGCTTCATCTCATGGTGCTGATTAAAAACCGAAAATGATCCTTTTTCCTTTGTCTCGTGGTGATTTTGATCCCAAAATGATCCTTTTATCTTTGTCCTATGGTAACTAGGAACTCAAAATTTTCCTTTTTTTCTTCATCTTTTGGTGTTGATTAAGACCCAAAATGATCCCCTCTGTCTTCATCTCATGGTGCTGATTAAGAACCCAAAATTATATTTTTTTCTTCGTCTCATGGTGCTGATTAAGAACCCAAAATTATATTTTTTTCTTCGTCTCATGGTGCTGATTAAGAACCCAAAATGATGTTTTTTTCTTTGTCTCATGGTGATTAAGACCACAAAATAATTATTTTAATCTTCATCTTATGGTGTTAATTAAGAACCCCAAATGATCCCCTCTATCTTCATCTCATGGTGCTGATTAAAAACCCAAAATTATAATTTCTATCTTCATCTTATGGTGATTAAGAACCCAAAATGATCCTTTTTATCTTTATCTCATGGTGCTGATTAAGACCCCAAAATGATCCCCTCTATCTTCATCTCATGACGCTGATTAGGAACCCCAAATGATCATTTTTGTCTTTGTCTCATGGTGCTTAAGAACCCCAAATTATCCTTTTTATCTTCATTTTATGGCTCTAAGACCCCAAAATGATCCTTTTTATCCTCATCTCATGCTGATTAAGACCCCAACACGGCCCTTTCTGTGCCAATCCTGAATATCTGGCTCAGATTCTCTGGATGGGGACTGAAAGAACTTTTCCAGCTCCGATTCCCAGGTGGAGAATTCCAAGGAAATCCCTTCTCCTTCTGCAGCCTGCCCCCTCGAGGAGCTCCAGGTTCAGAGGGGAGGGCAGTTACATAAGTGCTGCAGGAACTGAGGGGAGAGTGAATGTCAAAGCTTGCTGGAACACGAACCCGGGAGCCCTGTGGATTCAGTCTCCAACATCCATCAAACATGATTCATTTTAATGTCACAACATTTTAATGTCAATTACTTTTAATGTCACGGCTTCCTATTTGCTACCACAGCCACATTGCCCAGCTGATAAGAGATTCCCCCAAAGAACTTTTAAGATGAAATAAATAAACAATTCAGGATAAATGCTACAAACAAGGCTCTCTGCTTTTGGAAGGATGTGGGGAATCTATTCCAAAGGCACTGAAAAATAGAACATCTAAAGCATTTGAAGGCCAAATTGCTACTTAGTAAAAATTCAATTCTGCTCTTTTTTCTGGCTAAAAAATGGGCAAATTCCAGATGCCAGCTGGAGATGTGGCTTGATATTATTTGCATTAGCAAAGGGTATCTTTTATTTAGGTGCTGCATAAAAAATAACCAAGTTGTGATTGTGGCAGCTTTAAATTTGTTTGCAAAAGAAGACGCCAGGCAAGTTAAGACTGATGAAGAAACTCAGAGGATTTGGGACTTAAAATATTTAGGTTATTGAATAGCTGGGGGAAAAAACAAATAGCTGAAGGGTTTTCTTTTTTCTTTTATTTAGGCGCTGGGTAAAGAATAACCAAGTTGTGATTGTGGCATCTTTAAATTTGTGAGCAAAAGGGGACACCAAGCAAGTTAAGACTGATGAAAAAACTCATAAAAGAGAATTTGAGAACTGAAATCTTTATATTATCAAGTGGCTGGGGAAAAATTAAACAGCTGAAGGGTTTTTTTAGCAGTGCCAAGGATATCTTTTATTTAGGGCCTGCATAAAGAATATTAAAGTTGTGATTATTGCTTCTTAAAATGTTTGTGCAAAAGGAGACACCAGACAAGTTAGGACTGATGAAGGAACTAATAAAAGAGAGTTTGGGACTTAAAATATTTAGGTTATTGAATAGCTGGGGAAAAGACCAAACAGCTGAAGGTTTTTTTGCAGTGCCAAGGATATCTTTTATTTAGGCACTGGGTAAAGAATAACCAAGTTGTGATTATTGCATCTTTAAATTTGTGTGCAAAAGGGGACACCAAGCAAGTTAAGACTGATGAAGAAACTCATAAAAGAGAATTTTGGACTTAAAATCTTTAGGTTATCAAGTGGCTGGGGAGAAAACATCTGAAAAATCAAACAGCTAAAGTTTTGGGTTTTTTTTTGTTTTGGTTATTTTTTTTTTTTGTTTTGTTTTGTTTTGGTTTTTTGTGTGGTTTTTTTTGTTTTTTTCAGTGCCAAGGATATCTTTTATTAAGGTGCTGCATAAAGAATATTAAAGTTGTGATTGTTGCATCTTAAAATTTGTGTGCAAAAGGACACACCAGACTAGTTAAGACTGATGAAAGAACTAATGAAAGAGAATTTGGGACTTATAATCTTTAGGTTTTCAAGTGGCTGGGGGAAAAATCAGGCAGCTGAAGGGTTTTTTTGCAGTGCAACTCCTCACAATTTCAAACCCATTTAAATACCACCCCTTTAGCAGCCTGGACTTGCATTCCAGTTCCTCTGGCTTTTTATTTTTCCTGAACTTGTGTTTGCTAAATGTTATTTTGAAGAGCTGGTGAGGTTGACAAAGCCTCAAACTCCCTGGGGTTTCTCACGAGAACAAAAGCAGCCCTGTGGATATCTTTAGAACAAATTATAAGGCTGAGGAGAAGTCAGGCCTCTAATATGAAACTGAGATGGGTCACCGAAGATATTTGAAGAGACAAACTAAAGGAAAACAGGAAAGTGAGTCAGGCACCTGCATGGCCTTTTTTAGAGTCCAAGAACTGACTTGGTGCAGTCATTAAAACAAATTCCTGTACCTATATTTGCATTTAATGGTGGTGCAGAAGCAGCTTTAGCTCAGAATTTTAAGGGATTTGAAGCCCATAACAGTTCAGTGGGGTGAACAATGCTAAGTGCAAATTTAGCAAATTTAGTCTCAAGCAATAATCAAACTGCAAAAATGAAATACACCATTTGGCAATGGATCTGTCAACACAGAATACGTGCATTTGATGGAGTTCCAGCAGGTTTAGTGCAGCAGAGACAGTTTTTAGATTCTAAGAACTGACTTGGTGCAGTCAGTAAAACAAATTTCTGTGCCTGTATTTGCATTTAATGGTGATGCAGAAGCAGATTTATCTCAGAATTTTAAGGGATTTGAAGCCCATAACAGTTCAGTGGGGTGAACAATGCTAAGTGCAGAATTTAAGTCTCAAGCAATAATCAAACTGCAAAAATGAACTGCACCATTTGGCAATGGATCTGTCAAGACAGAATAAGTGATTTTGATGGAGTTCCAGCAGTTTTAGTGCAGCAGAGACCACACAACATCCCCACAGTGTTTGCAGCTTGGCAGCCTGCAGCTCCAGCAGCATCTTGTTTTGTGAAACAGAAAACTGAAACAGAAAATTGCTGGAAATTCAGTTTCTATCCCGCATTTGCCAAACTTCCAGCTAGCAGAATTCCTGTTCTGAAGGGTTCTCCGAGGGCTCTGCAAAGGCAGCAGGGGCTGCCCTGGGCCCGGGGAGCCTGAGCATGAACCAGCTCAGCTGTCAGATGCTGTTAGGATCCAGGGCTCGTGAAGAAGCCAGGCTGGAATCTCCATGACTCCATGAGTTTAGATTCCCTGAAAAGAGGGAGGATTATCCCAGCACTCTCCATCTGGGCTGGGCTAACCCAGCCTGTTCACCTGGACACTCAGCCAGGAATATCTGCTCTGAAATGGAAATGTCAGTGACAGATCTTCCGAAAAATCCTTTTGTTAGGAATTTGCTTCTGAGAAGCTGAGAAACCTCAGAAAAGAAATGTAACCAATAATTATCTCATAGCGGTGGGGTATAGTCTGGAGCTGGTTCCCCAACAGGTGCATCTTTGGTTGGTTGCATGTGAATTGTTTTTAATTAATGCCACCCCATTAATGACAGCCAGCTGTATCAGACTCTCTGAGTCAGTCACAAGATTTTCTTATTCATTCCTCTCTTTGCTAACTTCCTGATGTCTCCTTTCTCTATTCTTTAGTATAGTTTTAATATATCATTTTCTTTTAATATAATATATATCATAAATAATAAATCAGCCTTTTGAAACATAGAGTCAAGATTCTCATCTCTTCCCTTGTCGGGGTTGCCTACAAATTCCACAGAAATTCTTTGTTATTTTTGCTTAGTAGAGAAAGGATTAAAATAAAATAAAATAAAAATAATAAAAACATAATAAAAAATAAATTATAAATAAATAAAAATAAATTATATAAAAATAAATACCAAAACAGAATATATTAATAATAATAAATATTATTATAGATATTATTATAACTCTTGTCTTTAGCACAACCAACATCAGATCCACTCAAATTCAGCAGTTCAGATCCATAGACTGTCTGCAGTTTTTATTTTCACTCAGATATTGGCCACAAAACATGAAAAATCTCAGCTCAGCATCAGATCCACTCAAATTCAGCAGTTCAGATCCATAAACTGTAGATTTTATTTTCACTCAGATGTTTACCATGAAACATGAAAAATCTCAGTTTGAGTTTCCTCCCCAGTTTGGTTCCTTTTTTTCCCATGGCAAGCTGGGTCCATCCCATCAAGGCTAAACAGAATCCTAATTTTTATTCTGAACACTCAGTCTCTAAAATCCTTTAGAAGACAGGTTTGGAGTTCAATAAAACAGTAATAAAACAGTATCAGCAAAATACTAAAATAAAAAAATCATTAAATAAAAAATAAATTAAATGAAACAGCAAATAAATATTAAATAAAACAGTATCAGCGAAATTTGAAATATTTTCCTTCCAGGGCTGATCTGGGCAGGGGTAACTGAGACACCTGGGGAGGCACAGGAGGAGCAATCCGGGGTAAGGGAGGGAATTGGCTCCTGGGGATGGGGGAAAACCAGCCCGGGAGAAGGCAGGGCAGCGCCTTTCACCCTGCTGGGCGTTATTGCCCTGAACCCTGCCCCGGGAATGCCAAAATAACGGGTGAGGGGGCACACGTAACTGCAAACAAGCTAACAGGCAAAGGAATATTGTAAATAACTGCAAACAAGCTACCAGCTAAAGGAATATTGTAAATAACTGCAAACAAGCCAACAGCTAAAGGAATATTGTAAATAACTGCAAACAAGCTACCAGGTAAAGGAATATTGTAAATAACTGCAAACAAGCCAACAGCTAAAGGAATATTGTAAATAACTGCAAACAAGCTAACAGCTAAAGGAATATTTTAAATGTCTGGAAACAAGTTAGCAGGTTAAGTGAATATTTCAAATATCTGGAAACAAGCTAACAGGTAAAGGAATATTTAAAATATCTGGAAACAAGCTAACAGGTAAAGTGATATATTGTAAACAAGCTAACAGAAGACGAATATTTCAAATAACTGGAAACAAGCTAACAGGTAAAGGAATATTTTAAATATCTGGAAACAAGCTACCAGGTAAAGGAATATTTAAAATGTCTGGAAACAAGCTAAGAGGTAAAGGAATATTTAAAATAACTGCAAACAAGTTAACAGGTTAAGTGAATATTTTAAATAACTGGAAACAAACTACCAGGTAAAGGAATATTGAAAATGTCTGGAAACAAGCTAAGGGGAAAAGTGATATACTGTAAGTATCTGGAAACAAGCTAACAGAAGGTGAATATTTCAAATATCTGGAAACAAGCTAACAGGTAAAGGAATATTTAAAATATCTGGAAACAAGCTAACAGCTAAAGTGATATATTGTAAACAAGCTAACAGAAGACGTGAATATTTCAAATAACTGGAAACAAGCTAACAGGTAAAGGAATATTTAAAATGTCTGGAAACAAGCTAACAGGCAAAGGAATATTTTAAATAACTGCAAACAAGTTAACAGGTTAAGTGAATATTTTAAATAACTGGAAACCAGCTAACAGGTAAAGGAAGGTTTTAAATAACTGGAAACAAGCTAACAGGTAAAGTGATGGATTTTAAATAACTACAAACAATTTAAGATGCTGAGGAATTTTAAAAATAACTAGAAACAAGCTAACAGCCTAAGTAAATATTTTTAATAACTGGAAACGAGTTAATAAGAACTTTAGCTTTGCCTGTTAGCTGGTTTCCAGATTTTAATTTTAAATATTGAATATTTAAAATCACTGGCTTTTAACTGGATGTTTTCCTTATGCTAAGGAATATTTAAAATGACTGGATTCCTGTTATTCTAAACATTTAATATTTAAATACTTATATATATTTATTTATTTATTTATTAATATTTAAAATGACTGGATCACCATTATTCTAAATATTTAATATTTAAATACTTATATATATATATATATAAATATATATAAATATATATTTTTTATATGTAATATATTTGAAATAACTGGAAGCCAGCAGTATCCCAGCCCTGACTGTCCCTGTTTTTCTGTACCACATCCTCAGCCCATCCTGACACCCAGGACCTTTCCATGTGTGACTCCTGCACTGACAATTCCCATCCCTGTTTGCTCTTCTTGCTGCATCTGGAGTGACAGGAATCCCTCATTTCCCCCTTTCCAGCCTGGATTTGCCCTCCTGGGCTCCTCCAGCCCAGCCAGCTCAGCAGAAAGCAGCCACAGCTTCATCCCACTGGAAATTGTTATTTTTGCTTAGTAGAGAAGGGATGAAAATAAAATAAAATAAAAATAAAATTAAATAGCTGCAGATTAGAGCAGCCCAGACTGGCCCAGTGTCCATCTGGCCCTCATTAACATCCAGAAGCAGCCCCAAAGTGTCTGCCAGGTAAAACTGGACATTTCTGAGAACCAGCCAGCCAGATGTGCCCAGCTGTGGGTCCGGATGGATGCAGGGGGATTTTGGGAGGTGCCAGGCAGGACAGGGTGTCCTGAGCAAGATTTGGGTTGTGCTGGGGCCAATTCCCTGCTCAGAGCTGCTCCTGGCATCCTGCACATCCAAACTGCTCCGGGGGAGGATGTGACCATGGGTTTGCTCAGAAATGTTTTATTCAGGCTGTTTATCCTCAAAAGAGCATTTTCCTTTTAGATTAAATTATCTGGACTCTGTTTATTCTAAACACAGGAGACAGGACTCAAGCATTTCCTCTTTTAGGAAGTATGCTTGAGTGTGTTTCCTACAAAATTTATAAAGAATTCAGGCAAGGGCTTGTGTGGCTCCTTAAGATTTCAAAGCTTTCTTCCCTGAATGCCGCAAGAGCTGCCTCTGTCAGGGCACAGCTCCATCCCAGTGACACCAAATACAAATGCAAGCAGACAGCAGCTGTGAGCTCTTTGGAAAGGGCAGCCTGATAAAAAACCATAATCCAATTATTTACCAATACTCCCCATTTTGTCTCAAGACCAGAAATTCCATTACATAATGAGGCATTTCCCTTTCTTTCTTTTTTTTTTTTTTTTTTTTTTAATTTTTACAGCTGAGGCTCCGAAAGGATTTGTTAAAAGCAGCTCGTGGGACTGGAGGTGAGCTGAGTTAATCAACAACAGGATGAGAGGAGCTGAGTTAATCAATGACAGAAGAGAATTTTAGCAGTAAAATTTTCATTCCAGTAGATGATACAGTCACCACTGGAACTGGAAGAAAAGCCACAGATTTCTGTCTTCCCATCCTGTCTCCTAACAAAGAATTCTGACTTTTTTGCTATAAAACCACATTTTAAATGCCATTTTCCTGCTTTAGTCCCCACTGCTCCTCCAGGAAATCTCCAGCTCCACCTGAAGCTCGAGGGGAGTGTTCTGTTCTCCTGCTCAGTTTCCAGGACCCCTGACGGGCAGATCCTGCTCAGAGCTCCTCTGCCCACCAGGAGAACCTGTCTGAGCCCCAGAGCACAGCCCAGCCCTGATGTCCCTGGATTTTCATCCCCCTCAGCTGCCCAGGACATTTTCCCTGGCATCTCCCAGCGCGTTCATCCATTATGCACAACTCCAGGACCAGGGAGGGCAGGAGGAGATGAGCAGTGGCTGTTGTTCAAAGCGGCTTTTTAAAATAATTCCATTTCTCTGCTCCATCCAGCCCTGCCTGGTGGCTCCAGCAGCCAGGGAGGATTTTTAGGCATCCTCATCATCATCATCATCACCTGCTCAATTTCTGCTCTTGGCACCAGGAGCTGCCCATGCTGCTGCTCCACCAGCGGAATTCTTCCCGGTTTATTTTTAATTCTGCCTCATAATCAGGCCCTAATTTTATGCATATTGGCTCAGGATATTTTTTTCCCCTTTCTTCTACATTGTCAGTCTGCTTGTCACATCCTTGCTGAAGGGGATTCCTCACTGAGTCCTTCTCTTGCTGGGCTAGGATGGCCTCTTTTGCTTGAGCATTATAGGCTCTGACAGTGCTGACACAGAAAAATAAAGCCCTGAATGATTTCAAGCCATGAGCAGAGCAGGAATTCAGAGCTGCTCCTGCCCTTTCCTCCTGGAACCCAGCCCCAGCCTAAACCCAGCTCCTTCTCCTCACCCAGAGCAGCCCCAGAGCCTCTGACAGCCTCTCCCTCCCTCGCTGATAAGATTATCAGTTCTGCTAACAAGGAGACCACACACTGTGTCCCCTGCATGAATTAAAGCTTTCAGAGGCACAGCAGAAGTTACAACAGAGCTGGGACATTAAATCAGCGAGGGGAGAAGAGAACTGCATCTCCTCAGAGGGAAGAACAGCACAAACTCCTAAATCCAGGAGTTTTGAGGCAAATAACTCTCAGTGCCAGGCAGATCCTATTCCATCTTTTCCAGGAGAGAGCATTGAGTGAGCTCTGTTCCAATCCCCACACAGATATTTTAGAAAAAACAGAATTTATTTGCTTTTTAGTATTTGGAGTTTCCCCCCCTCTCTGTTCATCCATCCCCCTCTTCTGCTTTTACAAGACAATCATAAAAAATGAAGCAGCATTTAAATCAGCAGCAAGGGTGGAGGAGCAGTGCTCATTCCTGCCTGAATCAGCTCCATCCTTGCAGGAACTGGAAATTAATTTTCCTTCCATGGGTTGAAGCTGTTCCTGAGCTCGACTTGATAAACCAGAAGCTTTCAGTGTGGAGAGATGACAGAGAATCCCAGACCCCATAAAAGCTTCTAAAAGCCCCAAACCCCCAAGAGAAGATGAGCACACAGAGATAAAAGAGCTCCAGCACTGAGGCTGCCAGGAGCTGTTGGAGCTGCTGCTTTTTCTGGGCAGGCTGGAAGAAAAGGAAATATTGAGAGGACAACCCACTCTGCAGAAAAGGAAATATTGAGAGGACAACCCACTCTGCAGAAAAGGAAATATTGAGAGGACAACCCCGAGGGCAGGAATGGAAGGAAAAGCTGCAGCCAGCAGCAAAGGGATGCTGCACACTTGGGTTTGCATCACAGGGTGGGCGAGAGGCTGCTCTGGGAAGGGGGGAGGCTCCTGCATATGTCATGTGCCATTGCAAAGTGATAAAAAGGGTTTGCATTCAAAGGGTTCTCCTCGGGGAAAGCGAAATTTATTGGTTAAAATAAAGGACAACGTTCTGCCCAGCATGCCCTGGTAAAAAAGGGTGTGAAGGCACAGTGGTAAATCACTCCCAGCAAATAATTAGGTTTTTAATTAATTTAATATTCTCTTGATATAAGTGAGAGGAATAGTGGATTTGCCTTTCCAAACAAGCTGTGGGGCTGCTGGGAGATCAAACCAGCCCTGGGAGAGAAAAGAAACAATGGGAAGGATTCCACTGATTGATGAATGGAAAAAGAGACTTGTTTTTACAAATAAACTGTAGGTTTGCTGATAAATGAAATTGGATATTGAAAGATGAAAGAAACAATGGGGAAGAAAACCCCCTAAATTCCATAAGAATTAAAAATTAAAAGGGAGGGTTATACATTAAAGGGGAATCTTTGGGATCAGGGGTTCCAGGAAGTCTGAACCTCTCAGGTACCTCAGAAATGGGGAAAGAGAGAAGGGAAATGTGGCTGGGAAATTGGGATAAAAAGGAGGCTGAGTCCTCCAAAAATGTGAGAGATCCCAGGGGAATGCCCCATGGCCTCTCCCTTTATTAGAATAAAGTTCCAGGACTCCTCTGTCTCCTTTTTGGACATAAACCTCTGGTGTCTGTGGATTAATTTTCCTAACAAAAACGTATGTTACATCAGCTACAGCTGTGTCAAACTGGAGCTTCAGCCTGGGCAGAACCCAAGGCTGATGCTGTGCAGCCTGCGCTGTGCAGCCATGTGGGTTCTACAAAACACTGGTGCTGTTTGACACAATTTCCTCCTCTGCTGCCTCCTCTGACTTTTTCCAGAGCACATTGTGCTGCATTTCAGCTCTGACATTCATCTCTTCTGAATTTCTACCCTGTGCTGTAATTTCTTGGATCACAGCAGTGAAATGTTAGTGCTTCTCCAGTTGTTCCTGCTATGAAAAACATCTTGCTGGAAACAGGATTTTTTTCAGATAATCATTTTACAGAATGTGCTGTTGCCTCACTACAAAACATCTGGGCAGGTCAGGACTGAGCTGCCTCCAGCCCCAAACCCCCTCAGTCTCCACATCCTCCCCAGGCCCTGGAGGTGGTTCTGGGGATTTCTGTGAATTTCTGTGCCCTGGACACAGTAATTCACTGAGCTGGTGAAGAGCAGAGCATCACCACTTTTTACATCTGTCAAAAAAATGTCTGTCTGTCCCTGAAGCATTCCTGAATAACAACTTACCTTTGCAATTTAGTGTATCTTTAAATTAAATTAAATTAAATTGTCTCTTAGAGGACTTAATTCGGGCAAAATTTTGCTGATGAAAAAGAGCAATGAAATATATTCAGTGTTCACAGAGGCTGTGCTGCAATTAAAGCCAATCCCCCCTGGCAGAGCCCAGCCTGCTCCCCCTGGCCCATGAATTAACCTGAATTAACAGGTTTTTATTAGCTCTCAGGTGAGTTCTGAGCCCCACAGCCCAGCCCTGCCCCACGCTGCTCTCTGCCAAGGGAAGCACTGACACAGCACTGACAAATATTCCCTGTACCCTTCCCTAATTAATTAATTAATCTCTATTTGGAATACCTCGTGTTTTAAAATGTGGCTGGGAAATTAGGATAAAAAGGAGACTGCATCCTCCAAAAATTGGAGAGACCCCAGGGGAATGCCCCGTGGCCTCTCCTCTATTCAAATAAAGGCAAAAAGGACTCCTCTGCCTCCTTTTTGGACATAAACCTCTGGTGCTTGTGGATTAATTTTCCTAACACCATTCATCATTCCCCCTCCTCAGGGGCTCTGCTGCCTGGAGCAAAGAGAGATGCCTGACAAATGCAGCATTCCTGTCTGTGTCCCAGGAAAGCAAAAACCACAGGTTCATCCAAGAGCCTGCCAGTGAATCACCACCTCTGCAGCACGGGGAGAACCTGGGCAAGCAGCATAGTGCATTTTGGAAATGATCTATGCAAAACTCACTCTTCACAAGTGCCCACCTCTGAGAGGCCTCTAGGGACATTTGGGAGCTCTCAGTTTGGAAAATGTCAGCAAAACAGCACATTTCACTCCCGGGCCTCGGGGATCCTCCCTGCTGCTGCTCCAGCCTTACCAAAAGCCCAACAGAAAGAAGATAAACCAGTTTGAAAATAGCTCTAAAAGGAAAATATGATAAAATATTCAGGAGAACATCTAAGAGATGTATTCTAGGAAATGTTTAAGAATTTAAATCTTTCCTTGCTGCTCCCATTCACGGCTGTAAGTGGGTCAGAGATGCTGCACTGCCTCCCCTCAGCACCTCAGAGCCTGAATTCCTCCATTCCACTGACACTCAACCACCAAACCCCCTCAGTTATCTCAGTGTGGACCAGGATCAAAAAGCAAAAACCACAGGGGAATTGTTGTTATTGAGCATCCCAGTGGGAAGGGAAAGCAGCATTTCACCCCAGTGTGCTGCAGGCTGCACACACACACCAGAGCACACAAACACCAGAGCACGCACAGACACATCAGAGCACAAACACACCAGAGCACAAACACACCAGAGCACACAGACAAGGGGCTCAAGCTGCCTGGGCACCCAGCATCCTTTGGCAGTGAGGAAAAAGAAACCAAAATGCTGGGGAAAACAGAAATGTGGCAGCCACAAATGGCAACTGAACTGCTGCTAAAAACACCCACAAAAATCACGGGAGAAGCACAGAGAAACAGTCCCAGGCACAGAAGTTCTGCACAGCCCAGAGCAGCAGCTCCATCTCACTTACCAGGGTGTGGCTGAGCTGGATGGTGATGAGGGGAGAGCCTGACAGGTTGTAGGACAGCTGGGGCAGAGGCTCCACCTTGATGGAGATGAGGAAACTGCTGGCTGAGATCAGGGAGCCCCGGTGGGCAGCAGCTCCAGCAATCCTTGGGAAGAAGCAAACATGTTGAGGAACAAGAATAACCGCTGGTTTTTAGTTCATACATAACAGCAGAGGAGCACAGACCCTCCTTTTCCCTTCAAGTTCCTCTAGGGCAGCCAAAGGTCCCACAGGTCCAGGGCCCATGTACCTGTAAAGGATGGGAGCATCTCTGGACACCTGTAAAGGATGGGAACAGCTCTGGACACCTGTATAGGATGGGGACAGCTCTGGACACCTGTATAGGATGGGAACAGTTCTGGACACTGTAAAGGATGGGAACAGTTCTGGACACCTGTATAGGATGGGAACAGCTCTGGACACCTGTAAAGGATGGGAGCAGCTCTGGACACCTGTAAAGGATGGGAGCAGCTCTGGACATCTGTAAGGGATGGGAGCAGCTCTGGACACCTGTAAAGGATGGGAACAGCTCTGGACACGTGTATAGGATGGGAACAGCTCTGGACACCTGTATAGGATGGGGACAGCTCTGGACCCTGGGGATTGACAGCAAAGCTCCTCCTTCACCCTGCTCCTCCTTGCAGAGGCTCTCAAGCCTTGCTGGAAGTGTTTGAGGGAATCAGGGAGAATCCTAAGCAGGGATCCAAACAATTCCCTGAAAGTGAGGAGGAAACTTGCAGGGGCTGGCTGGTCAAACAGATAAATCAGTGTGTGAGACACACAGACAAAATGCACAAAATAAATGCAGGAATGTATTTAGAAGTGATTTAGAGCTTTGCCTTGAAAATTAGATGATGTCCAGTTAGATTTGTTAGAGGGAAAGACAGGTCACAACACACACAGCTGAACTGGACTAAACAGCTGATTAGACTGGAAATTAATTTATTCTAAGGGGAAGTAATTTTGCAGTACATAAGAGCCCTTATTTTAAGGTAAAACTTATGAGTTTGGCATTTTCACACATTTAGGAGTAACTGAGATCCATTTGGTTTCAGAGCAGACTTCTTTACCCTCTCAGTAACAAACTGCAGGATTAAATAAATGACTGCTGTCATCTGTCCCTTGAGCAGTGGATTAATGGGTTTTACCCGAGAAATGTGAGCCTGGGTGAATTAACCACCAGCCTGGGTTCCCAAACACAGCCCACCTGGAAAGGGCCAGAAACAAATGAAAAACCACCTTGTTTGCATCCACCACCTGTCTGCGGCGGTTTCTTATTTTTATTTCAGAAAAACCCCAAAAACCTCACATCAGAGGCTGAAATAACTGCACTCAGCTCCTTGTCACAGAACAGAACTCATTTAGCACAACCCCTCAGTTCTGACCCCAAAAACCCCATCAGCATCAGAGATTACTTCTGCTCCCAGAAACCTGCATGAAATGGGACTTGTTCATCTTAGGCAGAATTTGCTACTCTGATAACAGCAAATTTCAGTTCAGGTAAGGACTTGTGAAGTTAAACTCATTATCCAACAGTTTGAGGTTCCTCCTACCCAGATTAAGAGCTTTTCTTGTGGATGCTTTTCCCACACCCTTCCTCTGCTTGTTTTCCCTTCAGAGACGCTGGTGAATTTTGGAGTGTGACAAACCCTCAGCAGCAGCAGGGAATGGAGTTTCTGCAAAGCCTTTCCTCACCCTGGCCCCGGTGTCAGCCCCACATTTACACAAACTGCCCTGAGCAGCAGCAGGATGGGCTCAGAACGTTGCTGGGTTTCATCTTCTCTGGGTGAAGAATCAAAAGCTGCTCCCCTTGGAAACTGGTATTTATGGAGCCTGAAAATAGTTCTGTGTCTGTACAGCACAAAAGCTCCTAGAGTTTTGGTTTTGGTTTTCCACCACAAGAAAAGAAAAATGTTGGTTTTCAAATTACAGGTGTTTAAGTAGCCCAGTGGTAGAAGGAACACAAAAGAAATTCTCTAAAACAAACTACTCTGAGAAAAAAAAAATTATTCTACTGAAAAGTAAGCAAAAAAGTTGTAACAGTAGAGCACAAAAAAGAAAAGCAAGCAGAAGAGAAGTGCACACTTATTTTTAAAACATCTTTGAGTACCTGGGGTTTGGTTCCACAGAGGAAGAATTGCTAAGGCAGCATTCCCTGAATTATTACCTTTTTGGATGCAGCATTCCCTGAATTATTACCTTCTTGGATGCTGGTTTGGGCAGACCTGCATCTACAGGTTTAAGGATATGATCTCGTAGTGCATGACATACTGCAGACATTTCAGTTTGAGTTAATTGTAGAAATCTAGGAAACATTTCTTTGCCAGTGACTTTGTGTTTTTCTAACATTGTCACAGGGCAGAGTCTTGATTTCCAAAATGAGTGCTGAAATCAAACCCAGCTCGGGGGAACAGGAAAGGATCTCCAGGCTGTCCTGCCCCCCAGATTTCAGAGAATGCACTCCAAGATTACAGATCTGTTCCTTTTGCTGTACCACAGCCCCAGGATCTGACAGTGCATTAGAACACAGAGCTTTGATATGCAGCATCTTTAATAAACTTTGACCTGAGCCAGGATCATTTTAATTCTCTTTGTCCCTTTGAAAAATTAAGATTACATCTTATTACCCTAATAAATTGCACTGATCCTCCTCTTTGGAAAGCATAGGCTCTGGTTAGTTATTGTCTCAATTTCTTCGTGTGAGTACAAAATATTGCAGAGTGGAGGCAGAGCTGCCTTAGAGCCACCTGTGTGAGCTGCTGAGTGTCCTGCTGAGAGAGCAGGGCAGGCAACAGCACAGCCTGTACTCACTGGGAAATGCCCTTTAGGGATCACCGGAGTGTGATCAACCAAGAGCACAGTGTGCACTGCCTGGGAAATGCCCTTTGGGAATGGCTGTGGGATTATCTGAGCGTCATCAGCCTGGATTGTCACCTGGAGCAGCCAGGCAGGGCAGGGGCTCTGCACACTGAGGGGCACGGGGGAGTGAGGGCAGGGAATCCTGGGAATCCCTGGCAGTCCCTGGGGCTGGGATGCTGCTCCTTTCCTGCTGGCAGTGACAACCCAGCACCAAGTCCAGGGGGAAGGACTGACAATGGGAACTGATCCACACAGCCCAGAGAAAATCAAATGAAAACACAGTCCTGCACTGGTTCAGAGGAGCAGGTAATGGTTTGCATGAGTGGCCTTGCAAACCCCCTGGGAGCTGCACTGCAGAGGGTTATACAGCTCTGCATTTACTTTATCTTATCTGCTAATGATTTCACTGTAGTAGTACACAAAGCAGAAGGTCTGTAAAGAATTGCCTGGTCTCCTTTTATAAAATTACCTTATGGGTCTTCAGGATTAGGATTCAGATTTTGTCTAAAAGAGGGATGCTATGTTTTCTTACTTATTTCATTTAAGTGCAAGCTTTATCTTCATATGTGCTAGGAGAAAAAAATGCAATTTCCTTGTAGGAGACAGATTAAATTATGAAATTCTAGTACCAGAGCTGATGAGTGGAAGGAGAAGACAAGGAAAGACAAGCATGTCACTATTTTATTGCCACCTAAAATAAACCATGCAGTGTAAATTTAATCCCTCCCTGGTTAATGAGTGCACACCCTCAGCCCTGCAGAAGCAGGGTTATGGCTTGTCATTTGTTCCCAGATGATAAGGACAGAGCTGTGCCCAGGTATCACCACAGCAATGAACAGGCTGGTACCTGCTGCAGGGCTCAGGCACTCACCTGGTGTCCTCAGGGTTGATGTTGTTAAAGAAGTGATGCATGTTGTGGTACAGCAGGCCCACGATGGTGATGCAGCCTGTGGAGAGGGAACAGGGAGAGGGAGCAGGGTTATTGCTCAGGGCAGGGAGAGGGAGCAGGGTTATTGCTCAGGGCAGCAGGAGAACCCTTCCAGGGCTGCAGCCCTTGTTCACTGAGAGCCCTGCCTCGCACAGCCCTGCCCACCTTGGCTTTGGCAGGGCTCTGATGGCTCTGCCCAGTGACAAGGTGTGAGCACACTGCACAGCACAGGTGAAACAGAGATAGAAATGCCTGTGCTGCCCAGCTGCACCTCCAAGTCAGCTGCTAATTCATCAATTGCCAATTGTAATCCCCCCGGAGCAGGAAGGGGGGCAGGACACAGCAGAGCCCCCCTGGCAGTGCCCAGGGGCTCCAGGCACCCCAGCACAACCAGGCTGGAGCTGAGCAAACCCAAACCATCAGCCCCAGCGCTGCCTGCTGCCCACATTCCAGGTAATTCTGGGCTCTCCAGCACTGCATCCAGAGACAGATGTGTGTTTTCTCAGAGTGAGCCACACAGGTGTCTTTTACTGTCCCTTTTGTCGGGTTCCAAGTATTTCTAGAGTCAGCTGTTTAAGGTGAAATGACAGATTTGTGAAATGACAGATTTTTAGGTTAGCTCATCTGGACAGTGTAGAAGCATGGCCTGAAGGCTGAAATTGCTCAGAAGTGAGCTTCAGCTGGAAAAGAGTAAAACATTTAATGCCCGGGATCATTTCAGGATACAAAGCATGACAATGTTCTGGAAAATCAAAGAAAACCTGTATGGTGAGGAGCTGTAGAAGTGGGAAAGGGAAAAACTCCTCTCACATGCTATTTTTGGCATTCCAAGTTGGTTTGCAATTACAGTTATTCAAATCTGGGAGGACTTGCAGTCTCCAGCCAGAGCCCCTGCCAGTGCAAAGAAACAAAGCTGTCACCACCAATCAGGCAGAATGGTCAGTAATTAGCAGAGAATTTCTCACTGCAGGTTATTTTCAGCTAACTTTGCACTTTATGGAGGAGGGACCGACCCTCCCTCTCCAGAGGTGACTGCAGAAAAGCCTCTGGGTGGGTAAATTCTGTGGGTTGGAATTTGGGGCACATAAGTCACATTTTCAAAGATTTGAGAATGGAAGTAGAGGCTTTTGTAAATGGGTTCCTTCAACCTCTGAGTAAAGCACAGATAATTAACTTAACATTGCTATTTTAGAGTCATGACTAAAAATGCAGATTTTAGCCATGCTTCTTTTGGGGATTTTTAAAATTTTTGCATAGGTATGGATTTCTGAGTTCTGCCTTTTTGCCATGAGTGTAGTCTGAATCTTCATTCTGTTCCTGTAGCTGCTATTGCTTAAACCTCTAATTATACAGTTTAATTTTAGACAAAAGACCAATTTTGCATGAAGAGATAGGTAATACCTGACCTGACATCCTAGAATTTCTTAAAAATAACCAGTTCAGATAATTAAAAAGAATAATTATGAAATTATGGCTTCTCTGATGTAAAAATGTGTCAGAATTAAATGGTTTCAGTCTCTGTAGCTCAGCCCCATTATTCAATATTAATCCAATTAGTATGAAAACTCCACCACATTAATTTCTCTTTAGCCTGACAGGAGCACTGCTCCTTCCTCAGGCTCAGTGCAATCCACAGGGATCAGATCAGTTACCTGGGAAAATAGAGTGAACCAAAAGCTGTTCTACAGCAAAATCATTTTTGGATACCCTGTGCACATGGGTCCAGTTCTCTCTTTCACCTCTTCCTTACCTTTTCCATGGAAAGCTTCACTGGGAATGGAGATGAAGCTCTGCCCCCGGGATGGGAATCGATAGTGGGACACATTCAGGCTCTGAGGATGCATTTTGACCACAGCATAATCTGTGGGATAGCCCAGACAGAAACATCAGCACATCCACAGCCCCTGCACCCCCTACTGCTTAGCCTGCCCTCCCTGAGCTGCTGCAGCCATTTCAGTATTCCTGTATTTAAACCCCAGGGCAGCCTCAGAGCCCCCCAGGGCAGGCTCAGAGCAGCAGCAGCACTCCTGCTCTGCACTGCAGGCACTGAGCCCTGCACCTGAGACCCCCAGTGTGTCATTAACTCAGATGCTCAGTTATTCACCCCTCAGAGGGGGCTCAACAAGGCAAAGCAGGCAGCCAGAGCAGATTAAACACCTCTGACACCTGCAGAAAAAACACCTCTGACACCTGCAGCATCCAAAGATGCAGATCAAATTAAGGTGCCAAGATGCTAACCTGCAGTAAAATAAAATTCTCCAAAAAGGTCAAAACTATTTCTATCATTTTCAGTCTCTTGCAAAACCCTTGCAAAGATGAAGGTTTTGTCGCACCCAAACCTCCAGGGGCTGCATATGAGCTCTAGACCCTTAAACTCCATTAGCACAGCATTACTGAACCCTTCACACATAACCCTAATTCTGAATTCCTCCCCAAATAACCCCGGGGAAGCCCAAGCACAGCTCGAGCCCATCACCTCCAGCCTGCCTGCACCAATAAAACTCAGTCTGGCATTGCTCAGAGGGATGAGGAGCTGTGCCCTGTGCTGGCAAGGAGAGCTCAGGCCCAGCGGGTTCAGGAGAAGAGGAGCAGCTGTGCAGCCCCACCAGCTGTGCAGCCCCACCAGCTGTGCCAGCTGTGCCAGCCCCACCAGCTGTGCCAGCCCCACCAGCTGTGCCAGCTGTGCCACCCCCACCAGCTGTGCCACCCCCACCTGCCACGGGCGAGGAGCCCTCGAGGGTCAGAGGCAGCGAGTTCCCCTCCAGGTGCAGGGACAGGTGAGCCAGCACCGTGTCGATGGTGTGGATCAGGCTGCTGAGCACGGCGGGGCTCTGTGGAGGGACGGACAGACAGACACGGCGTCAGCAGGGACAGACAGACAGACACGGGGGTGAGCAGGGACTGCAGAGGGACAGACAGACACAGGTGAGCAGGGACAGACAGACACACACGGGAGTGAGCAGGGACTGAGTACAGCCTAGGGACAGACAGACAGACAGACACAGGGTCAGCAGGGACAGAGAGACACAGGGGTGAGCAGGGACTGCAGAGGGACAGACAGACATGGGGTGAGCAAGGACAGACACACACAGGGGTGAAGAGGGACAGACACACACACCCGGGGGTGAGCAGGGACTGAGCACAGCCGAGGGACAGACAGACACAGGGTGAGCAGGGACTGAGCACAGCCCAGGGGGCACTGGGGGTCCCTGCCCAGGCCAGGGGATCCCACCCTCCCTGGAGAAGGTCTCACCCAAACCAAGGCCACGCAGAGTGTCATTCCCAAAATGCTGTTTATGGAGCAGCCAAAGGAGAGCTGCCCACAGCCCCACAGCCAGCTCCGCTCAGCAGGATGAGGCCAGGAACTGGGCAGAATGTTTCTGACAATATCTAAAGAGTGGTACCAGGTCTTTCTCGGAGCACAAGCTGAGACACTGCAGTTCAGCCTTTCTTTCATCTTTATTCAAATGCTCCACAGTAGGAAAGCAACTTTAACCCTCCAGGCTGAAACTTGATTCATGAAATCTGAGTTAATGCAAGTTTCAGTGAAAAGGAAACCTGTTTTATCTGAAATCCATTTACACCAGAGATGAGCAAGGATCTGACACTGGGAACTTAAATCAATTAGACATCCTTTGGTCTCAAAAGCATTTTAGGCTTCAATGAGACCTCCCTGTGCTTTAGCTTCTCCTTCTCTCAGTTTAAAAGCTCTCTCTTCTGAAATCTGTGTTTTCTTAAGATTCAAGCAAAAAGCTCAGGAAATTTCTGGATTCACCCTGCAGGTATTTTATCAGTGACAGATGATAAAATAAGTCATAGTGCCAAAAAGTGAAGTAATAGTGACAATCATTTCTGTTACCATCATGTGGATTTGTGCATCTGAGGGAAATCACCAATCTGGGCCCATTTCTCTTACCTCTGGTCCATCAATCCAGTCAGACAGTAACAGGAAGTCTTCAATAGCTTTCAAAAATGCCTGGAAGACAAATAAAACTCGATTAGTTATTGATCAGCTACATCTCCTGGCAGGACAGCCCTCTGGCAGGATTTTCTCAGGTTCATGTTAGGATGCTAAGCCCACTTCCATTGCAGCCACAGCTCCATCTCTGCCTGCCAGCACCCTCAGCATGTTCTGTGTCCCTTCCAGAGTGACAATGATTTTATTGGCAGTCCCAGCACCGTGTACCTGCCCAGGTGCAGCCCCCCCAGCTGAGCTAACCCCGGGACTGAGGCTGAAGGAATTATTCTCCTATTTTACCTAAACTCATGTGGCATCTGTAGAATCGTAGAGGCTTGGAAAGGACCTTAGAAATGATCTCATTCCACCCTGTCCAGCCTGTGTCACTGCAGGCTGGGCAGGCTCTGTCCCAACAGGGCTGGGGAGTCCTGCTGGCATGGAAGGGGAAAAGGGAGCACACAAAATTGCACTGAAAATAAAAAGAGAAAACCCACATTTCCAGCTTAAACTCATCCATTTAAAAGCCCTCGGAGAATGATTATAGTGAAGTTCCACAGTGAGATGTGGAAGACACCACACAACAAACCCAAGTCAGACGTGTCAGAAGCGATTCATTATAACGTGTGTCAGTAATCAGAGAGTTTATTGCACATCGCTTAAATCAAATTTCCTGGTGCTGTGAGGCGTACACAATCAGGCAGAGATAACTGCACAGAAAATCTCATGCAGGCTCGGTGCCTGTCTCTCAGAATTAGCTGCAGACAATGCAGAGCCTCACATCAATCAGGCAAATGACAGGGCTGCTGTGTATGATCAGACTCTTGTATTTGTGTCCCAAAATAGCTCTGCTAAAGATAATCATGGCCCACATTCCTGTCTGCAAATCGCTGTGGTGGCACACAGAGCAGCCCCAGACAGGGACTGCAGTGATGGGGGAGCAGGTACGGGGCAGGATGCTGCTCCCTCTGCAGCCACAGCCCACGGAAATATTCCAGGAAAACAAAGGAAACAACGAATTAAGGCTTTTCAGAAGGGCTTTTGCTACATATTACACTGTGATCCGTGAAATCCAAGCTTTAGAGTTTGCAAATGCTAAGCTTTTAACGCAGTCTCTCAGTCGCTGTCCCTGTGGTTTTCAGAAGGTTTATTTGTGTTTTTTGTCTGAGTAAAGCGCCCTTGTCACTCTGGAATTACCCTCAGGCTTAGGGGAACAATCAGCAGCGGGGCCAGAGCTGATTTCTGCAATAATGGCTCGGCAGCTGCTGAAATCAGGGAATTAGATGCCCATCACTTTCCAGCACTCTGTTATAACTTTATGTTAGTTATGTTATAGCTTTATGTCAGTGCCCATCACTTTCCAGCACTCTGTTATAGCTTTGTGTTAGCGGGACACGGCCCTTGTTCTCAGCTCACACTGCAGAAAACACCTGCTTGCTTTTTCCCCTCTGTGGAATGGCTTGGATAAAACAAATTCCTTGAGCCCGTTTCAGAGGGGACAGTGACTCCACCATCTCCCTGGGCAGGCTGTCCCAGGGCTTGAAACCCTTTCAGGAAGGGATTTTTCCCTAAAATCCAGCTGAAGTCTCCCCCGGCACCACCTGAGGCCATTTCCTCTTGTCCTTGATGTTTGGGAGAGGAGACCCAGCCCCTCAGTGCCTTCCTTGCTCAGGACTGGCACAAAGGCATAAAGGAACATCTCCAGGGAGATTTCAGACATTCAGAGAGACATTTCAGCTCTGCTCAACTCCTGCTGCTCTTAGAGCAGCCACTGCTTTTTCACAGGTGCTGTCTGCAGTGAGCAGAGGCTTTCCAAGCTGCCCTGCACATGCCAGGCTCACCTGGGAGCTCACCTGGGGCCCCACTCACCTGGGCCAGGCTCAGGGCCGTGTGCTGGGCCAGGCCTTGGCTGGGCAGGCTGGAGGACACGTTCTGCAGGTGCCCCAGCAGGGAGAGGGCCGAGGGGGAGCTGCCTCTGTGCTGGCTCAGCGCCGCCAGGATGGGCTGGTAGGCATCAGTGGGGAGCTGCAGCAGGGACAGAAACCAGCACAGGATAGCCCAGGTTAGCTGTATGGGCCCAGCAGGGACAGAAACCAGCACAGGATAGCCCAGGTTTTCTGTATGGGCCCAGCAGGGCAGAAATCAGCACAGGATAGCCCAGGTTATCTGTAAGGGCCCAGCAGGGACAGAAATCAGCACAGAATAGCCCAGGTTATCTGTATGGCCCAGCAGGGACAGAAACCAGCACAGGATAGCCCAGGTTATCTGTATGGCCCCAGCAGGGACAGAAATCAGCACAGGATAGCCCAGGTTATCTGTATGGGCCCAGCAGGGACAGAAATCAGCACAGAATAGCCCAGGTTATCTGTATGGCCCAGCAGGGACAGAAATCAGCACAGGATAGCCCAGATTATCTGTATGGGCCCAGCAGGGACAGAAACCAGCACAGGATAGCCCAGGTTATCTGTATGGGCCCAGCAGGGACAGAAATCAGCACAGAATAGCCCAGGTTTTCTGTATGGGCCCAGCAGGGCAGAAATCAGCACAGGATAGCCCAGGTTATCTGTAAGGGCCCAG
>JAWWMN010000088.1:4186290-4199277 GCA_035047745.1 Catamblyrhynchus diadema | reverse complement strand
TTTTCTTTTCCTCTGAGGCTCCTCAGCTTCTCAGGAGAAAAATCCTGGCAAAGGGATTTTTCAGAAAATATCATGGTGACAGAGAAGAGGCTGGGATGCTTTCTGGGGCCTGTAACTTGCATATTTCTGTTATTTTCAATTACTCACACCAATTTTCATGGCTGTGAGTGACCCGGAGGTATTTCCCTGTGCTCCCTGAGTCTCCAGGTGTGTCTCACGTGCTTGGCAGTGCCAGGCTTTGCTCTCACCAGAGCTCTGCAGTGACGCAGTGCCCACGCTACAGCACAGGTCCCATTTTAGCTTTGTTTTCCTGCTCAGGGCTGGTTTCCCAAGCTGTGAGGTGCCAACAGCACTGCTCGTTGAGGGGATTAATTCACATTTGTTCTGGCTCCTTGGAGCAGAGAGAAAGAGCCCATTCTGAGAGGGGACGTGGGGCTCCCTGAGATGGTCTGAAAATGCTCCAATTGTCGGCCTGATCAAGGGCAAGGCCAGCAAAGAGAGACAAAGCCATTGCGGGCTCCTGGTGCAGCACTGAAACTTCAGTTCTGCTGTAAAACTGAACATCAGAGAATCTCACAGAACTTAACTGGTCCCAGCTGCTCCCAGCCTGAGCTGGGGCTGTCAGAGATGCACACAGGGGAGGGTTTTGGGTTTGTTGGGCACAGAAGGGAGGGGTTTTGGGGTTTGTTGGGCACAGAAGGGAGGGTTTTGGGGTTTGTTGGGCACAGAAGGGAGGATTCTGGGGTTTTTTGGGCATAGAAGAGAGGGTTTGCAGGGAAGCCTGATGTTAATTCTGTTTCTGTGGCCCAGTTTCTGCAGAGAGGGATTTGCATCGCAGACTTGGCTGTAAATTGAGGTCAGAGCTGCCCACCTCATCTCACAGGGATGCCTTGTGAAGCTGGATAAAATCCAGGATAAAATCCCTCTGTGGGATGTCTTTAGGGGCTTAGAACTGTCCTTCCAATCTTACTGCATGTGCCCAAACCCAAAGGATTTGGGAATTTTGGCTGTGCTAGTGATGCTAACAGAATGAATGGGTGCTGGAAATGAGTGCAGTGTTCCCTGAGACAAAGCAGAGTGTGGGCAACCCCTCTTTGTGTGCCTGTCACACAGACCCACCCTCCTTGGTGCTGGGAACATTTCAGCTGGGCTGGCATCAGAAAGCAAGGTGTGAGTCGTGCCATGAGTGTTCCTGGTGCTCCTGCTGCACAAAAAAAGTGAATTTGTCCCTTGCTTCCAGCCTGTGTGGGGTGGCTGCAGTGCCACAGAGGTGGTGTCCAGTTAAATTGGGGTGGGATGGAGTGCAGCTCTCCAGGAACTCTTTTTTTTTTCTAACATTTTTCCCTTGTGAATCATTTGCTGTTGTGCCAAAAATATTTGGTTAATATTATTTGGGTGTAGAATTTCCTAGGGGATGTTCTGGGAGCTGCTGTGCTGCTTAAGGGGAAGTGAAAAGTGATCTTAGACAAACCGAACTCCATCTGTGGGTCTAACCAACAGAGAAGACAAATAAAATGTGAGAGTGCACATAATAGAACACATCCTTTAGTTTATTTGCAGCCAAAATCCAGTTAAAAGGGGAATTTCCCATTTCAGAAAACTTCCTGGGAGGTGGAAATGTGTATCCACTTAATAAAACTCTAAAATGGGATGTCAGACATCCCAGCTGGACCCCAGAGTGTCCCTTCTTGTGCTGAAGAGTCGAGTTAGCAGATGGAGCTGCTGCTGCTGGTGGTGGCTGTGAGGAGTCAGTGCCATCTTTCCCCTTTTTACAGAGATTTTTAGCTCAAAGCAGTGGAGTAGAAAGGGTATCTCAAGGTAGGAGCCCCTTGGGTTGCTACAGCTTTAATCTGCTTCTGTTTTTAATAAAATCTCAGCGATTTCAAGCTTCTCTTAATCTTGGCGATGAGATGGGACAAAAATCTCTGAATTTGTAGTGACTTTGATGCGCAGTGGGCAGGGAAAGGATAAATGCACAGGTGAGGAGAAACAGTGCAGGGATAAGTGAGACAAAACCCACTTGTGGAGCCAATAAACTGGAGGGCAGAAAAAGGTTTGTTTTTTACAGCAGATTTCCTTTTGTTCTCCCCTTGAATTTTTGGAGGATGTGGGCCCACAATAATCTGGATTTTGGCTGGTCACAGCCCTGGCTGAGGGGAGCTGAAGGCACAGGGGATGCTGATCCTCCTGCCTTGGCAGCTGGAGGAGAAATTGCTCTTGAGGCACAGGGTGCTGCCTCAGCTTCCCTGGGGCTGGGGCAGGGTGTGAGTGCTGGGAAGGGATCTGGGAATTGCTTCCTTCAGCTGGAATGCTGCTGTCCTTACAGAGCCCTTTGGATCTCACAGCCATCAGCTCTTTCTGACTGCAGCTGCTCACTGCAGGGCATTCCTTCTTCATTCTCTGTAGGGACAGAAAAATTCCACTGGTCTGAAGCGGGAATTCGAGGTGTTTTGCACTGGTTTGGTGAAGGATCCTCCTGCTCTCTCCTGGCTTTGCAGTCAGCACACACCCACCCCTCATCAGGGCCTGTTCTGTGCTTTCAGTGCTGTAAATCTTTGGAATATGGAAAGATTTGCAATGGTTACCTTGGGAAATGAGCGCATCTTCACATTTCATAGTCAGCAGTCAAAAAGGAGAGGTACCAGCCATTCCAGAGGGGCTCGAAACATCCCTTTATGCATTTTACCTCTGCGAGGCATCCCCTGGCTTCCTTCTGAGCTGGACATCCACACTGTTCACCAAGTGTTTGCTGCCATTTCAGGGGATTTGGGGAAAGCTGGGACAGTGGTAGTGGGCAGTCTGCTGGGTCAGTTCTGCGCTTGAGAATTTAATTCCAGTAACCATCATCATCAAACTCTCAGATGAACAGAGAATTCATTCTCTCAGCTTTCTGCATCTTACCCCACAGCATCATTGCGTCTGGCAGAAGGAAATGAGTGCATCTTCACATTTCATAGTCAGCAGTCAAAAAAGAGAGGTACCAACCCTTCAAGGGCTTAGAACATTCTTTTATGCATTTTACCTCTGCAAGGCATCCCCTGGCTTCCTTCTGAGCTGAGCATCCACACTTTTCACCAGGTGTTTTCTGCCATTTCAGGGGATTTGGGGAAAGCTGGGACAGTGGTAGTGGGCAGTCTGCTGGGTCAGTTCTGTCCTTGAGAAGGTAATGGTTACTGGAATGACAACCAAACTCTCTTTGTTTCAACATAGAATTCATTTTCTCAGCTTTCTACATCTTACCCCACAGCATCATTGCATCTGGCAAAAAGTCTCCAAGGCAGCTGCTCCTTTAAAATGGAATTGCCTGTGATGGGAGAAATCTGAGAGCAGAGCAGCTCCAGCAGCTCCCTGCTCAGCTCTGCCCTCTCATCAGCCTCGTCACTGCTGCTTCCTCTGGGCCAGGCTGCAGTGCCCACAGCAACCCCCAGAGCCACCCCAGGGCTGTCCCCCTGGCAGCCCTGCATCCTTCCTTCCACGCTGGACTCCGAGGTCACGGCTCTGTGCTGCTTTTCCCCCTGCCCCACTGTGCGTGTGTAACCCAGCTGGGATTTTATCCTCTTTGGCTCCAGCCGTGTTTTCCTCCCCTGCTGCTGCAGGGAGGCTCCCTCAGGCTGCTGGGACTGGCCTGGGACAGATCCCCCCTTCCTGCCGATGACTGTAACCGTGTGAGTGCTCGCTGACCTCTGCCTTTCTTCTTCTGCTTCTTTGCCTCCCCTCCACTCCCCCTGGCCCGTGCAGAGTGTGTGTTGTGCATCTTGGTGTGTGGAGCAAGGTCAGGCACTGGGATGCCTTCAGCCCCTCTGCTCTTTCCCCTCTTCTCCTCCAACTTTAACCTAATACTTTAACCTAATACTTTAACCTAATACTTTAACCTAATACTTTTCCTCTCCCTGCTTTCCTTTCCCTCGATGAGCCCTGCCCCAAACCTTTGGCTGCTGAGTGCTGGCTCTGCTGAGCCCCTTCGTGCTGTTTCAGTGCCATTCCCCTGGGAATATGGGCCTGCTTGGGGGTCTGGCAAAGCTTCCAGCTCTGTAAGAGTTCATGATTTCTTTACTCTTTGCTTCAGGCTTAGGCTTCTTTATGTGAGTTCAGGCTTTGTGCAGCACCTGCCACCCATCAGTGCCCTGAGGAACCAGGATTGGTGCTGGGCTCCCCAGGGGAGGGTGGCTCTGGGGTTAGGGGCATCCTCTGCCCTCTGTTCCTGCTGCCAACCTTTGTTCTGCCCTGCTGTTGATGCCACTGTCACTGGGAGAGCCCCTGAAGCTGCAGGAGGGGCTGGGGGAGGCTTTCAGTGCTGCTCTGAAATGCCTCTCTGCAGCCTCAGGTTGTGTTCTTTAGCTGCTTTCTTCTGTCTCAGGTTTCAGAAATGAAGGGCTCAGGATCTTTCCCCTCCTCTGCAGTCATCCCTCTAATGGCTTTTATTCTTAAAGCCAGAAAAATAACCTAGTATACATTCTTCACCAGTTTATCTGAAACTGGAGGTTATTTTTAATAGGATATTGCAGGAGCTACCCCCCAGATCCAGATGGGAACAGAAGGTTTGGTTTCTCCAGTGTCTCCATGGATGATCCCTCAGGCAGGGCCAGCCCAGGGACTCCAGGCTGTGGGACTGCATAGAAAGATTTAGCTTGATGGACTGGAAAGACTTCGGTTCCAACAGGTCTGAAGGCTTTATTTAGGCGTTTAAAAGCACTGTGATTTGGGGAGTCTGCATGTTCAGCATGATGCTGAGTGGAAATCTTCTCCTGTTCAGGTGCTGGGCTGTGGTGTGATGGGAATTATTTCAGGCCCTGAGATAATTCAGGATCTCCTTGTCTCTAAGAGCAAAACCAATCAAGATTTCTGCCCAAGGCAGTGACCTCTTGCTGCCTGCTCACAGTGGCTGCACGTTCTTGGCAGTGAAGGCAAAAATTAGGAAATGACTTTCCTTTGAATTGCCCAGAGAAGGAGAAGGGGGATTTCTCTCTGAGGTGTGCCACGAGTCACAGTTCTCTGTTTCCCATCTTTGCAGAGGGACTGAGCCTTTCCCAGCCTGGGAGTGGTTCTTGCACCACCTCAGGCAAAAGGAAGGCTGAGTTCAAATAGGCAGGACAATGAGGAGAGGCAAAGAGCCAAAACACAGTGCGAAAGCAGGATTTGAAAATTCTAATATTGCTCAAGAAAGCAGCAGTTACAACATGAATCATCCCAGCCTCTCTGCCTTCCTGGTGCTGCCCCTTATTCTCCTGACGCAAATATGCTTCCTATCCCCAAATCTCTCTGGGGAATTATTTTTCTACTTTTGATGGAGGGCTGTTTTTCTCCACTCTCTGATCCTAATTAGGAATCAGAAAAACATAGGAATATTCCAAGTAGGAATCAGAAAAAAAGTAGGAATATTCCGAGTAGAAATCAGGAAAAGGTAGGAATCAGAAAAAGGTAGGAATATTCCAAGTAGGAATCAGGAAAAGGCAGGAATATTGCAAGTAGGAATCAGAAAAAGGTAGGAATATTCCGAATAGGAATCAGAAAAAGGTAGGAATCAGAAAAGTAGGAATATTGCAAGTAGGAAACAGAAAAAGGTAGGAGTATTCCAAAAAAGAATCAGAAAAATGTAGGAATCAGAAAAGTAGGAATATTTCAAGTAGGAATCAGGAAAAGGTAGGAATATTCCAAATAGAAATCAGAAAAAGGTAGGAATATCCCAAGTAGGAATCATAAAAAAGGTAGGAATCAGAAAAGTAGGAATATTCCAGGTAGGAATCAGAAAAAAAGTAGGAATATTCCCAGGTAGGAATCAGGAAAAAAGTAGGAATATTCCAGGTAGGAATCAGGAAAAGGTAGGAATATTCCAGGTAGGAATCAGGAAAAAAGTAGCAATATTCCAGGTAGGAATCAGGAAAAGGTAGGAATATCCCAAGTAGGAATCAGGAAAAGGTAGGAATATCCCAAGCAGGAATCAGGAAAAGGTAGGAATATCCCAAGCAGGAATCAGGAAAAGGTAGGAATATCCCAAGCAGGAATCTGGAAAAGGTAGGAATATCCCAAGCAGGAATCAGGAAAAGGTAGGAATATTCCAAGCAGGAATCAGGAAAAGGTAGGAATATCCCAAGTAGGAATCACCAAGAAGGCGCTGTGCTCCTGTTCCACCTCCCTGTTTCACCCCAAGCTCCAGGGCAGAGGCTCAGAAATGGCTCTCCGGCACTTTCTGCCCTGGCCATGGAACTACAGCTCCCGTCATGCCTGCAGAGAGGGAAAGGCATATTTTATTTATTTTTTTTTTTCTGGAAATGAAGCCTCATGTGACTTCCCAGCTGCTGCAGCACAGAGGGAGTCCCTGCAGGGTTTTTTTCCCAGGGAAATGGAGGTGTGCCCTGGCTGGCAGATGCTGTGATGGCATCTGCAGCGCTGCACATCGCTGCTGCTGCTGCTGCCTTCGGGAAGGACTCGGGACTGTGCCCACCTGCCACATTTTCCTGGGGATCTGTACACCTGTAACCAAGGTGCATTGCAATTAAACTCTCTCCTCCTTACATTCCGACATTCTCTCTAGCAGTTCTTCCTCTCTCCCCGTAACGTTTCCTGATGTGTTTCTAATTTCCCCTCACACTGGTTCTGTCGCTAACACGTTTTGTTTGCATGCATTTCACAGACCCAAACAGGGTTTTTTTTTTGGTGCTTCCCTAACTCCTGCAGCCTTTTATTTTTATTTTTTTTTTTTGCCATATGGGAGAATCACAGTGTGGCTGAAGTGGTGCCTCACAGGCAGCACATTGAATTCTCTGCCCGCAGGTCACACACCTTTCATCTGTCTGAGCCTCCTCAGCTCTTTGTTTGCACTGCTGAGCACTTGAAAAAGGGAATTTTGTAGTCCCTGGGAGTCTTTGAGAGGTGAGGCTGCTCGGGAGCCATACAGAGGATGCCCTGCTGGCTGTTGGGAGGGTCATGCTTACAAAAAGCAATGTTCTCTAATTGCTAAGGAATCCTTTTGGATGCAGTGAGGAGCCCGGGCTAACAGGACCGTGGCTGTGGCTATTTATAGAGCCTGGAATTCCTCCCCGGAGCTCAGGCATTTCACAGTGGGCTGTTCCCTTCCTAAGGCTGCACTTCCTCAGGAGATGTTTCCTGTTTGCTTTTGAGTTCAGGAGCTGCCGCAGCCGCAGGGAGCCTCTGCTGTAATGAGGCTGAAATGTGGAAGTTTGACTTTTTCTGAATTGCAAAATTATGACTCTTTAGCTCAGGATTTGCTGAAAGTCCTTCATGAAGCTGTTGTGCTGTTTATTTTTTCCCTTCCCACGCTGTTGTGAACTTGGAGAAAATCACAGAAGTAGAAATGTCATTGAGGGACATCAGTGGCTTCATGACAGAGGGATTGGGGAGCCGAGGGTGTGGATTTGCTGTTTGTGGGTTTCTGTGTCTGCACTGGATGCACTAGGAGGCTGAAATAAGCGTTCAGAAGAGGGGCTTTGTGTCCCTGACAAGGCTGTGTTCCAGGGAATCATGGAATGGTTTGGGATGGAAGGGACCTTGCACCCATCCAGTCCCTTGGCAGGGACACCTCCCACCATCCCAGGGTGCTGCAAGCCCCGTCCAGCCCAGCCTTGGGCACTGCCAGGGATGGGGCAGCCACAGCCAGGGATGAATTCCTGCCCAGTGCCCCGTCCAAGCCTCCTGTGTCCCAGAGCATTTGTGTATTCTGAGCACAAAGGAGCACTGTGCCAGCGTGGGTTTGTGCAAGCATGCATGAACACAGTGCAGCACAAACACGGGGCAAAATCCGCATTTCTGTGTGCCAGGGCAGGAGCCCTCTCTGTGCTCATGGCCCTTCCTAGGGGTGGTGCTGGAGGCTCCTGCCTGTCCCCAGCCTGCTGCACCCCCTGCAGGAGGGTGACATCTGTGCCACTGTCCCCCAGCACAGGCTGGTGCCAGGGCTGTCAAATATTGAACGCACTAAAACCTTGCGGGTCTGCCAGGGCTGTCAAATATTGAGTATACCAAACCCCCCTGGGTCTGCCAGGGCTGTGAAATACTGAATATAATAAACCCTCGTGGGTCTGCCAGGGCTGTAGGTTACATATTGAATATACCAAACCCCCTTGGGTCTGCCAGGGCTGTGAAATATTGAATATATTAAACCCACATGGGTCTGCCAGGGCTGTGAAATATTGAATATACTAAATGCTCATGAGTCTGCCAGGGCTATAAAATACTGAATATACCAAACCCCCCTCAGTCTGCCAGGGCTGCAAATATAATAAACCCCCCTAGGTCTGCCACAGCTGTAAAATATTGAGTATATTAAACCCCCGGGGGTCTACCATGGCTGTAAAATATTGAATATACTAAACAGTCATGGGTCTGTCAGGGCTGTAAGTTAACTATTGAATGTACCAAACCCCTGTAGGTCTGCCACAGCTGTAAAATATTGAATATACTAAACAGTCATGGGTCTGTCAGCGCTGTAAGTTAACTATTGAATATACCAAACCCCTGTAGGTCTGCCATGGCTGTAAAATACTCAATATAATAAACCCCCATGGGTCTTCCACAGCTGTAAAATATTGAATATATTAAACCCCTGGGGGTCTGCCAGGGCTGTCAGATATTGAATGTACCAAATCCCCGTGGGTCTGCCCGGGCTGTAAAATAATGAATATACTAAATCCCCATGGGTGTGCCACAGCTGTAAAATATTGCATATATTAAACCCCCATGGGTCTGTCAGGGCTGTAAAATATAGAATATAATAAACCCTTGTGGGTCTGCCATGGCTGTAAGTAAAATATTGAGTATACCAAACCCTCGTGGGTCTGCCATGGCTGTAAAATATAGAATATACTAAACACTCGTGAGTCTGCCAGGGCTGTCAAATATTGAAAATACCAACCCTCCGTGGATCTGCCACAGCTGTAAAATACTGACTATAATAAACCCCCACGGATCTGCCAGGGCTGTAAGTTAAATACTGAATATACCAAACCCCCCTGGGGTGTGACAGTGCCTGTGCCCAGGGCAGCCGCAGTGCTGTGGTTTTGCAGAGGCTGAGCTGCCCTTTGGTGTGTTCAAACCCCTCCGGGTGTCCAACCCCTGCCATAAATCCGTTTGTGGGTCCCTGCGCGCTCCTGCTGCGTGCCTGAGCACCGGGGGATGAATAAGCACTTTCAAGCAGCAGGCAGTGATGTTCTCCGAGGCTTTGATGTGCCTGAGCTCTGCAGCGTTTCCCTGCCTCCCTCTGCTCTGCCTGCCCGCTGCCAGGGCGCTCTGGGGAGCTGCTGGGCTGCCTGGGCTGCCTCACAGGCTCCAGGCTGATTTCCTGGAGCAAAGTAGGCCAGGAGGACCGGCAGGGAGAAGCTGGGGGATGGATGGGGTGGCGTGAAGTCACCGTGCTCCGCCAATCCAGGCACACGCAGCTACGGATGCCTCCCGATGCTGGCACCCAGCACACCTTTCCTGGGGCTTTGGTGCCTCCAGCCCGAGCTCAGCGTGCACCAAAGGGTTACTAGGTCAGGCGCAGTCGTTTGGGGGTGTTGTGTGAGGTGAGTGTGCTCAGGGGGTGCAGCTGAGCAGCCTGCACCCCGCGTTCTGCACTGTGCCCCTGCGTGCTCTCTGGTATGGCTGCTCTGCACCATCGCTGCCTCACCTGCCTGCCTGCCCCCCCTCACTCTTCTCTTCCCTCCCCACATCCATCCCCCTCGTGTCTGAGCACTGCTCCCGTACCTGTGCACTGCCCAGAACCCACCTGCTTCCTGCCTGTCCTCCTGGCTCCTGAAGCGCCCACTCGGCGTGGCTGGGGTGGGCTGGCTGACTCTCCCTTCTTGCAGAGAGAGGGAGGATGAGCAGCTGGCTGCAGGCTGGGCTGTTCCCCTGGGTCACTGCAGCCTGGGTTCTTCCCCAGCTGGCTGGAAACTGGGTTATTCCCTGCTCACTGGGAGCTGGGTTATTCCCTGCTCACTGGGAGCTGGGTTATTCCCTGCTCACTGGGAGCCGGGTTATTCCCTGCTCACTGGGAGCCGGGTTATTCCCTGCTCACTGGGAGCTGGGTTATTCCCTGCTGACTGGGAGCTGGGTTGTTCCCCTGGGTCACTGCAGGCTGGGCTCCAGCTCACTGGAAGCTGGGTTATTCCCTTCTCCCTGCAGGCTGGGTTATTCCCTTCTCCCTGCAGGCTGGGTTATTCCCTTCTCCCTGCAGGCTGGGTTTTTCCCCTTTTCACTGGCAGCTGGGTTGTTTCTCAGCTGGCTGCAGGCTGGGTTGTTCCCTGGCTCGCTGGGAGCTGGATTCTTCCCCAGCTCACTGCAGCCTGGGTTGTTCCCTTCTCCCTGCAGGCTGGGCTGTTCCCTGCTCACTGGAAGCTGGGTTTTCCCCAGCTCCCTGCAGCAGCTCAGCCTGGAAAGGAAGCTGGGAGCATCAGCAGGAGGAGGAGCAGAGTACTGTCTGTCCCTCAGCATCCTGCTGGACCCTTGGGTGGTGGCAGGGGGGAGCATTTGAGGGCATGGCAGTGACTCAGGTCTTGTGCCAGGCTCCAAACAAGTTCCTAACCTGGGGCCATCCCCTTGAGATGCTTTTCCTGCCCTTCTCTGGGGGGGCAGAATCTCGGCACTAACCCCTAAGCGACTTCCACTGTTCTCATCCTCCTGCCAGGTTGTTTGCCTGTTGTTCTTCATCCTCTTTTGACTTTCCCTTTCTCTCCCCTCCCTCCCTCCCTTCTCCCCTGATGCCCCTGTTCACTGCTAGGCCAAGCAGAAAGCATGGAGACGTCTGATATGGCGACAGCAAAGGTAGGATGGAAATGCTGCCGGCCTCACTGTGCGTAAGTGGTTTCACTTGGCACCTTCTTACTCTGTCTCTCCACCTCCCTCCTGCCCCCTGCCCACCCTCCCTGCTGCTGGGAGAGCCAGGGAATCACTCTGGGATGGGTTTGGAGCCCTTACAGTTGTGAGGCTGGAGGAAATGCTGCAGGGTTGGTGCTGGAGGCTGAGGTCGGGGTGGGAGGGAGGGGATTTGGGGGCTTGTGGTCCCTCCGTGGCATCTGAGGTGGGAGCAGGGATGCTGCTGGATGAGGGAGTGACACTAGATGGTGCTTTAGGGGCAGCTTTCCACTCCCAGGGATGGTTGTGTGAGGAGAAATTCCTTCTGGCAGCCTCTTTCATTTTTTTTTGGAAAGGATGTCGGGGGAGTGTCAAAAGCGAGAAAGTAATTCGAGCTTATGGATGCATCCACCCTTTTCCGTGAGGCTTCTCTGTTGCCTGTGCCTTGCTTTCACAGGGTTCTGTGGGTTCTGCTTTCCTGTGGGCTGGAATCTGGGAGTGGAACGGGGTGGATGCAGATGGGTTTGAGAGGTGGGAATGGCTGGGAGGCCTGGGGAGCCCCAGGCTGGAACCACTGGGTGCCTTTAGAGCCAAGTTTTGTTCTCCTGGGCACCAAAAGGACCCTCCTTGGGATCAGAGCAGGGTTAAAGTGCAGGGGATGTGTCTGCAGAACGTGTTTGAGGTTTTATCTCAACAAAGGGATGAAATTCAGCGTGGCTGGAGGGAGCCATGGCTTGCAGGGAGTGGGGAAGGGCATTCATTAATAGTTAAAAATCTGCTTTTGAGGCTGCTCTGGATCCTCCAGCGTGGCTGTATTCCAGGGAGAAACTCCTTCCTGGGTGTAGAATTCCCTGGTTAAACCCCTCGCTGATCTCATGGGTGCTGCTCACACATTGCAGGGCTCGTGTCTCAGCTGGAATCCGAGCTGAGCTCTCCCTGTCACATTTATTCCAGCTGTAACACTCCATCCTTTTCAATTCCCCTTCCCTGAGGCCTGGATGATGCTGGGGAAGGTTCTGCCCCGGGACTGGGTCGCTCCCTGATGCAGCTTTTGAGTTTTTGAAGTGTTTATCAATAAATTGCATTATGTGCTGCTGGATAAATGTTGCTTTATAAAGGTGAACTCATTCTCATATTTGCTGAAACCTCAACTGCTGCAAACCCTCTTCAAGCTGGAGGGCTTGGAAAAAAATATCATTGAGGGTGCTGGAGGGTCTGTGGTATTTCAGTTAGAGTTGTGGTGGCGTTTTGGGGAACTCAATTTAATCACTGGCTTGAAAAACCGACATTTTCCATGACAGGAACAACAGAATCACATGAAAATTGTTTTTCTCTGTACCTGTTTTTTGTAGGTTTTGGTTTTAATTAAAGGGAAATGTGATCTGCAGTGTTAAAGCACCATCTTAGCATGAATGTGCTGAAAAAAAAATCTAATAATCTTTTTGGAGAAATGGAAAACTGAGCTGAGTTTGAACCTTCTAAAACAGATACAATTGGGAATTAATTATGTAGACATTTCTGGAATGTGCACAGGTTTATGATATTTAGTCCCGAGTCCTTCATTTAAAACCCCCAAATTCTGTTTTCTTTGATGACTTTGAGCCAGTTACCCCTGTGAGGAGTTTGCAGCACTGAAGGGAGGTTGTTAATTTTGCTTAATTTCTGCTGAGCTCAGTCTGGAGGAATTTCTGAGGAGGTTGAAGAGATTTGTTCCCTCCCGCTGGAATGCTCCAGCAGTGGCCACGGGCTGGGATGTTCTGTCACAGCTGCTGTCCATTGTGTCACCCTTCCATTGGTGTCACCCTGCCATTGGTGTCACCCACCTCTCCATTGTGTCCTTCCTTTTCTGCTGAGGCACCTTCCAGGCTCATCACTGTCGCGTTTTCTGGAAAATCCCCTTGCCAGGATTTTTTCTCCTGGGGAGCTGAGAAGCTTCAGAGAAAAATGAAAACAATTCTTATCTCATTTGCTTCTCCTGTGTTTTGTTGTTTTGGAATGTGGTTTAGCGATTTTTTTATCCAACAGGTGCTTGTTTGATTGGTTTCATGTGAATTGTTTTTACTTAATGAGCAATCACAGCCAAGCTGTGTCAGGACTCTGGAAGCAGTCAGGAGTTTTCATATTCATTCTTTGTAACTTTCTGTCTGTATCCTTTCTCTATTCTTTAGTATAGTTTTAGTATAGCATTAATATAATATAATA
>JAWWMN010000088.1:4167377-4179474 GCA_035047745.1 Catamblyrhynchus diadema | reverse complement strand
GGTGCCAGCGGACCCCCGCTGTCCCTGGGGGCTGTCGCCAGCGGCCCCCCGCTGTCCCTGGGGGCTGTCCCCAGCGGACCCCCGCTGTCCCCGGCACCCCCGTGGCCGGGCGGGGCTGCGGGCCGTGTGCCGGCGGAGCGGGGCCGGGCCGTGCCCGGGTGCCATGGCACGCTGCGGTCCCGCGGCTGCTGCACATGCTCAGCAGCAGCAGCAGCGAGCGGGGCGGCTCAGCCCCAGCCCCCGGCGCTGCTGCCGTCGCTGCTGCTGCGCGGAGCCCTGCGCGCCTCGCCGCGGCTCCGGGGGCGCGGGGGGCGGCCGTGCCCCGGCTCGGCGCATGGGGCTCGGCGCTCCCCGCGGGACGCTCGCCGCCCGGGGCTGCTCCAATATGTGCTGGCACCTCTGGAGCTGTCAGTGGGCAGACAAGGACACGGGCAGCGGATTATCGTGGCTGTACTAATGAAAGGGTTCAAGCTCGCCTGGTAAGCGCGCGGTGCGGAGAAGGGCTGGGGGGGGGATGATGCTGTGGTCCCCCCTCTGTGGTCCCCCCGCTGTGGTCCTCCCGTCTCTCCCTGAAATGGGGGAAAAAGGGATGAGATCCGGCAAGTTCCGCTGCGGCAATGCCGGGGGGATCTGGGTGCGGGGAGGGAGGCACGGCAGAGGCTCCGGCGGTGGATGCGGCGCTGGGCCGCTGCTGCCCGGGCTGCTCCGCATCCGCTGCCATGCCCGGAGCGCTCCGGCCGCATCCCCCATCGCTGCTCCGCTGCCCGAACCGCCTCACCCGGCTCACACAGGGAAATAACCGCGGGCACATTCTGCCGGAGAAAGGTGGGGGGATAAAAAAGTGTTTTGGATGCTGCGTGCATGGAATGGCTCCTGCTCGGCTTGTCCTCTAAGCAGCGGATTTTGGGGATGCTCCTCGCTGCCGTGGTGCTGTAAGGACATCGAGAGCAGAGTTCCAGGGAGCCCGGAGCTGCCGGCAAGGTACCCGAGGACTCCATAATTCTTTCATCGTTCCGGGGTGTTTTGGGGAGAAACTCACCAGGTTTGGCTAAGTGGGCAGTGAAAGAAAACATTGTGTGGGTGAAAGGCAATTGACAAAGCTCTGTGTGTGTGTGTGTCTGAAATGTTCCCAGGAAGATATTTTGTTGGTCAAGTTTGTATTTTTCAGAAGTAGGTAAATATATATATATATATATATATATATATAATATATAATTGTTGGTCAAGTTTGTATTTTTCAGAGTTAGGTAAATATATATATAATATATATAATTGTATATATATACACAATTATATAGATATATAATATATTATTGTATTCTCTATTACATATATATATATATACATACATATATATATGTAGTAGAGGATACAATTACCTATCTATATATAAAATATAATATAAACTTGACCACCAAAGGCTTACATAGAATCCCGAGTATATCAAAACTATTTTAAATTTCCAATATGTCAAAACCACTTAGTTGGAATAAATAGGCTTTGAATTATGATGATGAAATTGATTTACCCAGAACTTTATCAGATGGGAACAGTTCCACGGTTAACAGAGGAATGTGACTTCGTAATTTGGGTTGAATTGGATGACAAGGGCAATGGGAAGGCCTGTTTCTTTTCCTTAATCCTTTTTTTTTTTTCCTGTAAAAAGGAAGTAATCATAGAAATAACAGCCTCCTTCTCAACTGTGCTAGTTTGCATCAGGATGAATGTGGTGCTTTGAGATCCTCGCCTGTAAAGTGTGAGAAAACAGCAAAGTTATTTTGCATGTTATTTTACTTATTGTTGCTATTTTAATTTTATCTTTTTTTTTTTTTTTTTTTTTCTGTGTAAAAAATAAAAGCACCACAGTATAGCACTAGGAAGCATCTTGTACTGGGCCCCAGGGGACAGACCCGAGCCAGGGATGACTCAATAGGTCATCTCTTTTTTCTAATTTCTCTAATTCTGTCTTTTATTTAATTACGCTGAGAGCCTTTGAATTTTCCCTGTGTGTACATGGCTGTGTGTCACACAGGCTGTACAAATGATACAGATATTAACACTTGATAATATTACATGATTTTCTTTTTTTTTGGATGAAAAAAAAGCCCCTCTCTCAGTGATCCGCTGCCTTCCGTGCTGTGCAGTTGGGCTGAGGAGTTGCATAATAGCTCGGTGGAGTGGCAGGAGAGCAAAGCATGTGCTGGAGATGCTGGGAACGCCGGGATGGAGCGGCTCTGCAGTGCCACGGCCCCGCTGCATCCCCACAAACCCGGCCGGGACATCGGGGCTGTGACGTTCCCAGTTCATCCCAGTTCATCCCAGCGCTCCTGGGGCTCCCGCTGGAGCATCCCGGTGCCTGTGTGGGCTGGGGGCCGAGCCGAGGCTCCGGAGCCTTCCTGGGGACATAACAGCTTACAGCGCTGGGGGAAGTGCTGGCCGGGCTGCAGTAGGTGCCGCTCTTCCCTCTCCCTTCCTCGGGCTCCGGGCACTCCTGGGCCCCTTTGTTCACCATAAAGATCCCGAGCAGTTCCCCCCAGCTCTCCTGGAATCACCTGGCAGGTGCTACCCAAGCCCTGCATCCTCAGCATCCCCTTCATCCCAGTCCCAAAATTAAATATTCTGATTGCTTCCCTTATTTAATTATACAGCGTTCTGGATCTCTGCAGCTGTCACTCTGTTCCCCCTAGGATATTTTGTTTATTTGGTTGTGCTGCAATATCCAGCACAGGAGGGTGAGTTAGGGATGTTATTTCAGGCCCTGCTTTGCCCAAATCTGTGTGTTTGTCCCTGCTGGATGGATTGGAGGAACAGAGATTTAAGGACAGAATGAATGCAGGGCTCTCTGAACCTGCTTGGGGTGTTTAATGTGGGCTGGACAGCCTTGATACAAAATGAGCTTCCAGGGCTGGGATTTATACAAAGGAAAAGCATGCAGTGCATGGGCTGCAAACAAATCCTCAGGTCCTTGGTGCAGGAGCAGCGCTGCTGGGGTTAACCCAGATTTCCTCCAGAGCCATGCTCAGAGAGACACATGATGTCTGTCTGTACCAGGGAGGGACAGAAAGCTGCCAGCAGCACAGCCTGCCCCGACCCTCCGGAACAGGACCTGCCTTTCCCAGATTTCAGGCCCCACATCCCTCCTGTGCTGTGGGATCACACCAAATCCCACTGGGTGGGACATCGGGAACCTCTGGGGCTGTCCTGGAGTTGCATAATAGCTCGGTGGAGTGGCAGGAGAGCAAAGCATGTGCTGGAGATGCTGGGAACGCTGGGATGGAGCGGCTCTGCAGTGCCACGGCCCCGCTGCATCCCCTGGATGTCCCCATGCTGCTCCCTCTCAGCACACCCTGCATTTCCTGCACTGCTGCTCCCTCATGGCATGCCCTGCATTTCCTGCACTGCTGCTCCCTCTCAGCATGCCCTGCATTTCCTGCACTGCTGCTCCCTCTCAGCACACCCTGCATTTCCTGCACTGCTGCTCCCTCTCAGCATGCCCTGCATTTCCTGCAATGCTGCTCCCTCATGGCATGCCCTGCATTTCCTGCACTGCTGCTCCCTCTCAGCATGCCCTGCATTTCCTGCAGTGCTGCTCCCTCATGGCATGCCCTGCATTTCCTGCACAGCTGTCCCCCCACACCATGCCCTGCATTTCCTGCACTGCTGCTCCCTCTCACCATGCCCTGCATTTCCTCCAATGCTGCTCCCTCATGGCATGCCCTGCATTTCCTGCAGTGCATCTCCCTCACACCATGCCCTACATTTCCTGCAGTGCATCTCCCTCACACCTCTCACCATGCCCTGCATTTCCTGCAGTGCTGCTCCCTCTCACCATGCCCTGCATTTCCTGCACCGCTGTCCCCCCACACCATGCCCTTCATTTCCTGCACCACTGCTCCCTCTCACCATGCCCTGCATTTCCTGCACTGCTGCCCCCCCACCATGCCCTGCATTTCCTGCAGTGCTGCTCCCCCACACCATGCCCTGCATTTCCTGCAGCAGCCACCTCACCCTGCCCAAATGATCTCACCCCCATGTGGCTCCCGGTGGCCCCGGGGCTCTGCAGCACAGCTGGGGACAGCCAGGGGGGCTGGGTGACATCCCCGAGTGGCAGTGGCACCCTGCAAGGAGCTTCTGTGCTGGCACAGCGTCCGGATGGCAGCAGTGATGCTGCAGCCCCTGAGGATGCTGGCAGGACAGATGACAGCAGCAGTTTGCCTCGTCACAGTCTGGTGTCGTGGTTCAATTGGTCATTTTTGTGTTTTAATGCTGTTCCCGTCTTTATATTGTGACCTGGTATTGTGAGAGAGAGCTTTTGCCTCCCGGCTGACATCACTGTTATCTCACAGCTCCTCAGGGACTGTCATCAGCCAGGCCTCGAGCTTTAAATCTCAGAAAGCCAAAAAACCACAGCAGCCCCTCCCTCCCCTTCCATCTCAGGCTGTGCTGCCTGCCCTGCTCTTCCTTCTTAGGAGTTTTGGGGAGTTCATGATCCAGCAGAGATGGAAACTAATTTAGATCTTTGATGAAAAATGGAAATCTAATGCCAGAAGAGCGTTGCAGGGGCAAAAACAAGCTGGTAGCCGCACTTGTTGTCCCATAAATGGGATACTGAGTAAAACTCTGCTCATCTGATTTTCCTTCTTTTGTGGTTCCTTCTGCATTGCTTGAGCTGCTGTGCTGCTTGGAATAGTTCTGAGCTGCAGAACCTGCAATCTGGAACCTACAGAGAAAAGAAGGGCCAAAGGCTCCACTAAAAATAAATCTGTAATTCATTTTTCTGCTAGTGCCTGTGGGTGAGGGGGGGGAAAAAAAAAAACCCAACAAAACTCTCAATGTTCCAACACCCTGCTTATCTGAGGGAAGGATCTATTATGTAGTTGTGGGGGTGGGATGGGAACTAGGTAGGGTTACAGAACAGCAGAGCTAAAATTAGCAGCTGTTTGATGTCAGGGAGCAGTGAAGATTGACTTGAGGCAGTTTCAGTTCTGCCTGCCGGAGGCTGCGGCTGCAGGGGCCCTTGGTACCTCCGCCAGGCTGCCCCTGCCCTTCCCAGCTCTGAATTTTGGAAATCCGTGTCTCAGGGTGTGCGAGAGGGGAAGGAGGGGTTCCTGAGCTGTCACTCTCGTCCCATTAGCAGCTGTTTGATGTCAGGGAGCAGTGAAGATTGACTTGAGGCAGTTTTAGTTCTGCCTGCCGGAGGCTGCGGCTGCAGGAGCCCTTGGTACCTCCGCCAGGCTGCCCCTGCCCTTCCCAGCTCTGGAAATCTGGAAATCGATGTGTAAAAGGGGAGAGAGGGGTTCCTGAGCTGTCACACTCATCCCACCCCGCTCTGCTCTCCAGCCTTGCCGCTCCTTTGAGATGTAAATGAACGGGAGGGAAGGTTCTGTCCTCACATCGCTGTGACACACAGGGGTGACAAACGTGGGTGTCTGGGATTCGTGGCTCCTTGATTACCCAGGAAATGATGAAGCTGCTTAAATCACTTCCAATTTGGTGTTGAAGCTGCGGAGCCTTAAAGAGCTGCTGCGTGCAATGAACTTCGTCCTGTGGCACTGCAAATGATCCCAAATGAAATTGGATTTCCAAATCAATTCTTCCTCAATTTCTGGAGAAGCTTGGCAAAATAGTTCTGTGAAAGTTACATAATTGTGCTGCTGTGCCCATTGTGCTGTTTGACCTTCACATTACAGGTTCAAAATGTTGCATTTTCAGTCTTTCCTGTCTTCATTGATTCTTCTGCTCCTACATCACCCTTTGTAGCTTTTATTCAGGGGGAAGAAATAGGTGCTGATAATCCTCGGTAAAAACCACCAGAGCTGACCCACATACATATAAATATGGTTTTCTGGGAAAAGGAGAGGCCTTAGCTCCTTATGAATTCTGCAAATGGATCTGAGGAATCAGGATGTTCCCGTTGGCTGCGGCAGGAAGAGCAAACCTCATTGACAGGTCGCTCATCTTCCCCTGCATCCAGAACATTCTGACCTGGCCACACGTCCTGAACCTTCTGGCTGGCCATAAATTAAGGTTTTTTTATCCTTTTCCAGCAAGAAGATGTCGTGCCAGGTGCCTGGAAGGACAGCTTGGAGCAGCCTTGGCAGGTTTATTCTGTAGATGGTTCTGTGGCACGCGGTCACTGAGGGGTAATTAGCAGGTTTTGCGCTCATTTCTCAGGCCTTGGTGTTATTTTTTCTGCCCTTTCCCATGGTGGGAAGCCCTAGGAAGCAGCGAGGAGCCTAATCCGAGTGCACTAAAGCCAAGGAAAAGCTTTGCACACATTTCCCTTGGCCAGGCTGTGCTCATGGGCACCAAGAGGGCAGAAATAGAAGCAGGATCAGCCCAGCACCAGTTTTTGTCCTGGCTGCACAGTGCCACGCTGGATTAATACCTGCAGTGGCAACAGGCTGTGAAACACAACTTTTATTTTAGCAAAAGTCTGAAATTACAGTGGAATTAAACCATTTGAAATAAAACCCAGGCATTTCCAAACCCCTGATCTGAGGCTGGGTTTGCTGTGTGATGATACCCTGGCAAAAGCATCCCTTTAATATTTTTGTTTCTTATGTGGTTGGTTCTTGGCATCAAGTTCTGATTTAAATTTGGATAAACATCTGTAATTTTGTCCTCTAATATGTATGTGCAGATTGAGACCTCTCTGGGGACAGGCAGACAGAGCAGTTCTTTCACTGGGGCCATGAAGAAGCTGCACTTTGCAGAGTTTGCTGCAGCACCCAGAATCTCTCCCCAGATCTCTCCTTGGGCTGCAGATTATTTTGGCTAATTGAATCCCAATCGTTTGTTTTGCTGGAAAATTGCCTTCCCCTCTTATCAGATGGCCAGATCACCTTGCACTGTCTCCAGTCCTCAGAAATGTCAAGTGAAGGGCAAACTGGAGTGGCTCTGCAATTCTGCAGCCTTTGCTCACTCAGGGCCTGCAGCTGAGGCCAATGAGGCAGCAGTGGGGCTCTTCCAGGGATTCTTTTCCTCACTAAAATGTGGAAAATTCAGTCGGGAAGAGATTAAACATGGAGCTGAGGCTGCTGGGTGCTGTTTGAGTGCTCGGTCCCTTCTGCAGGGAAGGAAGGTGCTGCCTGTGGGAGCTGGGGGTCACGAGAGGCACCTGTCACAATGACAGCCTGGATCTGTCACTGACCATTTTCATCCTCATCGTGCCTCTGCCCCACTCTCCCTGCCTGCAGAATGAGGCAAACCAGTCTCCCCGTCCTTTTCCCTGTGCCTAGAACAGAGATTTTCATGGAACGAGGGCTGGAAGAACATGTTGGGGAGAAATCAGTCTCCCCTTCCTTTTCCCTTTGCTTGAGCAGAGATTTTCATAGGACAAGTTCCGGAAGAAGATGTTGGACAGAAATCAGTCTCCTCTTCCTTCTCCCCCTTCCTGGAGCAGAGATTTTTATTCCCACATTTTGGAAGAGCTGTTGGACAGAAATCGGTTTCCCTTTCCTTCTCCTTGTGCCCGGAACAAAGATTTTCATAGAACAAGTGCTAGAAGAAGATCATGGACAGGAAGCAGTCTCCTCCTGGAGCAGAGATTTTCATGGGATAAGTTCCAGAAGAAGGTTTTGGGCAGAAATCAGTCTCCTCTTCCTTTTCCCTTTGCCTGGAGCAGAGATTTTCATTCCCACATTTTAGAAGGAGCTGTCGGACAGAAATCGGTCTCCCTTTCCTTCTCCCCCTTCCTGGAGGAGAGGTTTTAATGGGATAATTTCTGGAAGGAGCTGTTGGACAAAAATCAATCTCCTCTTCTTTCTCCCTGTGCCTGGAACAGAGATTTTCAAGGGACAAGTGCTGGAAGGTGATGTTGGACAGAAATCAATCTCCTCTTCCTTCTCCCCCTTCCTGGAGCAGAGATTTTCATTCCCACATTTTGAAAAGGAGCTGTTGGACAGAAATCACTCTCCTCTTCCTTCTCCCCTTTCCTGGAGCAGATATTTTAATTCCCACATTTTAGGAAGGAGGTTTTGGGCAGAAATCAGTCTCCCCTTCCTTCTCCCTTTGCCTGGAGCAGAGATTTTCAAGGGACAAGTGCTGGAAGGAGCTGTTGGACAGTGTCCCACGTTTTTAAGTGTCTGATTCACCCCATGTGTGTTGATAGTTGTGTTGCACTGATGAGAAGCACTCACATTGCTGGAATTTCTGCTGCATTTCTGCTCAGCAAGTGGGCAGGGGCAAGTCCTGGAAGAGGCAAAAATTGCCATCAAAACCCTTGTGGTGCTTCTTGACAGAATTACTCCATCCTGGTCAAGGCCTCTTCTGCTTTTTCCAGCTGAAATTGCAGATTTCTCTCTATTTTAAACAGTTTAAACTTTGGTTGATTGAGCAGCTGCTGTGTTTTTGCTTGAACTTTCCCCAGAACTCCTCTGAGTTCAGGCCCTGGTTAGAAAGTGCATCTTAATGCCATTATTATTTTAATTGATGCTTACTATGACTGGTAACTACTAATTTCAGGATTTTGAGCCTGTTTGAAGTAAATTGTAGAAGTTGCAATAATATATCCAAGAATGGAATATCCAAGCTCAGGAAATGGAGACACCAAACCCAAAATGCTGCACAGAATTCCTTTTCCTTCTGGTTCCCCTGCAGAGCCACGTGCTGGATACAAGATGCTGGAATGTTCTCTGAGCTTCTCCTTTCCTAAAGTTTTCCTTTTGGCCAGATTTAGGTCTGTGCTGTGTATTATATTTTACATTTTGCAGCGGTTTATTCCCCTGTAACCATTTTTTCCAGGACAGAATGATCTCTGTGGTCACAGCCAAGTGATCTGAGGGCAGATGCTCTGCTTTTTTCCCAACTAAAAAAAGATGCAAAATGCTGCCGCTCTCCTTTGCCAATGTCACAGCCACTCCATGCATGTGGCAGAGGAGCAGAGAAAGAGGAATTTGGGGATATTTTTTTTGGAAATTCATATATTTGGGATATATATTTTGAATAATAAACCTCTCAGAATACCAGGTTTGGTTGAATGTGGTTTTGGACCACAGCTAATTTCAGCCCTTGCAATTGGAAGGAGAAAAATGGAGGAGAAAATGAGTGGAATGAAAAGGACTTTGGGGGGAAATTAGGTGTATTTTGAGGAGCAGCAATGATTTGGTAACAGAAGAAATGTCCAGCTATGCACATAAAATTAGAACAAATTAGCTGGAGGGGGAACACACAACTTGTTTAGTTCAAGAACAGCTCCCTCTAATTAGAGTCATTCCCTTAATGAGATGCTGAGCAAATCAGGCTGTGTTTGAAGGACAGAAGGAGGTGGCCAGGCCTGAGCGTTGCAGAGATCATTGGCAAGGTCTCAGCCCTGCTGCAGCGGGGACACACGAGGTGCTCTGAGTTAAAGGTTTGCATGGAGCCAGAGGAGTTTCAGAGAGAGGCAGAGCTGTAATTTTGGTGTATTTCTGACCCCACAGGACCAGAAATAAAGCAGCTGTGGGGATGTGGAAGGAGTGCCCTTTGCTTGTGAGGCTGTGCAGCCCTCAGAGCTGGAATTTGGTTTTTTTTCAGAGCTGTCAGCTGCTAGAGAAATGGGATGCACCACCTGATGCACATTTTGGGAATGAGGTTTGGGAGGCAAAGCCAAGCTTAGCTGTAGGCTGTGAAAGAAGGATGTGTCTGGAGGCCAGGGCTCACAGAACTGAGCAATATTCAGTGCCTGCTCCAGCACTGCTTCAAATACCTGCTGCATTATTTTTCCAGCCGGAAGAACAAGTTCCCTGTGGATTCTTTTCTGTTTTAAAGGCAGCTGATAGCACAGCTGATCTGGGAAATAGAACTGTTTCTAAAATTGTGTTGTTTTACAGCAAAAGAGGCTCTTGAAAACAGAGATTTGCTGTGCTGGGAGATTTTCATGCTCCACATCCAGTTTGGAGGAAGAGATTTCATCCTAAATAGTCAAGATGGACAAAGGGTAGAAGAAAGGAAGTGGAATTAGTCCTGGTTTGCAGATGAGGCACACAGAATGAAAGGTGTTTTTTCTTTTAATTTTTTATTAATAGCTGTGTATTAATTCCCTACTGGAAGCCTAGCTGTAGGAGAGCAAAAAATTATTATAGCTTAAACAATTCTCTAAAGAGAGCAAACTCTGCTGAAGTAAGAGCAGGATGAGGAATGCAAACATCCATCCCTATCCCCTGCACCTCTCACAGGGGACTTGCCCAGAGCCACAACCTGAATCCTTGTAATTGTCCCAAAACAAGCTGAATCCTTAAAATTGTCCCGAAATAACCTAAATCCTTACAATTGTCCCAAAACAACCTGAATCCTCGTAATTGTCCCAAAACAACCTGAATCCTTGTAATTGTCCCAAAACAAGCTGAATCCTTAAAATTGTCCCAAAACAACCTGAATCCTTAAAATTGTCCCGAAATAACCTAAATCCTTACAATTGTCCCAAAACAACCTGAATCCTTATCATTGTCCCAAAACGACCTGAATCCTTAAAATTGTCCAAAACAAGCTGAATCCTTATAATTGTTCCAAAACAACCTGAATCCTTATCATTGTCCCAAATCAACCTGTGCCTTGCTCATATTTGGAGATACTACAATTATCCTGAGGACATTGGTTCTTTCAAGGATCACAGCCCAGATTAGGAGCTCAGGATGATTTGGATTTCACTTTGCAAGGTTTCCCACATGGAACTCCAAATCCCAAGGATGTCTGTGTGTGTCTTGGAAGTTTTGGGGGCAAAAATGCAGCAAGTTAAAGCAGTCCTTGAAACTGTAACACTCAACCGGTCCTAATTTTGCAATTATAGGTTTGCAATCATTGCAATCAATTAGGTTTGTAATCATTGCAAACCTTTAGAGTCCTGCATTGCTGCAAACTGGGCTGCTGCCTCTTTAAAAAATGGAAATAATAGAAAGCAGAGCTAGAGACTGAAAGAAGTGTGATATTATTGAAATATTGATCCAGGCTCCTGCCATTGGAGTGTCCTGTATAGGGCCAGGAGTTGGACTTCAATCATCCTTGTGGGATCCTTCCAGCTCAGGATATTCTGTGGTTCTGGTTTGTATTTATTAGCAGTTACCTATTGCTGTTTATGAATGTGACAAGTGAACGAGTTTATTCCATTTCTCTCCTGCTCCTGGCTGTGAGGATTTGACTTCAGCCTTGTTTCTTTCCCACAATTTCATATCATTCCATTGCTCATTGTTCAAAAAAAAATAAAAAAAAAAACCCAAAACTTTTAATACAGCTTCTCTTTCTCTCCAATATTTACATTCTTCAAATATTTGTTGACCACTCCACTTTGTTTACCCTTCAAGTTTGTTTTCCCAAAGGAGCCTCATGAGTGCCGGGATGTTTTTGTTGCTTTCCTTTGAACTCATTGCTCTGTAAGAAAATCTCTCTGGTTGTTTGCCACCCTTCTAAACGTGTTCCTGCTTGGGATTAACTGATCATACAGAGCAAATATTTCATCATTCCACAAGGGGTGATTGATCAGCTCCCAGTCACATCCGTCCTCCCTGCTCCTCTATCGGATTGCAGGAACATTTTTCATTTGCTTTCTGCTCTTTCCCTGTCCATTTGTGCTGCTTTCTTGCTTCCTAAATTCTTTAAATTGCTGGCTGTGGTTTTGTTTCCTCTGTTGCACCTGCCGGGAGTAGGTACAAAGCCAAGGACAGCAGCAGGGCTGCGTTCCTGCTTTTCCCAGACGGGAATCAGGCGCAGCCTCTGTTTATTTTTCCCCAGACAGGTTTTTTAAGTGTGTTTATACACACTTTCAAGATGAGTCACATTGTTACCTTCTGCATTGTAGAACCTCCGTGCAGAAGATGGCCTTTCCCAGAGCTTGTATTTGGAAATGCCCGAGTGTTGGAGGCAAATATTTCTATTTATTCTAAATATTTCCTGTTGCTGCCTGCTGTTCTAGCAGGGAAATCGATGCTTTGTGTTGCCTGATGAGGTTTAGGAGGCTGTGCAGCCCCTCAGGGTGAAAAGCCAGAGCTTTGTGGGAGCGGGGAAGTGGAATTTCGAGGTAATTGGGATGTTTATGTCCACGCTGACTGCCCTGCTCCTTTGTCGTCACAGAAGTGCTCCCTGGTGGTTTGCATGGCGTCATAGATATTATATTATATTATAT
>JAWWMN010000088.1:4146366-4157097 GCA_035047745.1 Catamblyrhynchus diadema | reverse complement strand
GAATTGCTAAAACAGCCTTTTCGATTGTTCCAAACAATGGGCAAATCTGATTGTTTGGGTTCTATTTTTTTTTTTTTTCTTCTTTCTTCTTTATTTTTTTTCCCCCAGCTTTCATTCCCCTCGCCCCTCCTGGTTTCCCCTTCACGCCCTGCTGTGTCCCCCATCCCCCATTCCCACAGGGACACTTATTCCTGCCGTGACATCTGGGTCCGGGGAAAGGGGGAGGCAGGAGGGGGTCGGGGTTGGATGCGTCACGAAGCTGCTGCTGCTGCAGGAATATGGTTGGATTTGTTTGCCCATGTGCTCTCCTGCCTCTACAAGGGCTCGTGGTTCCGCTCTGCCTTCCTCTGCCGGTGTTTGTGTATTTGCACTGATGGGGAGAGGCAGGATTTGGTTTGTGCCGCTTTTTCAGGCTCTGCTCCAGAGTCTATACAGGTGGCTTTGTTTTTTTTTAATATTTTTTGGCAAGGGAGAACAGTAGGAAGTGAGGATTCATTGCACTGTGTGTGTTCCTAGACAGGGAGAATCTGCTGAAAGCCCTAAAAAAATAGCTTTTTCTTAGACTGCTGGTGGCTGGCATTGTCCTGTGCATCATGGAAATGCTGCTTCAGAAAAGAGAATCTACTCCTGTTCCCTTGCTCCATTAAATCACATGCATCTGCAGGAGAAGCTGGTAGATTTAGGATGCAGCTTGTGATTTTGACTCAGTAGGATGGAAACTTCAAATCTTCGGGTTGTATTTACATTTACAGCAGAGCAATAACTCGGAACCCCCAACATTCTCTTGGAGAAGCACCCATGTGATGAAGAGCTGGGTGAAACCCTCATGTGATAAAGAGCTGGGTGAAACCCCCATAACTCAGAACCCCCAACATTCTCTTGGAGAAGCCCCCATGTGATAAAGAGCTGGGTGAAACCCTCATCTGATCAACAGCTGGGTGAAACCCCCGTGTGATTAACAGCTGGATGGAGCCCCCATTTGATAAACAGCTAGGTGAAAGCCCCATGTGATAAACAGCTGGATGGAGCCCCCATTTGATAAACAGCTGGGTGAAACCCTCATGTGATAAAGAGCTGAGTGAAACCCCCATGTGATAAAGAGCTGGATGGAGCCCCCATTTGATAAAGAGCTGGATGGAGCCCCCATCTGATAAAGAGCTGGATGGAGCCCCCGTCTGATAAACAGCTGGATGGAACCCCTATCTGATAAACAGCTGGATGGAGCAGGAGAATCTGTTAAAGGGAGAGGACAAGGTCGAGCCGGGTCCTCAGGACAAAGGGCACTTCGTCGCTCTTGCACTGAGGGGCTCGGGCCCTCTCTGGTTGTACCTCGGGGCTGGCCAGGGCTGCTGCAGGGCTGGAGCAGAGCAGGGGGGACACACGGAGGGGATCAATCAGAAGTTGTTGCTTTGTTATTTTCAGAAAGGTAACGGGAGGAAACATCAAGGGCTGAACAAAGGGAAGCGGCTTTGATCCCAGCTTTGAAGATCACAACACATCCATTAACTTGTGAGGGCTGTGCTGACGAGCTGTGGGAGTGAGTGGGACGATGCAGAGCTCCAGCTTTGTCTCCTGCTCCTGCTGCACAATGTCCCTGCCCGCCCCCGCTGCCTGCGGGCTGCTCCCAGCCCTCCTGGAGCCTTCCTCAGGCTCACTCCCACCGGGCTTTGTGAGCCCTGGACAAGGCTGGGCTGGGGATAAAGCCCATGAGGCCTTGCTGGAGTTGCAGCAGGGAGAAAAGTGCCCGAGCTCTTCTGGAGGGAATCTGGGAGTTGTATCACACCTACATCCCCACCCAAAAGTGGGCCTGGGTGTTCAGCACCAGCTCTGTTGCTTTATCTCACTCTCCCTTGGATGAAAGCACAGATGACAGCAGCATTGCATCCCCAAAGCACTGAAAGATTCTGATGTTAGCTTGGAAACGACAAGGATTAAAATAACCAGCTTGGATTTATTTTAATTTTTATTTTTATCCTTTGAGCTGTCAGGTTTTCAAAACTTCCCTCAACATCAAAGATGGTTGAACAGTGTCTGTTGTTGTTTTGTTTATTTCTTAAACAAGGCTTGGGAGCTCTGTTCTGCCCCAAGTTCCAGGCTCGGAGGTGTTGATGGAAGCCTCAGACATTGCAGTTCTTGCTGTTAATTACAGGAGCTGCTGACTTTGTGGTGGGGAGGGGAGGAAAACAAAGCCTGGATCTGTTCCTCCGTGGGAAGTACCTCTGCAGAGTGGGTGACCTGCAGGTGACAGTGGTGGGGCTGTGTCTGTCACCTTCAGAGGGATGTGAAATTCTTACTTTGTGCTGTTTCCCCTTCACTGCTTCCCAGATTTCTTTCTATTATCCATCATAGTTTGTTTTATGTGGCTTGCCTTCCTTTGGAGCAAGTGGAATTGCAATAATTTGTGACTGAGGGAGGGTTTAGGGTGTGATTTATGACCCTGCCCATTAATGACCCTTTCCAAGCTGTGGCTGGTGCGTTATTGGATTTATTATTCAGATCTCTCTTGTTGCATTTCAGAAACATTTTCCAACTTTTCCTCAGGATTTTTGCAGCCACTCCAAGCAGGAAGGGAGAGGTTTCTTCCAAGCTGGCTGAGGGGGGGTTTCTGTGAGAGATGAGGCCGTTTGTCCATGGGTCTGTCTGTCTCCAGTGGTAACCAGGATCGGGTGATCTACGGGGACAATGCCACGGTTAATAATGCATCTGCCCATCCTCGCACTGCTGGCTCCGGGCAGAAGGCAAATTCCTCCCTAATGCTTGCAGTGATTTGCTAATCCTCTGAAGCATAATAATTGCATTAATTTTATTTCATGAATATGTAAACATGTGATTGGATGTCACGGGAGGACAGCGTTCTGTGAAATGGCAAAATAGAATAAATCTTAAACAAAGCTGGACTTTCCTGCTAAAAAACATGCAGAAGGCAGACTATTTTTATGATTCTTTTCAAAGCACTTGTCATGAAACACTCCTTGGTTTCTGCACAGCCCTGCAGGTGTCATTGCTTTTTTGACTTATTGCTTTCTCTTTTGTCTCTCTTGCTGGGAGATGTAATAGAAATATAACATTTTGTTACTGCTTGTAGAGCAATGGCAGGCCCAGGGAATTGCTCGAGGATCTGTGCAGGTTTTCATTCTTGGATTATCAATTTGAAGGGAGTGTAGGTTGGTGATCGAAAGTTGTTACCATCTGCTTGCTGTTTGGGAGACTGCATAATGAGCTGCTGAATCTCCTCGTTTTCCACTGATGTCAGACTGGATGGCAGAAAAGTATCTTTGTAGGCGTCTAATTAACCCCTCTAATAGCTGCTTCTGAGGAGAATTAACTCTTTTCAGTGCCACAGCCAGGCCTGAGGTGCCTTCTTGACCTTTCTGTTCTTTTCCAGACTGGCAGCACAGTTCTGTGCTGCCCTCGAGGATCTCCTCTGGTCTGGCTCAGGAAAGTGCAGGCACAGGCTTGGCTTTGCACAGCCCATGGATTTCAGACACAGAGAGTTCAATATGTGCTTCAATCTGTGCATTTCTGCTGGTTTGGGGACATATTGCTCAGCACTTCCAGAGCTCAGCTCAAATTGCAGCACAAACCCCAATTCTGGGCCTGGCAGAGCTCGTTACCAGGTCCGTGCTGCAGGGAGAAGTGAGTAATTGCACGATGACTCTTGGAAAGCAAATTCTTTTGAGAGCTGAGGGAAGACTTGGAGGCCTTTAAGCTTTCCAGATCAGGACTTGCTTGAGGGAGTCCAAGGGGTTGAGAAATGCACTGCAGGGAATGCTGTGGGTGGTGTTTTTCTGCCCCTGAGAAGCTGCTGGTGGCCACAGCTGAGTACCTGAGGCTGCTGCTTGTTTAGCTCAGCTGCTCTAGTTGCAAAATTCTTTGGTCCTTTTCCTACCTGTGGCTGAATTCTAACTCACATCCCGCAAGTGGCAGAGCCAGAGGGATTTGCTGTGCTGAGCTGTGTCACAGGTGTGTGACAATGCCCTGGGGAGATGGCTGCTGGCTCTGGGGGCACATTTGGGAAGGAATTGCTTGTGTCAGTCCCAGGGATGGCTGTGATTTCAGAGCTGCTGGATGGACAGACTTTGGTGTCACTCCAGGATGCTTGGGTGTCATTCATGCAGGATTCGTTTACCAGACTGCAGCAAGGGCAGGTTTCTCGTGGAGTTCTCCATGAAAACATTATAAAGAGTTCCTTTATGGTTTTAAGAACACCAAGCTTATCTTCTGGAATGCCTTTCCCGAAGTGACAGCTTGGTGAAGCTCTGTTCATCACCTCGTTCAGATCCTTACAGGGAATATTCTGTTGGAGGAGGAAATTTGGCCTTTCTGTGTCTCCCCTGGTGTCTCAGGGGCTGGTCTGTGCTTTGCCAAATGTTCTTTTTCATCAGCTGAAGGAAAGCCTGTAGAATCCCAGAATGGTTTGGGTTGGAAAGGCCCTTAAACATCATCTGTCCCATGGGCAGGGACACCTTCCACTATCCCAGGCTGTTCCAAGCCCCAGCCTTGGAATTCCAGGGATGGAGCAGCCCCAGCTTCTCTGGGCATCTCTGCCAGTGCCTCCCCACCCTCACAGGGAACAATTTCTTCCATTTATCCAACTTAAATTTCCCCTCTTTCAGCCTGAATCTATTACTCCTTGTCCTGTCACTACAATTTCTGCTAAAAATCCCTCTCCATCTCCAAGATCCTGGCAGGCCGCAGATTCTTTCCTACACTGCTGCAGATACTGATGCTTTTCCTCCACTTCTGAGCAGAGTTTGGCCCCTTCCAACCCACCCCACGCTTGCTGATGGTATTTTGGTGAGGTTTTTTTCCTTTAGGGACAGCAAGGACATAAAGCAAGGAGACAAACCCAGCCTTCTGTGCTTTCAAATGCTCTGTGCAGAGGTTTTCACCTCAGAGCAAAGGGGCTGCTGCTTAGGTGGGCTTGTTTGTGTTCTGTCCCTCACTTAATCTGTCCCATCCACTGAAGGCTGCTCTGCAGGGGGACGTGAGGCCCTGAATGCACTCTGGGCAATTAGGTCTCTAAGGCGTTATTTATTACAATTATTTTTTTTTTCAAAGTGGGTCAGGGCCGTTTTGGCATTTCAGGCGTGGATTCCTGGTTCAATTGCAGGCCTCGGTCGCCATGGCAACTGCAGAAAGCGTTCGTCATGGCTGGGCTTGGGCTGGATTCAAACTCCAGGGAAGGAGCAGGAGCAGGGAGAGCCCGGAGGGGCTCGGGGCAGGGGCAGCCCTGTGCTCTCCGTGCCCATCCTCGCTGGCATCGGCCAACAGACCCCTCATTTTCTCTGTCTGTGGAGTCCTTCATGTGAGAAATACTCAGCTTTTCCCAGTTATCAGGAAATTCAGCCCTCCTGGGTTTGATATTTGTGCCACTGACTGCAGGGAGAGCCAGAGAAGGAGCCCCTGGTGTTATTTTCCCCCCATTTCTGTGAAGGTAAGAATCCACACACACCTAAGATGATATTTGTGGATGGATTTAACTTTTTAGGCTAAAAAACGAGCTTGAAATTAGCTTGAAACCTTGAGTCCTTCATGTCAGAAATATTCAGCTTTTCCCAATTATCAGGAAATTCAGCCCTCCTGGGTTTGATATTTGTGCCACTGACTGCAGGGAGAGCTGAAGAAGGAGCCCCTGATGTTATTCTTTCCCCCCTATTTCTGTACAGGTGAGAGTCCACATGCACCTAACACAACATTTGTGGATGGATTTAATTTTTAAACTAAAAAACGAGCTTGAAACGAGTTCTTCGTGTCAGAAATAGTCAGCTTTTCCCAGTTATCAGAAAATAGGAGGGAAATTCAGCCCTCCTGTGCCACTGACTGCAGGGAGAGCCAAAGAAGGAGCCCTTGATGTTGTTTTTCCCCCCTGTTTCTGCAAAGGTGAGAATCCTCATGCCCCTAACATGGTAAATGGGGATGGATTTAATTTTTTAAACTTAAAAACGAGCTTGGAAGACAGAATCTGCCCAAGGTTGTGCTTGGCAGAGCTGGCACCAAAAATTGTGGCTACGGCAGTGTGTGAGCTGGGCAAAAATAAAATTGCCAGCTCTAAGCAGTGATCTGAATGCATCTGAGTGATCTAAAACATCTAAGCTGCTGCTGCTCCTGTGCAGCTGCAGTTCTGGGCTGTGACTAAAAACCCACCTTGAGGAGTTTTGTAAGACCTTAAAAAGACTAAAATAGCACCAAACTTTCTGCATTTTTCATCTTGAGTTTCACCTGCATGCTGTGGCAGCTGTACCCTGGTTTTGAGCTGCTCATTTTGAGCTTTCATTGAGCTGCAGCAAAATCTCCCAAGTGCAAACTGAAAGCAAACAGAGGCTGGACTGAATTTGGCTTTTTTTGGCCTTTACAGAGCTGCTCTAAACTCAAGCTCAAAGTGAAACTGAACTCGCACGAAGTGAAAATGAGTCAGGGGTTGTGTGTGGTAAACTCAGGTTTCGTAGAGCTGTGGAGGAAAATTAAATCGATGTGCTGAGACAGGTTTAGCCAGTGATGTGCTGGTCAGGGACAGTGGCTTCAAATTCTTGCCTTGTGTTTTTGGGGACCTCTCACATAAACCAGTTTGTGTTGCCTCAACAACAAGCAGGACCAACACAGCCTCAGAATTCAGAGGTTTTAACTAGAAGTCTGCTTTTTCTACAGTTTGTAAAAATGGCAATTCAGAACCAATTCCATCAGTTCAGAACCAATTCCATCTCTGGGACTGCTGCTGATGAATTTGGAGTCACCAATCTAGCTCTGCTGGGCTGCTAAAATTGAGTTTAACAGGAGCACAGACCAGGTGAAACACCATTTTGACTGGATCAGCTGAAAATCTGTGAAGGAAACTGATGCTTTTTAATACTTCAATAAACTAAGAAATCCCTGATAATTTTACTTCATGTTATACATGAACTGTGGCAGGCAGAGCTGCTGGGAGAATGATCCAGATCATTTTTGATTTGTGTTTTCCTTCAGTTATTATTTGGGGGGGATTAAATCTTGAATATTGCTGCAGTTATTGCTGCACTGGTTTAGCATTCAATATTCCTGTGCCTTGTCCAGGGAAAGGGAGGGCACAGGACAAGATGATGTGACAATATTTCCCTTGGGGATGTTCCATTGCTCCTTGTGAAGAGCTCCAAGCCAAGGAGGATTGCTCTGCACTGGAGCTGCCGTGGGGTTTGGGTGATATTTGAACAGGTTTTCATTGCTCTATATTTCTCATCCTACTGAGTAGGAATAGGTAACAGAGCAGAGTTTAAATTAATCCACCTTCCTGCCTACAGAACATTTCGCACACCCATTTTCATTTCAAGCCTGAAGTGAAATTCCACACTTTCTAGGGGTGCACACATCTTCTCGGGGCTCCTGGGAAGCTCCACGCTGCTGTTCCTGCCCCGTGCCAGCTCCTAGGAAATCTGATTCTGGCCCTGTTTGCATAAGCAGCCTGGCTGGGTGCTTCCTGCAGGCTGTTCAGGGAAAATTTCATCACTCGTGCATTGACACAAGCAGTGAGCAAATAAAGGAGAATTTACAAGAGCAGTTCATCCAAAACTAAACCAAGCCAAACCTGGGGAGTGTGTTACGCTGGCTGCTTGTATCTAACTAGTGCTTGTAAATTGGTTTTGGCGTCTTCAGAGGTAAGGAGAGATGGATATGGTTTTTATCTGGAAATTAATGAAACCTCAGGCATGTGTTCAGCTCCTCTAGGTTTTCAGGGAGGAAATTATCCTTTTGGAGTATATTGCTGTGCATTATTGTGATTACTGTGTGCAATTTGGCTTTAATCATAGCCCTTAAGAGTCTGAGTGTAACAACTTCTTTAATTCAGTCCCTTGCAGCTGTAATTCTTCCATCCTTTCCCTGCTGCCTGTGCTGTCAGATGTTTGGTGTTGCTCATGAGAAAACAGGCTCCTGAAGAAGTTAGCACAGCTCCAGTCCTTGCACCAGGCTCCTCTGTGACCTGCTGACTTGGGCAGCACAGCTGGAGAAGCCTCGAGGATGTCTGGGCTGGTCAGAAATAGATTTGACTCCTGAAGGAAATGAGTGACGGAGGGAAAAATGGGGGTAGTGTGTGGGATTTTGAAAAGTCTGGCAGGAAGGAGAGGCATCAAAAGAGAAGGAGCAGTGAGGAAATCTGAGTTTTCCTGTTCTGTGTTAGTTTGTGCATTACTGGCTTGCTGATCTATGTACTGGGGCATTTGCTGAGGAAAGAGAAATTTCATCCCCCTCACAATTTCTGTAAAAGTCTGAAAGGCCTTGCTTTTCCCATTGTGAGAAAGGAACTTAATTTTTAATTTTTTTTTTAATCACAAAGGCTTTTGGGTCACAGCAAACTGTTTCCATGCCCAGCTCTAACTGGTGTGGGAAAGGATGGCTCTGTACAGGAAATGCTGCATTAAATGTCATCACGACTCCCCTCCCAGAGCCCAGGGGTTTCTGATGCTCTTTGATGGGGTGTTTTCTGAAAGGTGTGACCCCGTTTTCGTGCATCCTGTTGAGAAGAGCTGCACTAACAAAGGAGGGGCAGAGCGAGGCTGTATTGAGCACACGCTGACACCTCTCTCATTCTTCAGTGCACACTTGATTTTCCTAAGCTCAGATCACTTGAAACTCCAGGAGCCAACGAGTTCCTTCTGGTGGGCATTGCTCTGTGGTCTGAGGGCTGGGAGGGTGGTTGGAGAAAGGCACTGCCAGCAGTTCCTCTGGTAAAGGAGAAGTGCCTAAATCCATGGGGGGCATGGGGTGTGCTGCTCTGACAGCTCAGGAGGCAGCTCTGTGCTGTGGCTGCTGCCCAGCTCGGGGTGTTCCAGCCTGGAGATGCTCTAACCCCGCTCTGTGCCCTCCCCGCAGTACCGCCAGTAACTCCAACCGCAGCACGCCCGCCTGCTCCCCAATCCTGCGCAAACGCTCGCGCTCGCCCACGCCGCAGGACGCGCCGGGGGACGCCATGGTGGAGAAGGGCTCCGACCACTCCTCGGACAAGTCGCCATCCACGCCGGAGCAGGGTGTCCAGAGGAGCTGCTCCTCCCAGTCAGGCCGCAGCGGGGCCAAGAACTCCAAGGTGAGGGCGAGCGCGGGGACGCGGGGACACGGGGACACGGTGCCGGGCTCTGCCACGTTGGCTTTGTCCTCTGCCGCCTTCTTCTCCGGCTGGTTCACTCCCTCTTCCCACGTGGGGTTTCTGAGGGTTCTCCTAACTCAGAGTCCTTCACCTCGGTCAGGCTCAGCACAGCTCTGAGGCTACAGCTTTCTCTAGGTCCTTTCTCTCAAGGTCCTGCTTTCTCTAGGTCCTTTCTCTCGAGAAAAGGTCCTTTCTCTAGGTCCTTTCTCTCTAGGTCCTGCTTTCTCCAGGTCCTTTCTCTCAAGAAAAGGTCCTTTCTCTAGGTCCTTTCTCTCTAGGTCCTGCTTTCTCTAGGTCCTTTCTCTCAAGGAAAGGTGTTTTCTCTAGGTCCTTTCTCTCAAGGAAAGGTGTTTTCTCTAGGTCCTTTCTCTAGGTCCTTTCTCTCTAGGTCCTTTCTCTAGGTCCTTTCTCTAGGTCCTTTCTCTCTAGGTCCTTTCTCTAGGTCCTTTCTCTCTAGGTCCTTTCTCTCTAGGTCCTTTCTCTTGAGGAAAGGTCCTTTCTCTCTAGGTCCTTTCTGTCCAGGTCCTGTTTCCTCTAGGTCCTTTCTCTCGAGGTCCTGTTCCTTGGGAGGCTCTGTGGGAAAACCCCTCCACCAGGGGTTTTCAACACACCTTGAAAATCAGCTGTTGCAATTGCTTTTTATCATGAAATAAACAAGGTTTTGCCTGTGAAGGGCCTGTGCATTTCCCCAGTCCTATCCAAGCCCTCTGAGGTCAGTTCAAATTGCACAGAATCACTTCTCCAAGCCTCTGCCTATTCCTCCAATGGCTGCAATGTTATGGCTGGCTTGCCCAGCGTAGCTGATATTTTCCCCAGGAAGGTTTTGTGTCTTGTCTTTGCTGTGCAGGGGTAAAGGATTTCAGGTTTGTCTCTAGGTTTTTGTATGAGGAGTGGGACCTGGGAAAACATACACAAGAGCCTGGGGTGCCAAATAAACCTTTGATTATAACCCTGAGATCAGTGATGTGTCAGCTGTCAGGAGCACTTGTGTTTGCCCAGATTTTTGAAGTGAGACGTTTCAGCCTGAATAATTTCACAGGCAGAACTCTGATGGCTTGTATGAAATGAATTGTTAGATCTTTGCCTGATTTATTGCTGGATTGTGTCACAGACAAGAAATCCTCATCCCCTCCCCTTCGTGGCCACTCAGCAGAGGGAACAGCACTCAGTGGCCCACATTCTGATCTCTCACCACTCTGGGGGGAGTCTGTGAGTTCAAAAGCGGGGGGGAAAAGGGTTTTTCAAGCTGAATCATTGGCGTTCTGAGGTTGCCCTTGAGGTCAGCCTGGCTTCCTGTGCTCGCAGTGACCTACAAACCCCGTCCCAGTGCTGGTGACACCCTCAGCACGGGGTTGCCAGCACTGAGTTCCCAAAGGAAGCCACGGATGGGAGGCAGGAGGATGCAGGGCACGCTGTGCTCGGAGCCACATACAGGGAAATGGGCTCCTTGGGAAGGGGAACTGTTGTTCTAGGACACGAAAAACACAAGCACACACCGCTGTTTTCAAGGTGAAGGAAAAAAGAAGTTTATTTTCTAACTCTAACATTTATAGTTTTCTAAGAGTGACAGTGGATTGGAGGGTGACAGTGCCACCTCTCCAATGACACTGGACAAACCA
>JAWWMN010000088.1:4085922-4116638 GCA_035047745.1 Catamblyrhynchus diadema | reverse complement strand
TTATCCATCCTTAATATAATATAGTATCTTAAAATAATAAATTAGCCTTCTTCAATATAATATAGTATCCTAAAATAATTCTTTAATACAATATAGTATCTTAAAATAATAACTTAGCCTTCTGAGAACATGGAGTCAGGTTCTCAATTCCTCCTTCATCCTGGGGACCCAGCAAATTCAATGCTGTTTTTCCTGCAGACAATGTACAAGGCCAGCCAGGAGAGTGAGTGCTATGTCATAGATGCAGAGGTGCTCACCCACGACGTCCCCTACCACGATTATTTCTACACCATCAACCGCTACACCTTGACTCGTGTCGCCAGAAACAAAAGCCGACTCAGGTACCTCTCCTGGGAGTGAATGATGAGCAAAAAGCACCTCTGGGAGGGGGTTTTGGGTTTTAGGAGGGATTGAGGGGGTTATTTCTTTGTTTATTTCTTTTTTTATTATTATTTTTTAATGCTTTCCTTCCCAGCCAGCATTAAACACCTTTGGTTTGTCTGTGCTCCTGGAGTTCTCTTCTTTCCCCTGGGTTTTGCCCTTGTTTTAGCCAAACTTGGGCTTTGATGTGCTGGAAGTCCTAAAGGCAGGTCTGAGACCTGTCTGGGACAGTGACAATCAGGACAGAGGCAGCTGTGCAAGGAGAGAGGAGTCAATACCTACAAGAGAAGAAACCCAACAAGCATTTTATTTATTTATTTTTTCACTTCAGGGACCCAGTTTACAGATTTTTAATGGCACATAGAATCTGTGTGTGTGGGTGATTTAAAACAAGTGATTTATTGCTGACACACCAGCTGCTGTGAGGGACAATGTGCAGAGTTCTCTGGGAATCACTGGGCTCAGTGTCTGTGAGGATTCTGTCACTTCTTCCTTGTCCTGCTGCTGGGACATTCCTGTCACCAAGGGTAGGGGCAGGATTTTCACCTGCTGGGTTGACATCAATGCAGAGGAGTTACAGCTGCATCAGGGGGAGGATTTACAGATTTTTCTTGCCTCTCTCTTGGATGCAGGGGTTTGCAGAGCACTGCAGACTGTGATAAGCACAGGATCTATGATAAGCACAGCATGAACTTCTGGGACTAAACAGAGGAACTGGGTACTGGGCAAAGCTATATCCCTGTGACTTCAATAATGATAATCCAAATGTCTGCCAAATGGCCCTGGAGTGCTCTTGGGAGAGGCTCTTCCTGCCTTTGGAAGGACTTTTCCATCAGTGCTTCTCTTCTGGAAACGTGAAGGGCTGAGAGCATTCCAGAAATAACAGTGCACATGATTATTTCCTGGATTTACACTGACAAAGATTGTGAGTTGACATCACCCCCAGGCAGCAGCACCAGGGGAATGAGTGACCTGTTCCTCCTCACAGGGTTTCCACAGAATTACGCTACAGGAAGCAGCCGTGGGGGCTGGTGAAATCCTTCATTGAGAAGAATTTTTGGAGCGGCCTGGAGGATTATTTCCGTCACTTGGGTAAGTGGCAGTGCCACTGACAGTGGCACTCAGGTTTCTCTGGGAGTGAGCAGCTTGAGCCAGCCTTGGGGTGGTTTACAAAAGGGGCTACCACAGCTGGAATAAATTACCTGCTGGAATTAATGAGGGCAGCAAGTCTTGCTCCCTGCCAGGCAGTTTGGTGTCAAATTTTGGTAAAAGGTGTGAGGAATGTGCAGCACAAATCTCTCAGGCTCTGCCAGCTTCTTTGGGCGAGCTGATGCCTTTTTTGGGGCTACTTAAAAACAGTGGCCAAGCAAAATTAAGAGACTGAAAAGCAGATTTATTTATTGAAGGGCCTTCAGGTACATTTAGGGCTGATAAAAATGGACAATGGGTCAGGGGTTTCACACTTTTATAAGTTTGGTCCGTTTGCATTTTGGGGGTGAATCTTCCAATTGCAGCTTCAGCTAATGAAGTCATTGACCCCAAGTTTGCTGCCCCAGCTCCCTTTTGTTTCCATCTCTGGGGCCTGAGGCAGTGAGGTGTCCTTGATTGCCAGGCCTGGAGAGGAATTGTTGTGTCTGCCCCAAATGGGGAAGCAGCAGCTCCCACTGGGTGTGGAGTTCAGCTCCACACCAAACAACTGCAGGGTTACAAATATGTGAAAAATATTAAAGCTAAAATCCTAAGGGATCACAGCAGAGGGGTTAAACCTTTCTCTCTCTATGAAATGCTCCCTCTTGGTGCTACAGAGAGCGAGCTGACCAAAACAGAGAGCACGTACCTGGCCGAGGTGCACAGACAATCCCCCAAAGAGAAGGTGAGCAAGCAATCCACGGTGCGGCGGCGGAAACGCGCCCACGCCCACCTGAGGGTGCCACACCTGGAGGAGGTGCTCAGCCCCGTGACCACCCCCACGGATGAGGAGGTTGCCCATCGAATCAAGCACGTGGCAGGTGAGCAGCTGCACAGCCCATGGGGATGGGGACGAGCAGGGGTTTGGGCACCCAGGGGAGTGTTGGGGTTGTAGAGGATCAGGGGTTCCTTTCCCTGTTTCCCACCCCAAATGCATCCCCATCTCCTCAGGTTCCACTCAGACACGGCACATCCCTGAGGAGAGCCCCAGTGGCTTCCACCTGCAGAATGTCTCCAAGCTGCTCCTTGTCATCAGCTTTGTGTAAGTGATGGTTTTTTACTGCTCTCCTTCCCAGCCAGCATTAAACACCTGTGGTTTGTCTGTGCTCCTGGAGTTCTGTGCTCCCTTCTCTCTTTCCCCCTGGGTTTTGGCCTTGTTGTAGCCAAACTCTGATCTGGGAGTCCTAAAGGCAGGTCTGGGACCTGTCTGGGACAGTGACAATCAGGACAGAGGCAGCTGTGCAAGAAGATGAGTCAATACCTACAAGAGAAAAAAATCCAACAAGTAATAAGCATTTTATTTATTTATTTTTACATCTTATTATTATTTTTACATCTTATTTTACATCTTATTATTTATTTATTTTTACATCTTATTTATTATTACATCTTTTACATTTTATTTATTTATTTTTACATTTTATTTATTTATTTTTACATCGGGGATGATTTTAGTGATACATAGAAACTCTGTGTGTGTGGGTAATTTAAAACAAGTGATTTAGTTGCTGACACACCAGCTGCTATGAGGGACAATGACTGTGCAGAGTTCTCTGGGAGTCACTGGGCCACCCCAACAGGGCTCAGTGTCTGTGGGGATTCTGTCACATCTGGTCAGGCAAAACCTTTTCATGTCTGGTGCTGGGCAGTGATTTTGATGAGAGGCACAGCCAGCTGGACCCTTGAGAGATGATTTCTGCACAATGAGTAAAGAAACAGGTAAAGCACGAGGGATTGGAGTGATTTCATCAGCTCAGCAGCAGGAACTGTTTGGTTTGGGTCTTTCCTGCCGCACTTTTCAGGATTGGTGGGCTTGGACTGGGATGTGTTCTCCAAGTGAGCTGGGAATGGGCCCCTCACGTTCCTGTGACTCAGTTTAATACCCAAAGTCACTGTTTTTACTGTTCCTCTGTCCTTGGGCTCACAGCAGGCTTCATTTGGTGCTGCAGTGCTCACTGGGCAGGTGCTGTGGAGCAGAGCAGCCTAAATCAGCTATCCAGGCTTTTCTGACTTGGGCTCAGCTTTTCCTTAAGCTCCACCTGGCTCTCAGAGAGGTGGGGAGAAGCTGGGATTCCGAGGCTGAAATGGCAGCTCAACTTGAGCTCCTTTCTGTGTTCCCTGGTCCCAGAGGGGGCACAGATGCAGAGGTTTGCAGCACAGAGGTACCCAAGCTTTGTGCCCAGCTCCTGACAGCTTCACTTGGGTCACAGAGCCCTCTGTGCTGCTTCCAGAATATTCCTCTGGCCAGTTGCCATCCTCCTGACTGAAGTGGTCATAGTGGGCCATTCTTCCAGCAAAATAACTGCACTATTCAGAGCCAGGCACCAGGCTGGCATTTGGGAATCTCTTCCTGGGCAGGAGCAGAAATGCCCCCCTGAGCTGTGGGGGAGAGAGGAGCTGGGCAGGGCATGGCTGGGGGGGTTCCCAGTGCTGGGGTGGGGATGGGGAAGGGAGGATGTGGACAGTGTGTGTGTGAGACAGTGCCTGCACTGGGAATGGAGGATGTGAGCACTGTGTGTGTGTTTCAGTGCCTCACTGGGAACTGAGAAGGGAGGATGTGAACACTCTGTGTGTTGTGGTGGAGTTTGCAGGGGTCCCAGGACGAGGGAAGAGATGAGAATCTTGACTCCATGTTTCAGAAGGCTGATTTATTATTTAATATTATATGTATAATATATAATATATGTAATATATATAATATATATAATGTTAAATAATAAATCAGTCTTCTGAATAATAATAATAAAAGAATAATAAATTATATGTATTATATATTATATTAAAAGAAAATTATATATTAAAACAATACTAAAAGAACAGGAGAAAGGATTTCAACAGAAGGCTTGAAAGGAATAGAAAGGAATGATAACAAAAGTTCATGACTCTCAGAGAGTCCGAGCCAGCTGGGCTGTGATTGGCCATTAATTAGAAACAACCAACATGGACCAATCAAAGATGAACCTGTTGCACTCCACAGCAGCAGATAATTATTGGTTTTCTTTTCCTCTGAGGCTTCTCAGGAGGAAAATCCTGGCAAAAGGATTTTTCAGAAAATATCCTGGTGACAGCGTGTGTGTGCCAGTGCCTCACTGGGAAGGGAGAAGGCAGGATGTGAGCACTGTGTGTGATGTGGTGGAGTTTGCAGGGGTCCCAGGACGAGGGAAGAGATGAGAATCTTGACTCCATGTTTCAGAGGGCTGATTTATTATTTTATGATATAAAGTATTATATTTTAAAATATTTATTTTAAAATATATTTTAAAATATTATATTTATAAAATATACATTATATTAAAAGAAAATGCTTTAAATAAAATTCAAAGAAAATGCTTTAAATAAAATTAAAAGAAAGAAATTAAAAGAAAGCTTTTTCTTCTCAGGAGAAAAATCCTGGCAAAGGGATTTTTCAGAAAATGTGAGGGTGACAGTGTGTGTGTCAGTGCCTCACTGAGGATGGGGAATCCTGGATGTGAGAAGTGTGTGTGTGTCAGTGCCTCACTGAGGATGGGGAATCCTGGATGTGAGCAGTGTGTGTGTGTGTCAGTGCCTGCACAGCCACCTGCTGGCCCCAGGAGCTCAGCTGTGCTGAGGGAACTTCACCAGCAGTGCAGGCTCACGGATCTCTGTCTGTCCTTCCTGCCTCTCTCCCCTCTGCTCCTTTCCCCCTGCACTGCCTGAGCCTCCCCTCCCAGCCCAGTTTGTGTCACTCTGTTTCTAACCTGCAGCTGCTCCGTCTTTTCTCTTCCCTGCTCCCATTAGGATCTGTTTCAGGTACTGTCTCTCTCTTTTTTTTACCTCTTTACTCTCCCATTTCCCTCCCTTTCTCTGCATTCAGCACATCTACTCACCCAGCCTGTTCTGTCTGTCTGTCTGTCTGTCCTCCTGGCTCACACATTTCTTCCACGAGGTGAAGTTTTGGCTGCTCACTCAGATTAAATCCCCACCCACAGCATGGACTGAGCTCAGACACCTTCCTGCAGGGCTGGGTGTTGTCCCAGGTGCTCCTGGCAGGCAGTGGGCTGTGAGATGCTCCTGAAGTGGCTTTTTTCTTGTTTTCTCTGCAGTCTGGTGCTGCTGGTCATTCTCAACATGATGCTGTTCTACAAGCTCTGGATGTTGGAGTACACCACGCAGACGCTGACGGCGTGGCAGGGCCTGAGGCTGCAGGAGAGGTACAGCCACCCCTGCTGGGGCTCCCCTTGGGTTTTCTGGGTGCCAGAGGCTTTCCTGGCACACCAGAGCTCTGGGCTCTAAGTTTTGTGCAAATCAGATGAAGCTGAAGCGTGGATTTCCCCTGTGTGCATTTCCCCTTGTGTGCATTTCCCCTTGTGTGCATTTCCCCTGTGTGCATTTCCCCTGTGTGCATTTGTGCATTTCCCCCATGTGCATTTCCCCATGTGTGCATTTCCCCTGTGTACATTTCACCTGTATGCATTTCCCCGTGGGTGCATTTGTGCATTTTCCCCTGTGTGCATTTCCCCTTGTGTGCATTTCCCTGGGTGCATATCCCCCCGTGTGCATTTCCCTTGTGTGCAGATTTCCCCCTGTGTGCATTTCCCATGTGCGCATTTCCCCCTGTGTGCATTTGTGCATTTCTCCCCGTGTGCATTTCCCCCTGTGTGCATCTGTACATTTCCCCCATGTGCATTTCCCCCTATGCGCATTTCCCCCCGTGTGCATTTTCCCCTGTGTATATTTGTGCATTTCCTGTATGCATTTCCCCCTGTGTGCATTTCCCCTGTATGCATTTCCCTTGTGTGCATTTCCCCCCGTGTGCATTTGTGCATTTCCCCCATGTGCATATCCCCTGTGTGCATTTCCCCTGCAGCTGAAAAGCAGAATTAAGGCCACAGAGGATGCTGTGAATAAATGTTCAGCAGTTTTGGGCTGAGGGGGTCACTTTCCCTCCTTGGATGGCCAGACTTCCCTCTGGATGGGAAGCAGCATCTTAGAGTGATCCCTTGGTATCAGAGGAGAATTTGGGCCTGGGACACATGGTCTGTCAGGTTTGTGTTTTGGAAGGTGTGGATCCACATGTCCTGCCTGAATGGCCTCAGGTCTATTTTTAGAGGCTGAGAACATCCTGCATCCACTTTTCTGAGGTGTTTTTGTCCTCTTGTGTCCCTTTTTTGCAGTCCCAGTTGCTACACTTCAAGCATTCATAGCCATGTGCTACCACAGAGTTGGAATTTTTTGCCCTATTTGTGTCACTTCTCCTCCTTAGAAAAGGGAATTACTGTCTTCCCATACCAGCCCTGCTACTTCCCCACAGATAGATACTTTAGGTGATTATGGATACTTTTCTCTTCCAACCTGGTCATTCTGTGATTGAGTGAAAGACAAATCTCTGTACAAAGTGTGATTTTATGAGCCTTGCCCGTGTTTCTGTGGCAGGTTACCCCAGTCTCAGACAGAGTGGGCCCAGTTGCTGGAGTCCCAGCAGAAGTACCACGACTCAGAGCTGCAGAAATGGCGCGAGATCATCAAATCCTCCGTGATGCTCCTGGACCAGGTGAGGCTGCACAGCTGCAGGCAGGGCTGTGACCAGGGGGTCACTGTGTCCTCCCAGTGCTGCTCCCCATCCTTCAGCATCTCCTGCTTCCACCACAGCCCCTCAGGCGTGCCAGCTCCTTTAGACCTGTCTCCTGCTGCTGGTGGGTACCACAGGGGCTGTCAGGGGGCCACGGCTGCTCTCTCCCATCAGAGGGGTCCATACACATCAGGGAGAGAACCCTACTGGGCCAAAAACCTTATGTGGGCACATTTGGTGTCTAATCTGTCATCCCAGTTTGGAGAGCAAACTGGTTTGAGCTGAATTCAGGATTTGCATGCAGCTTTCAGGGAGGAAGGGGACAAAATCTTGTAGCATGAGTCCAGGAAATTCAGGGTGTGCTCCCTAAAAAGCACACAGGGCAGAAATGAGAGCTGCTTCCTCATAAATCCAGGAATATCAGAGTGTGCTCCCTAAAAAACACATTGTAGTGCTGAGATCACAGGGCAGAAATGAGAGCTGCTTCCTCATAAGCCCAGGAATTTCAGGGTGTGCTCCCCAAAAAGCACATAGAGCTGCTGAGAGCACAGTCCAGAAATTAAAGCTGCTCCCTCATAAGTCTGGGAATTTTGGGGTATGCTCCCTAAAAAGTACACAGGGCTGCTGAGAGCAGCTTCCTCATAAATCCAGGAATTTCAGGGTGTTCTTCCTAAAAAGCACACAGGGCTGCTGAAAACACAGTCCAGGAATGAGAGCTGCTCCCTCATAAGTCTGGGAATTTTGGGGTATGCTCCCTAAAAAGTACACAGGGCAGAAATGAGAGCTGCTTCTTCATAAATCCAGGAATTTCAGGGTTTGGTCCCTAAAAAACACACAGTGGTGCTGAGAGCACAGGGAAGAAATGAGAGCTGCTTCCTCACAAGCCCAGGAATTTCAGGATGTGCTCCCCAAAAAACAGGGCAGAAATGAGAGCTGCTCACTCATAAGTCTGGGAATTTTGGTGTGTACTCCCTAAAAAGCACACAGGGCTGCTGAGAGCACAGGACAGAAATGAGAGCTGCTTCCTCACAAGTCCCTAAATCTGAGCTGCTTTCCTCTAAGGAGAGAGAACTTAGGGAATGCTAATCCATGTCCTTGTCAGACAGTTCCAGCAGCTCACCTGGGTGTAGATAAGGACAGAGTTCAGCCTCCTTGGCTCCTCAGCACTGTCCTGTTGGTCTCACAGGAGTTTATTCTTAACCTGTTAATTCTGCTCCCCCCTTCTGGAAAATGGTGCCTCACATTCCCAGTCCCCAGCCCTGATTCTCTCCCCTCAATTCTGCTTTGGGGGTTTAAATGGGCCTGACTGCCACTCCCAAAATCACAGTTATGGTATCAATACTAGGAAAAAAAGGGAAAAAAAGGAAATTCCCAAGTTGTCTCCTCCAGGGCAGCACCACAGTGGAGAAATCTCTTGTCTTGCAGATGAAGGATTCTCTAATAAACCTCCAGAATGGCATCGGGTCCAGGGACTTCGGGTCAGATCCAGAGGAGAAAAGGAAACGTTTCCATTGACAGGCAGGAATACAGGAGGCCAGAGGACGGTGTGCAATATGTGTAAATAGGATATATAAATATATATATATAAATATATATATATATATACAGATATAAATATATATATTATATACAGATTTTAAGAGAAAAAAAAAGAAAAAAAAAAAGAAAAAAAAAGCCTAAAGAGGGGAAGGAGTGACCTCCAACACTGGCTGAACTGGAGGGGCTCTGGGAGTGTGGGGTGTGTGTGTGTGGGAGGGCTGTGCTCTCCCAGCACTGGGGTGTGCTTAGGGCCGTGCCCAGCTCTGCTCCCTGGGCCCGTGCACTGCTCCTCTGTAATATTCCTGTCTGTCTGTCTGTCTGTTCTGGTTTTGTTGTCTCAAAGGGAAGCATCAGTGTGAGTGCCCCCCATCCCCTCCCTGTGCATGGAGCTCCCTGCTTTGCTCTGGTATCTCCCAAGGGGACACTGTCACCCCCTCACCTGCTGCCTGCAGGGTTGGCAGTCGCTGCCAATCCTTGCAAAGCTGCTTTGGAGAGGAGGGGGAGCTGCTGTGGAGGGCAGATCCCCCTGGCAGGCCCCTCCTGGGAGCAGGAATTTGCTGTCAGGGCAGCCAGGCTGGCTCAGAGAGCCGAGCACAGAGCTGCAATCCCTTCCACAACCCCCCTGTGCTGCTCCTGCCCTGGGTGAGGGCAGTGCCTGCCTCCCAGGTGAGTGCCACACCTGTGACAGTGTCCCCTTTACCTGTTCTCTGCTTTCCCTGTGCCACTGAGCCATCCCTGTGCTGCAGGTCTGCGCTGGTGCTGGAATCACCACCCAGATTTAAACACAAAACCAAAATTAGGATTGATTTGCAAGCACTCCCACTACCCAGCTCAGCAAATCTCTCTCCTGTTTGTTCACCCAGCCTTTGTCTTGTCAAATCTGCGGGGGAAAAAAAGGGGGAAAAACAACAGCTTCCTTTCCTTGCCCGGGATAAATTCACATAATTGTATCTATGCAGCAACAGCCATCACTGTGCATATTTATGTGACTGCATCTGTGGAGCAACAAGGCTTCCAAAAATGCAGGAGAGGTCAGGAAGGGTCACAGGGACCAAGGGGGGAAAGGAAAAAGGGTCTGTCAGAGGGTGGCAGGGCAGAGCTGGCTGTGAGGTACACACATCAGCTGGGCAGTGCAGCCCTGGAGGGCAGCCAGGTGCTGGAGCTGCACTAGAAAACATCCAATGTGCATTTTGTGTTCTTCTGGGGGATAATTCCAGACTCCATCAGCAGCCAGGTGGGCAAGAGGGGCAGCTTGGCTGTGCTGTGCGATGCACAAACTCCTCTGGGACTGGACTGGGGATGAGCTGCTTCTTGAAGGGTTTAATAAAAGCTTTGGCCTCTTCCCCAGGCAGGTGGATGAGGGGAATGTGAGTCCCACTTCATCCAGCACTGGGATTTTCCACCTTCTGACTGGCAGGAGGGAGGCAGCTGCACATCCCCAGTTTGGAGATGGCGCAGGTGTGGCTCCTCCAGCATGAATAATTGGTCTCTGTAGCACAGAATATCCTCAGTGCAGCCTGAGGAAAACCCTCCAAGCTCCCACTTTCCAACGGGTGCAGGAATAACCTGCTGATTCCTCCCCGTGCCCCACACAAGATCCCATGTGCAGGAGCATGGATGGAGCCAGGCTATCAAAAGGACATTTCAGACTGTGAAAGCAAGCTCCAGCTGGGGAAAACCAGAGAGTAATGGCTATTTATGACTATTTATTTAATTTAATGCTGCTGACTACTGTACTGCTCCCTGGCTTTTTCCCAGGGAGGCTGCTGAAATGGCTGCTGTACCATGAACTTGAGGTGCTAGGGCCTGGGAAGGGATTTCTGGGGCTCATTTTCCCCACTGTGACTTGCCAGACTGCCCCAGAGTCCCCCTTCCCCCTCTTACCCACTCCCACAATTACTAAGCACACAGAATTCCCCTGCTGCTGGGATTTCCCTCTTCTGGAATTTAATTTCAAGCTCCAAGCAGGACGACACAGAGGAAGCCCTGGGATCCAGGAAAGAGCACACTGTGCAAGGGGAACCTGGAATGTGGGGTCTCCTCCAACTGGAGACAGAAAAATCAGAAGGACACAGATAAATGCTGCTGATCAGTGTTTGCTGCTCACATTCTCTCTGTTAGGGAGGCAAGGAACCCTTTTTCTCCCCCTGAATCCTTTCTCCTGGGCAGATTTCCAGCTGCAGGCTCAGGATGTTCCCTCAGGCTGGGCCCCAGAGACAGAACTATTTAAAATCACTGCTTAAAATCACTGTTGAAAGCTCTGCTAATCAGGCCAGGCAGCTGTAGCAATCCCAACACTGATATTTGTCCTACCTGCACATTAAAATGGATTTTTTTTAATTGTTTGACACCTATCTGGCACTCAGCAATGTGAAATCCTTCAGTGGGAGCACAAGGGCAGTGGGCACCAAGCAGAACCTGTCCTTCACACTGAGGGAGGTTTCTCTTTGAGGCTTTAGGGCTTTCTTTTTTTCCAGTTATTTCATTTTCCCACCTGGCAACCTTGGAGTTGGATGGGATTCACAATCTTGTTTTGCCTCTTAATCTCTCACAGTAGTGATAAAAAGGGGAAAAGCAAGGTCTTAAGGCACTGAGGGTGAGAATTGAAAGAAAACCTTGGAGTGTTTTCATTTCCTCTGGAGAGCTGGGACAGGAATCAGCTGGCCCTGGGCAGTCCCAGCTGACAGGTTCATTCCTGCTGGAGCCAATTTTGGATTTCATTTCCTGGAGGGATCAGTAACACTTTCTAGGAGTGAGAGGCCTGAGTGATGCTACAGAGGGTGGTGGTGCTTCCCCAGCACTCCCAGCAGCAGGGTTTGGCTTCTCCCCTTGCTCACTCACCAGAAACCCTCCTGGATTCTTCCCAGGTGCATTTCCCCTCCCAGCCTGACCCTTCCACCTGCACAGCTGCTGGGCTTTGATTTGCAGGAGCTGAACAACCACCAAAACAGCGATTTTTAAATTATTTTCATTTTTAAAAGGCATTTCTCCAAGCCAAGCATGCACAAGTAATGCCAACAGCTTGTAGCCTAATTCCTGCCAAGGAAGATGCTTCCTGTTGGGAGAAGGGCGAGCAGGAGGCTCTGATGCACCAGTTTGTGACACAAACCTTGGCACAACCTCACCCCTGATAAATACACACCTTAGCTTAGCTTATCTTAGAGCTCTGGCAGCTGCGGTGAGTGGATTTAAGTCCTGGATCAGTGCTGTGCAACAGGCATTCCCTGAGTGGATACCAGAGGTTTCTGCCTGTGAAGTCTCTGAAGGACCAAAAACCAGGTGATGCCAGGTGGAGCTGCCCAAGGCAGGGGCACTGCTGGGCCTGCACCCTCCAGAGAGCAAATGTGGGAAAATAAAAGGCAGAGAGGCACTTGCAGTGGAAGGAGTTGCTGGGGGTTAACAGGATAAGGAGCTTTTGGGTGCCCTGCACTCCAGGCACTCTTCAGTCACCAGACTGTGCTATGAACTCATACTGACTGATCCTGGCTTGTGTCTGAGCCCTTCCTGCCTCCCTGGAGTCCTCTGGGAGAGGAGAGGAGAGGCACATGCCTTTGCTGTCCCCTGAGCTGCCTGTGTGACACAGAGGCTGCATTTACACCTCTGCCTGCTGGGTGACACCTGACCCTGCTGGGATGCTTCTAAACCAGAAAATTTAGGCACAGGAAATGTCTCTAGTGCAGTATGACCCTGGGCTGGGAGAGGAAAGGTCTCAAAGCACAAGGCTTTGCTGGATTTGGAGCCCTGAAGGCACAAAACTGCCTCTGAGATAACAGGGCAGGTGTTGGGAGATCCCCTCTAGGAATGCTAATCCTGGAATGCTAATCCATGTCCTTATCAGGCAGCTTCAGCAGCTCAGCTGGGTGTAGATAAGGACAGACTTTTCAGCCTCCTTGGCTCCTCAGCACTGTCCTGGTAGTCGCATAAGAGTCTATTCTTACCTTCATGCAAGAAGGTAGAAATTTCTTTTTCAGAGAGTGGCTGGAGACACTTCTGGTCAGGGTACTGGAGACCTTTTGGGTTTGCTCTGGTGTGCTGCAGCAGCTGCTCTCCCCAGGAGCACAGAAATAAACTCCTGATTTACAGCTGGAACTGTCTGGTTCCACATTACACAGAAAATCAGTCTTGAAATCACTGTTTAAAGCAGCAGTGCCTGGCTCAGGGGGAGCAGCTCTGTCCTGTCTGCCCAGGCAGCTGCTGCCAGCCCCAGCTCTTGACAGATGAGTGCTTTCTGCACTGCCTGCTCAGCTCCAAGGGGCTCTGCCCATGGATCTCGCTGACACAGGCCCCTGGGCTCTGGCTTCATCTTTTCAGCCTCAGCACCACTTAAAATACCTGGCAGGGGCTTGCTTAAAACACAGCTCAGAACAGAGACTCTGGGACCAAAGCCTCCAAGGGAAGTGGCTCACAGAGCACCTGTGCAGGGTGCTTCCTGTGCTGATTTTCAGTCTGTTCCCCCTCTGAGCTCTGTGGCTCACAGAACACCTGTGCCAGGCTGGTTCCTATGCTGATTTTCCAGCCTGTTCTCCGATGGACATGCTCTGATCTCTGTAGCTCACAGGGCACCTGTGCCAGGGTGGTTCCTGTGCTCTCTGAGCTCTCTGAGCTCACTGAACACCTGTGCCAGGCTGGTTCTGTGCTGATTTTCAGTCTGCTCCCCACTGGACATGCTCTGAGCTCTGTAGCTCACAGAGCACTTGTGCCGGGGTGGCTCCTGTGCTCTCTGAGCTCTGTAGCTCACAGAACACCTGTGCCAGAGTGGTTCCTGTGCTCTCTGAGCTCTGTAGCTCACAGAACACCTGTGCCAGGGTGGCTCCTATGCTGATTTTCAGTCTGCTCCCCACTGGACATGCTCTGAGCTCTGTGGATCACAGGGCACCTTTGCCAGGGTGGCTCCTGTGCTGATTTTCAGTCTGTTCCCCACTGGACATGCTCTGAGCTCTGAGCTCACAGAACACCTTTGCCAGGGTGGCTCCTGTGCTAATTTTCAGCCTGTTCCCCACCAGACATGCTGTGATCTCTGTGCTTTGCAGTCTCTCCAGCACGAGTCTCTCTGTGCCATAAATCCTCTCTTTTCCCAGATGTGCACACTGGCCAAATACTCTCGTGTCTTGGGTGACTGTGATCAAGGCCATTCCCTGATCTTGGCAGCCAGCATGGGCTTCTCTTAGCATGGATCCATGGCATGCCATGCCCCCCACCCTCTCCCACACGTTTTGCAGTGCTTGCTATGGCTTTTCCCTGTCCCCTCCCACCTCTGCTGCTGGACAATCATTACCTGTGTCATAGATGGTCTGACCTGGTGCTGTCCCTGCCTGCCTTCCCCTCCTGCAGTCTGTATGCTCTTCAAGTGAATGTGTTTTGTTTTATTTTATTTTAATTTTTTTTTTCAGTAGGGAAAAGGACTTCCTTCTGCTGAAGGAGTTATATTTGCACATGGCTCGGGGAGGTTCCTCCTCTGGCCGTTTCTGTTACCTCACTCATTTAGGCCAATTCCATTGCTAACGTTCAAGGCCACCTTCCCTGACCCCAAACCCTGAGAGTAGGTAGGGAATGAACCCCAGTGTGCAGCTCGGGTTCTGGAGCTGCCCAGTGGAACTGGGATTTGGGAGAGCAGATGTTACAGCTCCATCCAGCAGGGAGGTGGAGCCTGTGCCATGCACGTCATCCCCATCTCCACGTTCCCACCTCCTGGGAAACGGCCCTTGGAGAGCAGGGATGGAGGCACCGGCCTGGCTCTGGGCTTGACGTGGAGGGAGGGAAGAGCAGCAGAGCAGTGGCAGCACCACAACCTCCCACGAGCAGCCTGGGACATCACCATTCCTGTGGGATTTCATCTCCTACCACGTGCTCCAGGGCTGGAGAAAGCTGCTAAAACCCTGGGGCGTGTTCTCCCCACCTGGGTTTTGTTCTCCCCACCTGGGTTTTGTTCTCCCCATGTGGGTTTTGTTCTTCCCATGTGGGTTTTGTTCTCCCCACCCGGGTTTTGTTCTCCCCACCCGGGGTTTGTTCTCCCGACCCTGGTCCTGCAGTTCCTGTGCGCAAGGGATGATGAACGAGGCTCTGCTCTCCTCAGCACGGCACAGGAGCGGCTCCTACAACCACCACAGGCGCCTGTTCCCTGCTGGAACCCCCTCCAGAGCCTGGGAAGCAGGGGGCTGATGGCTGAGGTGACTCTGGGGTGGGTGGGGGAAGGATTGTGGGTTTGTTTTAGGGGTTGTCCCGATTGTCAGAAACTTTGCGCTGTGCGCAAAAGAAAAAAAACAAACATAAAAAGAAACAAAAACAAAAACCAACCCGCGGTTCAAAGCGATACTGGAACGTGCTGGAATGTAGGAATTGTACAGGCTCTGCAGCCAAACTCTGTGTAAGTAGTTAGTACCATGGAAGTACGGTATCAATTAAAAAATCTATCCAACAACCAGCGTGGCTCTTGGTTCTTTTTATTGTCCTGCCTGTTCCAGAGTCTCCTCGCTCATTCCGAACACACACAGTCTTTGTCAGGACCATCTCTTCCAGGTCTTGAAAAATCACCAATTTTTAAATTATTCTTTTTTCCCCTGCAAGATTCTTGAGAAGAACTTTACACCCCGCTTCCTCCTGCTTGTAACAGCACATGGCAGTGGTCACCTCTGTCTGCAGGAACTGGAAAAGTGAAAGATTTGTCCAAAAAAGAGCATCCAGAAGATGCCTGTGGGACTCAGGGAGGTGCAGGACGAGGGGACGGCCCTTCTTTACCACCTGAGGTAGCTCTCAAGAAGTTCTTGGGTTCACTCCTGTTTTGATTTAACAGTATGACACCAGAGGGTTGTCTGTGGCTCATGGGGACTGAGGAGCAGAGCTGGAGTTGTGGCCTAAAATTCACCTAAAATGGGCTCAGAGCCGTGGGCAGTGCTGGAAATCCCAGAGTTACAACCCAGTCCCTCCTCTGTTGAGATCAGGATTCTGCCTGGCAAACTGGGATAGGGAAAACGATGGCATCCAGCTGAATATTCTTGGATAATCTTTTGGATATCCCTTTTGGATATCAGTATTTTGGGAGCTCTTGCCCAGACTGTGAGTGTACTTCATCTGGAAAATGTGCTGCCCTTGCCAGGCTTGGCTCTGGGTTTGGGAGCAATCCTACTACCAAGACTGCACTGGAGTAGTTGACTAAAGTTGACACCCATTCTAAAAAAAGGGTTTTGAGCAAATGCCAGCTGGAAATCTGGCCTGAGCCTGCCTTACAAATGGGGTAATTTCTGTGATTTTTAGCCAGCACATAAAAAGCAGCAGAACAAAGCAGAGGGGATTCCGTGGGTGGGCAGCATGCCTGGAGTCACGAGCACTTGGAGCTACTTTACAAATGGAGCAGAATTTGTCAACTCTGGCAAAGCAGCACAGGCTCCACTGCAGCAGGGATGTCACAACTCTGCCATGCAACAAATGCAAGCCTTCCCCGCCTGGTTTTACAGCACAATTCCACCCTGGCCAATGGTTCTGCCTTTTCCTCCCTTCCAATCCCAGCTGTTGAGCTCAACTGCTCTGCATTGAAGGGCAGAAAACAATTTTTATTCTGCTTAACCCTCAGAAAAGGTAAGTTTGCATAGGAAAGGTGGAATTTCCGGGGTGATTCCTGGGCACCAGAAGATCATTTAGGATTAATCCAGACTATTTATACTGGTGATTAATTTACCTCAAGAAAGAATTAGGATTAACTGGGAAAAGTGGGTGTTTTCTGTCTATCCCTCTAGATGGTGCTGCTACAGCACCAGAGAACCATCATAGTTATAAAACTACAACCATTTTACTAAGCCGTGAGGGCTTTGCATCCTATTTATTTCTCCTGTCTACCAGTATGAGGCTGCCTTCCTTTTTGGGGTTTCCCAGGAAAAGGTGGATCCCCTACCTTGTCCTGCTGCCTTGCCAGCTGTTGCAGGTTCCTCCTCAGTGTACTCCAGGAGCAAACCTGCTGTGCCAGGCAGGTGCAAGGGGATGAGGGCTTTGACACTTGATAAATGACAGGGACACAGGGGATCCTTATACTTACATCATCCTGCTTCCCAAAGCAGGAATAATTCATGGTCTGTATTCTCAATTCCCTCCAGAAGAAAGTGTGAACATGACAGAGACCTGTCCTTCCTACTCTACACATTCCCAATTTTAGTGCATTACAGTCCTCACCCTACTCTGCTTGTGCATGGACAGCCTAAAATTCAAAAGACTTCATTAATTAATTAAATTCTTCCTGTTTTAACACCAAGAAAACCGCTTGGGCCACAGTATGTGGTGGAGTAACCCCCTAAGAGATCCTTGTTCACACTCCTGCAGCTCAGAGCAGCGTGCCATACATACCCTTAACCTCTGCAGTGGAGAAGTAGCACATTTAGCAAACTAAGGTGGTGGTGAGAGCAGCTGAGAAGTGACAGGTGACATTTACAAAGCCACTGAGGTGATGGTGGAACTGAAAGTCGGGGAGGAGCCGTGCTGCCCACACCCTGTGCCGTTTGCTCAGCATGCTTCCACAGAGGAGTCCTTCAGCACCGGGCTGGCAGCTCAGGTGGGTCACAGGACCAAAGTCTAGGCTGTACAGAGTCCAAGGCAAATGGAAGAGAATTTACACTTCCCCCTGCTCCTCCTTTGACAGCGCAGAGCTCCCCTCAAAGCTGGCTGGTGTGGCATGGTCCTTCTGTCTTCAGAGCCCCTGCAAGGGAGACAATTCCTCTTGGAGTTCACAGGGGTGAGGATGGCAACAGAGTTAGCACTGACTGGAGGTGAACAAGAGAGTAAAAGATCCAGATTTTAATCTGTAGCACACAAACTCCTTCCTAGCACGTGTTTCCTTTGGAGACAGAGCCCTTACAGTTGCCTTTGTGCAGGGGAAAGTGAAGATTCCCAACTCCACAGCAATAGGTAAAGGAGGCATAAATACATCGTGGCCTGTGTTGCTTGGGGGTTCAAGCAATACAAGCACACCCCACACCTAAAGACACCTGTAGGGCTTCTAAGGTCGCTGGGGAAGCTCCAGGGAAGCACAGCCATGCTCCAGGAGTCTCCAGCCCCAGCACAAGGAAGCTGAGGGGTGGACAGACACAAGGAGTGACCGCTTCTCCATGACCCACCTTGGTGCCGTTCACTGCGCTGCCTCCCCTCTGCTACTCCTCCACAGGCACAGCACAGTTCTCCTTGTTTTCCGATGGAATTGCAAGGTAGTCTGTCCTGTAGTTGGAGGGAAGGAGGAAAGCACACAGTGTAAAGTCCAGCTTGGGTAAACTCACCTTTGCTGAATGCCTGGAAGCATCTCTGAGGTAACAAACGTCACCTGTCAATGCTCACAGAGGGAAACTCCTGGGCACAGGCAGGAGCAAACGCTGAGTCTTCCCTGCTCCAAAATCCTACACAGCCAACCCTGCTTTGTACAAAGAGTGCTCTAATCCCAGCCAAGAGTGTGGAAAGATGGGAATGGGCCAGGATGAAACCAGACCTTCCAGGAGAGCATCTCCACATGGTCCAAACCTGGAATAGTGCTCACTCCCTGCCTGGTGTGTGGTGCAAGGGAGCACAGTGTTGGTGCTCCTAAACACTGCAAGGACTTCGGACACAGCAAACACCAACCAGCCCAAGCCACAGCAAAGTTCAGTCTTCCTGCAGTCTTCCAGCATGTTTGAATCACTACTCGCTTTGTTGACCTTTGTTGCCCTGTTCTTCTAAAGTTCTTCTAAGCCTTCTGATGTTTACATTTTTGTAATGGAGTTTCTCACGCACATTTTATGTAAATAATGGTTGTTTTGCATTCCTTTCTGGAGGAGGAGAGAATTGATGGACTGTTGGTTTGACCAGTGTGGTTGGAGAGGTGGCAATTTCATCCTCCAATCCATGGTCACCTTTGGAATTCTATAAATATCGAGGTCAGGAAATAAATGCGCTTTTTTTTGCCTTGAACATCTCAGCCTGTGAGTGTTGTTCATTTCATGCTGTATTGCAACATGAAATGTTGTAAAGTTTTACAACCCTTCCAGTTCTTCAATCCTCCCTTGAGTAAGAGAAAAAACCCCAAAATACAAACACATTATAAAAAAAACATAAAAGCATAAAAATTTATTAAAATTTTTAGAGCAATGTCTCTGCCTGAGCTTGGTACAAGCAAGATCATATGCCAAAGTCAATAGCATGGATTTTATTTAACAGTAAATGAGAGAGATTGAGAAAGAGAGAGAAAGAAAGAGAGAAGAATAAATAGAAAAATAAATAGATGGGGAAAGAGAAAATATCACCACTCCATGGATCCCAATGGTGTCCTGCTGATCCTCTCCAGCAGGTCTTCTTGGTAGTGAGGGTCCCCCAGAAAATATAGAGTCCCATGGATTAATATACATTTGGGGCAGGTGCTTCCCCTGGAGGGTGAGCAAGTTTGACACTGTCTCTTGCAACAGACTCTGGATTTGTTGCATTACTTGCAACACATGCAGTGCTCTTATGCAAAGCTTCAGGAAGAAGTCTGGGGAGGGCTTCAGGGATCTTTGATGAATTATGACACCCCCTCAGCTTCCTCTCATGTGAAAGTCCTGTGAATGTGGCCTTCCTGGGGTGAGGGGGTTTTAAGCTAAGCCAGATTTTATAAAGGAGGATGGGTGTTCACTTTCTCTGACCAGGTTACACCATACACCCCAAACTCTCCTCCCCCTGCCTTGGTTGTGGGGGAACCTGTGCAAACCTGCAAACCTGCCCTCAGCAGATGGGCCTGTGGGCTATAGCCTCCCCCCACCACAAACACAGCCAGGGATGATTTTCAGCACAGCTGCTGGGTTTGGCTTTCTAGTGAATGCATTCTTCTCCCTTAGCCTTGTTTACTTCTCCCTAGACCTGAGATAATTGGACATTTGACCTGAGATAAGTGTCACCTTTATCTTATCTCAAGTTCCTTTAGGCTGCTTAACTCACAGTCCAAAGTTCCAGTCAGGCGTCTTAAGGCGGGCTGCTGTAGTCACAGCTTCTTTATGCAGTTTTGCCATAATGCAGTTTTGAGACATTAACCATAACATTTCAGTCTCTGACATCATCCCCGGAAGTGTTCAAGACCAGGTTGGACAGGGCTCGGAGGAACCTGGTCTAGTGGAAGGTGTGTCTGCCTAAGGCAGGGGAATGGAATGAGATGTCCCTTTCACCCAAATAATTTTGTGATTCACTGTATGATTCTTTATTGAACATTTCTTGGTCCAAAGGAAGGGGCAGTAAATCACAGGACCGCCTGTGAGAACATGTGGATATGGCAGTGTCAAAAAATTTGTGTTAGTCAGTCACAACACAGCATGAAAACTTGCAAGGGATGGCTCTTTGAAAAGGAGAGTCCTCTGTGCATGTAATGACAGGGGGCTCTGCTTTCTGATGTGCTTCTGGGGGCATTGGAACCAGCAGCATTTCCTGCTGTCCAGCAAAGGGCTGCCTGAGAGCATGACAGCATGATGGCATCAAGAAAGCTGTGAGCCAAAGGGTAAGAATGATGATTATTACCACAAACAACATCTCTCTGACATAAAATGGTGGACTCCTTCCATAAAATGAAAAAAACCTGGTGTATGTAGAGGAAGGGTTGTCTTGACCTGATGTACTTCTGAATAAACTGGAGGGCCTAAATGGTCTTCTCAGCGAACCATGTGAGATCACATCACTGGAAGAAAGACAGACAAATGGCCCTTGAAGCTGCAGGGAGAGGATGGGATTTTTGCCAGAAGCTGAGGAGTGCAACATCATCATCATCTTGCCCTGGGTGAACTGGTTCAAAGAAAATGCTTGTTTTCTATATTAATTGATATATCCTGTAGTTTTACAGCTGCTTGTTTAGGAATTCTTAGTGAAGGAGAGGTAATGTGGTCATGACACGTGTGTGCTGTCTTTTGTTTGAACTTCAAAGCTAACAGTTCAATAATCTTAATGCATTGCTGAGTGAATGTCAACAAAGGTATTTGCTGGTTACATCATGTTTTGTGAACACTATGGAGATGAGGTAGATTAACTTCCATTGATCAGTACAAGGACCTTTGTCACCTTGAACTTGGATTTTAACCACACAGGCTGCTGTCACTTAGGGGTTGTAAATGCTGTCCTACAGCAGGAAAAATATGAAAGAGAGGAAAAGAACAAGATGAATTTACATATTTCCTTTACTAAGAATGCCTTGACACTTACCTTGTGCACCATAAAGAGAACAAATATGGGATACTTGCATGCATTTTGAAAATAGAAAGTAGGTGGGTGTATGAGAAGAGGCAAAGATGCTTAAAGGCCAGAATTACTAAGACTGCAGAACAACAAAGGAATAAGTCAAAAGTGCTCTCCTAGAAACATCATTTTGATATATCAAGACAGTGATATAAAATGGGTATTTTTAAATTTTGTATGATTTTTTTGTATATGTTCTTCTATTGTAAAAAGCCGATGTGTATTTAGTGCCCCCAAGGAGTAACACACTGAAGAGTGTAACTAACAGTTTATCCATTGTTAAATGACTGGCAGGCTGATGCAGTAAGATGCATACCTTCACCACTGGCATATATACTTCTGGATTTAGTGATATCACAGAAATGTATACCTTTTTAATAGTATCATGGTGACAGATTTTACATAGGATAAACAGGGCTGAGGTTTGAGTTATTTGAGTTTATTATTTGAGTTTAACTCTGTCAGATTTTTACTTCTCAAATGTAAAAGATAATCTGTGTTTCAGGATCTACTCAAACTGAAGCTTACACCATTGGAAGAAAGACTGGTATGTGTGTTTGAATAGGGATGACAAATTTAAGTACTTGAAATAAAAAAAGTTATTATCCAAGCTGCAGTAAAGTAGCCTTTCCCTCTATTTCTTTTAACATTAAAGACATCAAGTATGATATTGAATCTTTAATATGCATAACAACAATGTTCTACCATCATTGTATCATGTAAAATAAAAATGATGGATATTATGAGCACTTTAAAGCTTATTATGTGCACTGTGCAAAACATCTTGGGAGACTTACAAAAGCTAAGTGGTGAACAAGTGCTCTAATGAAATATGTTGTTATGTTGCTATACCAGTCTTGAAAATCTGTCTATGTCAAGACATTTATGGAAATGAAAGATGAGAATTCAGGATACAGTCTCTTGCCTTTCACTAGGTTATTTACACATTGATACTTCTCTATAACATGCCAGTCTTTTAATTCTGAAGGTCTTAAATATCCTCTGTTGCTCCTAGGAATTAATGAAAAATGTTAATTTTCTTTTTAATAGTTTTGTATTTCCAATTTGGCAGCTGGTTTCATAGGATTACCTATATTTATAAACAACTTTTACATAGGATTTCTACACAGCTTGTGAGGGCTTTTTGGTTTGTTTTGGGTTGGTTTTTCTTACTGATTTTAATATTTCATTGTGTTTTGTCCACTTGAAGACATGTCAGTCTCTCCGGTGCCAGTTAACCCTGAGCATTTTTCCTTCTATTTAACAAAGTGTTTGCAATCTATTATCAGAAAATTTTGATGGTTTCATATAGGCTGATTAAAACCTTCTGCCAATGTACTGACCATCAGAGAAAGTCAAATAGGTACTCATAGGAAATTGAATCACAGGGTCTCAGAATGGGTCAGGTTGGAAGGGATCACAGTGGATCATCCAGTCGTAATCCCCTGCTCAAACAGGATCATCACAGAGCATATGGCGCAGGGTTGTGTCCAGAAAGTTCAATATCTCCAGTGAGAGAGATTCCACACATTCTTTGGGCAATCTGTTCCGCTGTGTGATCACTGCAAAGGAAAAAATTTCTTCCTCATGTCCAGGTGGAACTTCCTGTGCATCCGTTTCTTCCTGTGGCCTCTTGTCCCATTGCTGGGCACCACTGAGTAAAGCCTGGTCCCTGCTCTGTCCCCTCCCTGCAGGCACTGACAGACACTGATGAAGTTCCCTCTCACTTGTCTCTTCTTAAGGCTGAGCAGCCCCAGCTCCCTCAGTCTTTCCTCATAAGAGAGAAGATCCATCCCTTCATCATCTCTGCAACCTCCACTGGACCCATTCCAGGAGCTCCCTGTCTCTCTTGCCCTGAGGAGCCCCAAACTGGGCACAGCACTCCAGATGTGCCTCACCAGGGCTGAGTAGAAGAGCAGGATCACCTCCTTTCACCTGCTGGCAATGTTCTTCCCAATGCATCCCAGGATCACATTGGCCTCCTTGGTCCCCAGGGCACTGGGCTCAGGGACAGCTTGTTGTCCACCAGGACCCCAAGCCCTTCACAGAGCTTCTTAATATTATGCTGCTCAATGTTAATTTTTAATGTGTTTCTGTCAGAACATGTAATAGTGACAGAAACTAAATGCAGGAAAAATAAACAGGGATTTGAAGCTTGTCTGTGAAAAGAGAAATCATAGAAAATCTTTCAGTCAACTGTGTAAGAGGATGCATTTGTAACACGTATCCATAGCAAAACCCAGCTTATTTTACAACATTAGTATTGAGTCTCTTATCTTTCTCTGTGTGGCTATTTATTTTCTTAATATATAGCTTAGGCTTCCACAGTCCTTCACAAACTCTGTAGGGAAATCTGGCTTTCAGATGTAGGCTTGTGATCAGTGTTTCCTATTACTCTAAAGAGCTCCATGCAGTTTGTAGTGGGTTTTTTTATTATGTTTGGAGACAAGAAAATCTCTCCAAAACTAGATAACTAGCAAAATAATTTGGAAGATTGTAACAGCCATGAGCTGGCTTCAACCCTCTTATTCCTTCCTGGAGATTGGAAACACTCAGTGTTATGTCAAATGAGCAGGTTACTGGGAATCATGTTGGCATTGTGATTGAACTGTGTGCTGGAACTGCTATATTTTGTTCTGTGTAACTTACATTTGTACTGTGTTTTCATTTTTTTTAAATATCTCTGCTAAACCAGAAATCTCATAGAACACCAAATATCTTCAAATAAGTAAATTTGAGTTTAGATGTTACACCCTCTCTCATAGAATATGTCAAAGGATCTGGTCAGACAGATTTGGACCCTGATGGGGCATAATAAAGGAATGAGAAAACAATATTTTATCTAAATTTTTCTACCATTTTAAAGATATTCGCATAATTTTATCTAGTTTGCATAACCATTCTCATACGTGTTTGTGCATGCTGCCTCTTTGATTTTCTGAAAGGTGAAGCAAGGGTGGTGGTCTTGTAAAAGAGGAAAAAAGTCTCCAGTACAAGGTTGCAGCAGCAACACATATTTTTTTCCTGATTTCTAATTATTATTTTTTAAAATATTTTGATCTAGTACTAAATTTTTGTTCTTTCCTGAAATAAGACAACTGCTTGAAGTTTTATTAATAAAGGAGTGATAATTTATTGCTGTTGGCTTTTACTAAAGAAAACCCCCATGCTTTCTTTAATAATGTTATCAAAGGGATGCCTGACAAAGCACTGTTTTATGAGGCCTGTCTCATCTTCCCACCTGAGCAAACTTCATATGAATGAAGTGACATCCTTGCCTTTTTATGTCTAGTATCTTGAAATTTATTAAATTGTTTGCATTCAGGTTTTGCAGCTTAAGTCCACTTTTAAAAGGAAGAATGACAGTCTATGTTTGACAGTTCTCATGTTTTTTCTGTGTGTATTCTTATAAATAATGTTTAGCGCCATGATGCTGAACAAAATAGTTTTGGGGGGTTCCTGTTGTGTCAGGGTCTAAATTTGATACTTTTATGTCAATAACCCTTTTAAAAGCAACTGCCCACCACATGTATGCATTTTCAAGACCAATGAAAATGAGAATTTTTGCGCACAAACACACACACATATATATATATGTATGGAAAATTTATATATTTTTCATCTATATTAATATATATTTCTGAGAATTCTTATAGAGCTCCATCTTATGATTTCTAGATTTCTTCAATCTCACTCAAAAGAAAGTAAATGTGAAATGGCTAAGGAATTCTCTTAGTACTAGAGAACTTCCAGATCTAAATGCCTTGCAAAATATTTCACATTAACTCTACAATATTCCCCTTCTAAGAAGCGTGATGGGAAGTAATCATACAGAGATGATGGGACAAAGCTGTACAGTTTTAGCTGTTAAATATTATTCCTATACAACTGGAATTATTTGCTATCCAGTTTAGTCTGAACAAAGTTCTCCTTCACAGCTCTGCCTATAAAAAGAACTGGACTTGCCATTTTATAGCATAGTTGTTCAGTTTGAAGTTTATATAGTCTCCACAAAACAGGTAATAGTAGTAAAAACAACCAAATAATACTTCCTACCATTTCTTCTTAGAAAATTAAGCTGATGTAATTCTGAACATGAAGCAGGAATAATGTGACCATTTTGCAGATGCTTCATGACCCAAATCACATTATTTGAGTTAGTTCTCTTTCTCTGCCATGAGCTGATGGCAATGGATGGCTTTATAAAACTTTCAGTGACAGGTACAAAAAGGTGATTTTGGGCAGGAAAAATATTTTCCATCACCTTAGAAATGTCAAAAGCAAGATGTGACTAGGAGAGAAGCTGAGGATAACGGGTTACAATTTTACTGGTTCATAGAATCTTGGTTTCTATGGCATATAAAGGATGCTATGAACTACAGGGGTTTAATGATCTTATGGAACTTTCCATGGCTATTAAATCAGAGATGTCATGAGGGAGGTGGAGGGGAAGGTAATGAATTCAGTGCTGCTGATGGAAATTTTTATGGGCATCTTGCTGTTTCCCATGGTGGGGGAAGATGGAATAAACTAAGGACAGGTTAAAGGTCAAATACTTAGAGTGCATAGGTACTCAACTGCTCAGATGCTGAAGTTTACCCATGACTTTTTGGAATATTTTTGGGTTTGCAAAATTGTTTTATTGTCATAAAGAGTAATTTTGTTGTTGTTGTTTTGTGTTTTTTTTTTTTGGTTGGGATTTTTTTGTTGTTTTGGTTTTTGTTTTTATTTGAAGATGCACTTATTATTTACCTATCAGGAAGCATAGTACTTACAGTGGTATTGTGATGCTTTCAATTCAAACTCCAGCCCAAGTTCAAAAATATAAAATTTAATCTGAGTAGTCAAAATTTTTACCATGAATATTCTTTTTCTGTGGCTTTTTTCCTTAAGGTTATGATCATATGCTACACAATAATAACACTTCTAATACTTCAAAGTGTTTGTGCTCCTTGTTCTTAGAACATCTGGAATCACTGAAGTTTAAACAGAGAGTTTTTTGCCTTTCAATTTCATACTGATCCTGCACAAGTTGAATTGCTTGATGTAAAATAGTGACAAGCCGAGAGTATTGCACCAGAATCAATTTCTAGCTTGAATAATTGAATAGGTTGTGGTATATCCTTGCTCAATGGCCTGATCTTCAAAGTATTTTGTATATGCATGTCTACTGTAATAAATAAAGTCCATGCAGTAGATGTATGAAATCTGAGTTTCACAGGGAAAAAATGTGTAAACTCTAACAAGATCAGAATTTAATCTAAAAGGATTTTTGCCAGACCTTAGTGTACTTATATTTAATGAAATTAGAGTACAGAAATATAGACTCTGTTGCAGTGCTTCTACATGGAGGTGATCTTGTTTCCTTGTTGAAAAATGTGTTTTTATACTCTTCCTATAAGGTTTTTCAGTAAATATATTGTTTATACATATAAAACCTAAAGCAGAGGTTTTGGCTCCAAAATTATTTAAAATAAAACTTATAAAACATATCCCTGTCTTAACTTGCAAGATACCTGCGGTGAGAAAGGAGGAATACTTGAGAAAGTTTAGCGGAATACCATTTATTCCTTCAATTAGTTACTGCTTGAGAATGAATAAAATCACAAAACTAGCCATGCAAATAAGTGAAAACTGCATTTAATTTTTTGTTCCTTTGGGGAAGAGTTTCCACCAGTAACAAATAATTTGTTTGGCTAAAAACCAAATCTTGTCTTTATTAAGTGACTATGTATTGCTGCAATGATCATGGGGAAGCGGAAAGAAGCTGTCCGTGGATAAATGTGAAGCTCCAGAGGAAAGAAATAAAGAAACTTACGATTTAAAAAAATTACAGCTGTGTAAAAACAACACTTAGAATCTGTTTTCTAGTGGCAATAATGGAATGGTAGGTATTCATTTTAGAAACTCTAAAAGGATTTAAGAACTCTAATAGAGAATAGCCCCCAAAGTATCCAGCACAGTGAAGATAACAATTTTTCTGTCCTGGAAAAAATGGCACTTCAGATCTCATAGATGTTTGATTACCATGAGGTTTTCTACTTCAGGCTGTCAAAGTTTCCTCATATTTGTCACCAGGTGGATACCAGCAAAGTTTTTTATACTATTCACGAAAATTTGAGGTTTAGGTTAGATATTAGAAAAAAGTTTTTCACCCAGAGGGTGGTTGTGCACTGGAACAATCGCCCAGGGCAGTGGTCACAGCACCAGCCTGATGAAGTTCAAGAAGTTTTTGACAACGCTCTTAGGCACGTGGGGGTATTCTTGGGGATGGTGCTGTGCAGGGCCAGGAGTTGGACCTGATGATCTTTGAGGGTCCCTTCCAAAGCAGCATACTCTGTAATTCTGTAATTTTGCTACATTTAAAAGACAGAACTTACCTGGTTTAAGATCAGATATATTAGAAATTCAGAGCACTTAGTCCATGAATGACAAATGTCTTAATATGTTTAGTTTCCTCTACTAAAATGTGTTTAGTTTCCTCTTCCTCTGTAAAGAACAGCTCCATGTATATGCTGGGGCCAAGCGACTGAAAAGTGGCTTTGCAGAAAAGGAGCTAGATTGCCAGAAATGGATTTTGTAATCCTGAAATATGCTATTTTTATCCTTTTTATTCTTTTGTTTTTCAGTAAGTTCTTTTTCATTCAGCAGGTCCATTCAGTCTGTTCAGATAAGCTCATCTTTGGTTTTGCTACAAATTGAGTAGAAATACTAGTTGTCTTGGGCAAGAACAGGTATTTCAGAGAAGACTGCAGCATTGAACAAATAGGCAGCATTTCAGTACCCTGATGAAAAATATCAAAAATAGAAAATTGGTGGTAAATAAACACATTTATATAGTTCTACATATAGTTTTCTTGTCTTCTCTGCTTCACAGTGTGGCTTCATACTTGCAATTAGGCAGTCAGACTTTAAAGGTATGTTGGGAATGATTTGCATGCTTTCTGCTTGAAGCAAGCTTAACCTGAGGGACTTCTCTGCAGTCCTTGACATTCATCCTGTGCTATATGGTGTGAACATATTAATTTTTATCTTGTGGATATGTGAGAAAAGTGACTTGCCTATATACAAAAATTGGCAGCCTGTCACAGCCAATATATTTCTGTTATGTGGGTCAGCAGCTTTCCTTGCATACCCTTGCAGAGATGTGTGTGTGTACGCAAAGGAATGACTGGGTCCTCTCAATCAGTAGCACAGGGTTGTTATGGCAGGATCCCCAATTTATTTTCTAGCTCTTGCATGATTACCAGTGGTAGACTGCATGCAAGCGTGCTGAAAATATAGTTGTTGACTGTACTGATACTCTTTTAAACACAAGGAATCTAAATTGATCTCCAGGTTCCACTTTTGTTTTTCAAGGTTGATGGCTGAACCAGGAAGAAGAGCAAATCTCTTGGTTTGTTAGATAAGAACACAAAAGGGGAGTGGACAGGCATCACACTGCTTTTTATGATTTTATTTTTTATTTTCTTAATAGTATGGTCATTGGAAGACTGCATATTTGTAAATTAATTTGCAGATGGCTTTAACTTTGCCTATAAAATGTCTGTTTTGAATCTCATGGCATAATAAAACCTGATAATCCTTTGGGTCTGGCCTCTTAGATCTATTTGCTTTTTGTATTAGCAGTTTAGTTTTATGAATTACATCAACATCAGATTACAGCAGGTCCTACTGTGCTAAACACCATACAAACACAGAGCAAGACACAATGCCCTCCTCAAGTCCTTACAATTTAAATAGATTAAAAGATTATCAGGAAAACACAGATGTGAAGTCTCTTGCTCAAGGTTACCCATTAGGCCAAGAGCAAAACCAGAATTGAACTGGTCCCTGTGTCCCAGTCTAGTACCCTGTTGATTGCACCATGGTGCCTCCGGAAGTTAATTTGAAGTAATATTTTCAACTTACGCATTCAAATTGCTTTTAAACCTAATTGTGATAGTCTAAAAGGCATCTTGGTGAGAATAAAGCCCTCTCAAAAGGGAACTAGAGGACACAGTCACACCTGAGACATGTCTCACCTTCTTTTTAGCATCATTCATCATCTTTAACAAGAATATGCTTTGAATACAGTAGAAGGCATTTCAGCCGACCCTTCATAGCACAAGAAAAAAGAGGCTCTACTTATTCCCAAACTGCATGTTTACTTACGAAATTTTAGTCCAGAAAATTTGTGCTACTTGAGGGTCAGCAGGAAATGCCCACTTCCAGATGGGAGCCTCAAGGACACACTGACCTGCTCCTGTGGTCCAGCTCCTCCTGTGGGGAGCTGTGCAAGTTTTCTAAGGAGAAAAAACCTGATCATCAAAGACAGGGACAGACTTACGAGATTAAGAAGTTTTTCCATGAAAAGTATTTAATGACTGTTGAGTATGACTGTGAGCATTCAGCTAACATTTCAAATTACAGCTCTTGGTCAGGAATATTTCAAATTAAGATTTAGGCCTTACTCTATCAGGCTTCAGCATAGGCAATACTCGAATCTCATAGAGGACTGGACATACATTCTTTTAAGTTACTTGAGTAATGAACAAAGCAGATCCCAAACCCTACATTTTGTCTCTGTGAGCCTGTTTGGTGTTTTTTCACTCTAGTGAGTAATAGTGGAACTATTACAATAACACATTGTAAACAAGCAAATGTTGCATAAATAATTTCCGATTGATTAATTATGTTTATTTTAAGACACCATATTCAGATTGTCTTTCCTTCTAAAAGCCATAAAAATAGTTTTAATCTATGAAGTATACATCAGGAAAATTGCAACAATTTACTTAGAACAGTCTAACCAAAAACATACTTTCCTTCTACCTTTCCATCTCAGTGGCAGGTTGAAGTTTAGATTTTTAAGTTTAAAATTTTAGCTATTGATTATGAGTGATAATTGCTTTTATGTTGCAGAAAAAACTCAGCTATTTTACATATGTATTTGCAGTGCATGCACTGCTTACTTTTTGCAATTATTCTCATTAACTTTTCTATCACCTTTTTTTGAGGGTAAGCGTTGTATATGACAGTGTCTCAGCAAATAGTGACGAAAACAAGAATTACTGTTATTTTGTCTGAACACAAAACAAGGAACTCATATGTTGGATTCTCTTCAGCTATGCTATTAGTAAAAAATTCATTTTGAAACACACAGTGTGGGGAGAGAGAGTAGTGAAGTAAAATAGAAAAATCAAGGAAATCCTTTGAACAAAAAAACATTTCTTTAAAAATATTCAGTGTTATATGTCCAATCCTGTATAACTAGTTGGAATGAAATATGCAAGTTATTTAATGATTAATACTTTGATCACATTTGATGTATTTAATACAGAGGCTTTCCGTTACCTGATCTTTTTTTTTTCTGAGAAAATATTGATAATCATTAACTTTGAAGAGTTGTGTTGAAGGTTAGGATTTTTCCTTTTTTTTTTTTTTCTTTCTCTCAGGGAATTTGGTCCCATTTGTTGCCTATGAGATGGTAATGACCAATACTTAAAAGACAAAAGTGGTTTCTGTGGGGAGGAGGAGAGGGAAGGGTGCAGCTGGGGTTCTTTCTCTTGGGAAGGGTAGAGATACTGAGACATTTTGGCTGTGGAGTCCTGGGGGCTGGGCTCAGCTCCTCACTCTCTCTTGCTCTCAGATCAGAGGGGAGATGGCCGGTCACCAGTTCATGTGGGAAGAATTCGCTGCCACCATGGAATTCCACCTTTTACTGCTTCTACCATGAGTGAGGCTTTTCTCCTGAGTGTCACAGACATATTTTATGAAAAATCCTTTCATTAGGATCTTTTCTCTTAAGAAGCTAAGAAGCTTCAGCTTCCCCATGTTTTGCTGCTTTGGAATGTGATTTGGAGAATTGTTTACCCAGCATGTGAAATTGTTTTTACTTGAT
>JAWWMN010000088.1:4073886-4085822 GCA_035047745.1 Catamblyrhynchus diadema | reverse complement strand
AACACCACACACCCAGCCAGCCAAAAGTGTCTGTGGGGTGAAACACCACACACCCAGCCAGCCAAAAGTGTCTGTGGAGTGAAACACCACAGTACTGCTGTTTGGATCAGCAGCAGAGCCAGACAAGCTCAGGCACATCCTGTCCACAATATTGGTAATTATTCCAATAGATCACCCTGGCCAGGGGCAGCACAAAACACCCTCCTACCCTCTTCCACCATGGTGAGGTGGGTCACCCTGCTCAGTGAGAGCACAAAACACCTTCCTACTCTCCTCCACCATGGTGAGTAGATCACCTTGGTCAGTGAGAGCACAAAACAGCCTCCTACCCTCCTCCACCACGGTGAGGTGGATCACCCTGGAGCTCTGGAAGAGGGGCCGGTGGATCTCAAACTCGAACTCGCGGGTGATGTTGCAGGTGTAGATGCCTGAGTCATTGAGGGTGACGTTCACCACGGTGATGGACACGTCCTGCATGTCTTTGCTCCCGTTCCACTGGATCCGCCCGCTGAAGCGGCTCGGGAACTCATGGTTGGTTTTCCTGTACTCGTAGATCTGTGAGGGAATAAATATAAAGGGATATATAGATCTGTGAGGAATATATATATATAAATATAGAGGAAATAAATGGATGTATAGATCTGTGAGGAATATATATATATATGTATATATCTATCTGTGAGGAAATAAATATAAATGGATATATAGACCATATAAATTGATCTGTGAGGGAATAAATGGATATATAAATCTGTGAGGAATATATATCTATATATCTATATATCTATATATCTATATATCTATATATCTATATATCTATATATCTATATCTATATCTATATCTGTGAGGAAATAAATATAAATGGATATATAGATTTTTGAGGAATGTATACATATAAATATAGATAGATCTATGGGGGAATAAATATAAAGAGATATATAGATCTGTGAGGAAGATTAGATAGATAGATAGATAGATAGATAGATAGATAGATAGATAGATCTGTGAGGAAATATAGATATAGAAATAAATAGATCTGTGAGGATAATATATATATATAAATATAGATAGATCTGTGAGGAATATATATATATATAGAGAGAGAGAGAGAGAGAGAGAGAGATAGATCTGTAGATCTGTGAGGAAATAAAGGGATATGCTGGTTGATCTCTGCCTCGGACAACACCATGCCGCGATCCAGGGGCAGCATCCCCCTCCAGCTACACTCAGGGATGTTCTGAGCTCCCTTGGTAACAGCAGCTATTCATATTCCATCATCCTTTGCCTCAAAGTATCAGGTGACTTCACAAAAGACAGGAAAACGAGTGATCAGGAATCCAATATCTCCACCAGAGAGGGAGAAAAACGAAGGCACAGCAAAACACAGATGCATGTGGACACAAAAAATCAGCAATGGGACTGAAAATTGGGATTTTTCATGCCCAGCAATGTGTCTGACAGCCAGTGCATGTCAGGTCCCCTGAGGAAAGAACCACAGAACACCCACAGTGAAGGCCAACAGCTCTTTTTGGGAAGCCCTGGGGTTTTCAGCTGAGCTGGAAGTGCTGCAGGACAAATATGGCAGTGTGACATTCTGGCTGACCACAGTCCCACCATGACCTGTGGTTGGTGTTCTTTGGGTTGCCGCTGGCAAATGCATCCCCTGGGGCACTGGAAGTGAATTCCCATCTCATTCCTTAGCCTGGTCCCTTTAGTTCTCAGACAGAAGGAGAATATTTGTAATCCTGCTTGGCTCTGCTCAATCACAGCCACTGATTTAATGCTTCAGACTCAGATAAAATAGCTAGAAAGAAATCAGTGCACTCAGCCTATATCTAGTTCTCCATTTCACCATTCTCTCTTGAATTCCAGCTGCTCCTCATCTGTCCAATTTCCATTTTGATTCACTCTGAAAATCAATTTTACCTTTTCCTGACAGGGATCCAAAGCAGCTCCCAGAGATCCTCCCACAGTTGGGATAACACTGCTTTCTCTGAGGCAAAAAGAAGTAAATCCTGCCCTGCAGATTTATTTTAATTAATTTCACCTCCAAAAAACCAGCTTTGGGATTCAGAACTGATTCAGACAAGGGTGCCAAGGGTCAGTCATATTTGACATCCTCAGATACTGGTCTGAGGTATTGAGGGAATGAGACTGGAAATTGGCATTGATTAATCTACAATCCAAATATTTGACCTCAAAAACTGATTGCAGCTTTTCCTGCCAGGAGTTCATGTTGTCCCCAGGTGTGGAAATGGGATAAGCAAGGAAAGAAAGAGAAAGGACTCGGGTCCCAGTCACACATACAGGCTCATCCTTCCCCCCGTTGGGCCTGTAGTACCATTCCACCACCGTGCTGGCTGTCACCTCTTCCCTCTTCATGCAGGAGATGCAGAGCAGCTTCATGTCTGTCCCTTGGACAGCCTCTGTCTCAGATGGGACTTCCACACACACTGAGGAGCAAAATCCAGCTGGGGGAGAGGAGCAGCAGAGAAAGAAGTGTTAAGACAGAATTAGAGAAGTATCAGTTATTCATATCTTGGCATTAATGTGCTTAATGGAAAATGGCTTGATTTATTACTAGAGCTGCCTGATAACAGGTTAAGTCTCAAATATTAAATTTTACAAAGCTTCCTTCTCCTGATATTAATAATTCATAATAATTAACAGAGGGTGATCACTTCACACAGATTCACCTCTCCAGCATCTGCTTTGCCACAACTTTCATCTTTCCCTGGTAATTAATGCCACTTTAAAGGCATTGTTCATTGCCTCCCGTGCGTGCTGGGCATGCCTCTGTTAGAGCAGCAATTACAGTCTGGGATGAGGGGAACCCCAGAATTCCAGAGCAGAGGAACAGCTCGCTCTTTGTGCTAAGTTGGAAGGTCTGGATGCTTTAATTCAGCAAAACTGGGAAGGTCCAGCACCCTTCCTGTTCATGGCCACTACTGGGAACCAAGGGGCTTGGACAGGAGTGAATTTGGCAGCGGGAGGAGTTATTGATTTCCCAGGCATTCCTGCTCAAAACACTTCCAATCAGAGCTGTGCTAAGGCTGGCAACCCTCAAATACTGCTCTTGCAAAGAGGACAGAAATGGTTGCATGTGAAGCCACACGCTGGAGCAGAAAGGGATCGTTTCAGCACCACATCTCTGACCAAATCCCTGCTGACATTTGTCCCCCGGGCTAAACAATCCCGGGCTCTGTCTGTCCAAGGCTGTCTCCAGAGCCCAGACGCTGACTTTGCTGGCTCTCCCTCCTCCCCAGCCTCTGAGGCACCATTAACCCACTCTCTCAAGCAACATATTATCCCGGGACTATTCCTGGAAGCAGCCTGGTTCCAGTTCTCCCGTACTACCAGCTCCATGCACAGCAGCAGCTTCCAGGGAGAAATAAGGAAAAGCTCCTGGACCCTGCTTTGCTCTGAGAAACGAGATCTGTACACACAGACAGGCACCCACACACAGGGCTCAAGGCACACGCACATCGAATGTGGCAAAACCACCCAACCTATTCTCGTGGCAGGAATCAAACTGCAGCTGCAATCGATTGATTAACTCCGGTTTACACAGACTGCACGGGAAACCGGCACTAAAACACCTCTTAACGGGCTGCACACCCTCCCCGAGGCAACTCGATGTCAAATTACGCTGCAAACCCCAGACCGACAGCAAACAGCAAGGGACCAGCACATGCTTTGTGCTCGGCACTGAGGTGTTTTCACTCCCTCACGCCCACACCAACTCCGCACGAGCGTAATTCCCTTCTCCCGACAACAAAAGCCCCACTCGGAGGGCAGGCTCGAAGCGAGCATCCTCCCTTCTTTCCAGCGGCGCTGGGTGGGAGAGGGAATGGCAGCACCTACCCCAGAGCAGCAGGGCGAGCGCGGCCGCGCCGAGCAGCCGCGGCAGCGCAGCCATTGTTCGGAGCCGGGCCGGCGCTCAGGCTCCTCGGCAGGATGGCTCTCGGATGCTCTCAGACGCTGCTCTCGGATGCTCACGGGTGCTCTCAGATGCTCTCAGATGCTCTCGGATGCTCTTCCCCCGCTCGCCGCGCTCCCGGCGCAACAGGATGCCGGGCGGGGAGCGGCCGGGCGGGCGCGGTCCGGGGGCTGCGCTCGGCCGCGGGGGCGGCAGCACCACGGACAGAGCCCGAGCCCGAGCCCGGAGCCTGCACGGAGCCCGAGCCCGGACAGCTCCACGGCTCCGCGGGCGCGGCCGGCGCTGCGCAGGGCGCGGGCGGAGCGGAGCGCGAGCGGCGTTGGATCAGCAGCAGCAGGGTTGGATCATCACCATCACCATCACCATCACCATCACCATCACCAGCAGCAGCAGCAGCAGCAGCAGCAGCAGCAGCAGCAGCAGCAGCAGCAGCAGCAGCAGCAGGTGCCCCGCACCGGGAGCGACTCCGCGGGGCGCGGCCGCGGCGCTTTTGTTGCGCGGGCTGCGGGGCGCAGCGCCCGGCGGGGAGGATGCCGGGGAGGATGCCGGGGAGGATGCCCGGGAGGATGCCGAGGATGCTGGAGCAGCCCGGGCGGGGGGCACGGCCGGCACATGCGCGGCCGCCTCCCCCGGCCCCTCCCGGCTCAGCAGAGGCAGTCCCGGGCGCCGGTGGTCCCGCGGGCAGCGCCCAGCTCGGCTGGAGACATCACACAGAGGATATCACCTAAGCACGGAGCGTTAAGGCGTTGGAATGGAGCTTTAAGATCAGTCCCACCCCCTGCCATGTGTGGGGACAACTCCCACCAAGCCACATCCAACCTTCGAGCATGTCCAGGGCAGCCACCACCTCCCTGGATGCCCTGTCACCGCCCTCACAGCAAAGCATTTCTTCCCAAAATCTGAATTTCCCCTCTTTCCATTTGTACCCCTCGCTCCTTGTCCTGTCTCTACAGATCAGCATCACTGTCCTGCCTCCAAAAAAAGCCAAGGGACGGGGGGGGAATGGGGCGAGTTATCCCTGCGGGGTCACAGAAAGGCCTCTGCTGCTAATAAGTTTAATACTAACATTTGCAAGGCTCTGAAGGTCACAGTTGGAAATACTGGGAAATCCTCTTGCCTCATGTTCCTGCCTGATTCCAGGGAATTTAATGCCAGCAGCAGGCTGGGCTTTCTCTCCTTGGACGGGGGCCACCATGCCCTGGAGGGCTCCTCCAGCTTTGAAGGTCACAGTGGACAGAGAGGAGGAAATGAAGCTTTTGTTACATGTGCTCCTTTTAAAGCACCTGCAGCTCCACACACAGCACAATCTATTGAGTTAAACCTGAGCAGCCCCACCAGAGGATGGCACAGGAGTGACTGGCAGTGCCAAAACTCAGCGTGCAGGTGGTCAGACCCACCCAGAGATGTTTGCAGGCAGCAGAAAAATCAGCTCCAGCTGTGCTGGGGCTCTCAGCTGGGCACACCCCACTGGTGGTGCCACTGCCACAGCTCTGTGCCCTCCCCAGGGGTGGGCACAGGGGCACACGCGTGAGATCAGGTCCCTGCACTGCTGGAGTGAAGCAGGCACAGAACAAAGCCAAGGCTTTTCCTAGACATCACCTAATTGTGTTTGTGTCAGCAGGCTGCATTCATCATCTGCCAGCGGCCACACAGAGCAGCTGCCTGCACGTCACCCTGCCCAGGCTCCAGTGGCTGCTCTGAGCAATTCCCAGCCAGGGACACCCTCCTGCTGCCTCCTGCTGCCTCGCTCTGCTGACTGCACAGGCGGCTGTGCCCTGCTCCAGCCCACACCTGGCTGGGATTCCCAAAATCTTTGCAGCCTGAAGTATCCCAGCAGGGACTGGCCAAAGCCACACGCTGGCTGTCAGGTTGTCCTCACTGTCCCCTATGCTCACAGGCTTCTTTGGGCTCCTGTGCACTCTTCCAGCAGCCCACCAGAAGAAAATAGACCTATTTAATGTACCTGCAAGAGGCAGGTGTGGCCAGGGAGACAACAGCTTGCAGGGTGCTGATGCCAGCATTCCATCCCCCCCTTAGAAGTCATCCATCATGGACAGAGAAACCTTAAAATCTGATTTTCAGGTATCACAGCAAACACGACACCCAGAGCTGCATGAAGGACATTGAGCCATTTCTTTTGTCCCATTTCCCCTTGTTATCATCACAACAGCAATAAGGGAAGGGCAGGTTAAGCCAGAAGGATTTTCTCCTACCCCTTCTGGAACAATCCATCCCATGCACAGCAGATGAGTGCTTAGGGTGGGTTTTTTATAGCCCCAGGAGCTGCTGGAAAACATCCCTGGCTCTGTCCTCTGACAGCCACCTGTTCCACAGAGCTCCATGGAAATGAGAGCTATTCCCAGGCAGGCAGGTGCCCTGGCAGAACGCAGAGCAGGGATCAGCAGGGCTGCACTGTTTGTGCTGCTGCCACTCTAATTACATCTATTACAGACAATCCTGCCAGGGATGAGACTCAGGGGCCAAGAGGATTAAGAGGAAGCAGCAGCTCGACCCCACTGACTCAGTCAGAGCCACTGACTGACCCACAGCTCCTGCTGCTCCTCAGGCAGAAGCAGAAACCCTTTTTCCTCTAACCCCAGGCACCCCAGAGCCTGCCTGCCAAACAATTCAAATTCCATTGGCAAACAAACATCCTGAAAAAGTAATGAGTTTTCCCTCAGAATCACTCATGTACCAACCTCAATTACTCCATTCCAGACCAGCGTTGTAGCTGCTATTTAAAGAAGGGAAATGGGGCCCTGAGGTGAAGGAAACCTCTGGTGAAACTGGCCTTGGATTTGGGTGGATTTTGAGATGAAAAGTCACATGTCAGGGAGGTCACACCCTCTTCCCCAGCTCTGGAGAAGTTTATTCTTCACCTCGAGGCTACCACAGACAAGATCCAAGGTGATTTGCAATAAATCCACCCAGATTCTTAACCTGCCACAAGCTGTATTGGTTTTGTGTTCAAAGCAAACCTCTCTGGGTTCTCTCTGAGTGAAAGGATAACATAATTTCACTCTTCCTACAATCTGGGCTTAGCTGGGAACCACTCCAGTGCCACCCTATGCCTGCTTAGGACAAGCAGCAAACACCTCCCTGCCCTCTTCAGGAAAACTTGTAAATAATCAGGATGTCACACTCAAAGCTGTTTCAATTTTGAGCCCTGCACAAGGGATGGAGAGCAGAGCTCCTCCCAACCCCTTCCCACGCCAGGATGATGCACAAGCTGCTCCTTCCTGCCCTGCCCCAGCCCTGGGGGGCAGGGGTGGCCTTTGGGGCACCCCAGAGGGCACTGCCACTCCAGGGGGCGTGGGGAAGGGGATGCAATGCCCAGAGAGAGAGAAATCTTGAGTGTTGAGGGAGAAATCTCTGCAAGAAGCAGCCCAACTTATCATGCAGGGGTTGCTATGGCAACCCACCCAGTTAATGCTTCATGGGAGGAAAAAAAAAAAAAGAGAGAAAAAAAAAAGAGAAAAAAAAAAGGCTGAAAAGGCTGGCACTTGTGCACAGGCACAGCAAGACGAGGAGATAAAAATAATTTCAGCACCCTGCCCCCACTAATCCCTCACTGCCACGGTCCCTGAGGCTGGGACAGGGCAGTGGGAACGGAGCCCTGCGTGTCTGGGCTCCTCTGCCATCCCCAGCACATCAGCCTGGGGGACACAGCAGAGCCAGCACGGCATCAGCTGCTCCCGGCGCCCTGCAGGACTCCCACAGCCAGCCCTGCCACCCCCGAGGCTCAGAACGGGGGAAAAGGAGCCCCTTTGTGGTCCCTGCCACCCCCGAGGCTCAGAACGGGGAAAAAGGAGCCCCTTTGTGCTCCTCACCCTGCTCCAGCCAGGATGGAAGGAGCAGGGCTGTGCAGAGGAGCCCTGCGGGATAATGAATGCCAATTTAGAGATGTTGGATGTAATGGATGTAGGCACCCTTCCCACGCACTCCAACATCCGTGCTGCGCGAATCCCAGGCAAGGGAGGGCTGCTCTCTCTCTCTCTGTTGCTTTCTCAGGGTGCCTGGGGGGTTAGAAAGGCTCATTCAGATTTCTCTTTTTTCACACTCGAGGTTTAAAATGAGCTCCCCGTGTACCTGCCAGCACCTGGATCCTCTGAATGTTCTAAACTGGAGGCAACTCCGGCTTTGCTTTTCACACACCTCTGTGCCTTCATTCCCAGCTGATGCTGAGGACTTGATCTGCAGTTTCCAGGTGCCCCCAGCCCCTTCCCAGACAATATTCCAGGGGTAAATCCTCATTAATGCCTTTATTTGCAAGTCCAGAGTGCCTCAGCTGCCCAACCTGCTCTCCCCACACAGAAATCACACCTGCATTTGTGTTGCACTGTTGCAACCCTGGATACTGAGAGCTTTGGGTTAAAAGGGAACATAATTTAGGTGCCATTTCTTAATTGGATAGTTTGGCCTTAAAAAGCCTTGTAGAGAAAGACAGTGAGCCATTTTGTAGCTTTTTAGTAGAATGATGTAGAACTCAGGACTGGTAAGACTGGGATATAGAAAAGAAATAATAAACATCTGAGTCTGGACATGAAATACCATCTCCAGCACTTTGATCCCAGCCTTGACAGAGGCAGGAAAAAAAGCAGCATTGTGCTGTTCTTTTGGGGTTTTTTTTTGCCAATCTACCTCGTCATGGAGTGTGACAGAGTGTGAATACCCCCATGATTCCCCACAGCTCTGCTCCATCCTGAGCAAATCTGTGATTTCTGTCACACACACCCTGCAGGACCTCTCTCTGTTAGACACATGTTGAGCTTGTCCTTGATTTAGTGCTCTTCCTGCTTCCCCCCAGGGCCCACAGGTCGCAGCTCCTTTGCCATCCTCCTCTCCTCAGCCTCCTCTATTTATCCTTGGCTCTGGGGGCTGCTTTTCCATCAGGACTCAGAGCCAGAGGGGCAGGATTTCAGCAAGATCTGTGAGCCAGAAGTGGCTGCCCCTGCCAGCAGCCTGCCCTTCCTGAGAGCATTCCCAGAGCATTCCCAGGGCATTCCCAGCCTTCCAGAGCCAGGGAAATGCTTTCTGAAACGAGGAGCAGCCTCACCCAGGCAGAGCTGCGCATGCACAGGGGCCTGGCAGGGTCAGGGATTCCTTGGAGCAGCAGCCACACTTCGGAGGCTGAAAATTCCCCTCTCTGTGTGCACGAGCCCAGAGCACATTCCTGCACCTTGCTGGCACGTTGTGGTCAGCAATTCAATCAACAATTTATTTCTTTTTTAACCCAGGCTATATTTAGAGGGGTGTGACTGTATACATCCTGGAAATTCGAAGTCCTGGTGTGGCTCCAGGTGCTTTTGGGCATTGATTTCTGGGAGTGGATGCCAAGAAAATCAGGCACAGAGGGAAGCCTTTGTGTGTGCTGCTTTAGCCATCCCAGCCTAATGAGGTGGCACTTTCAGATTTGCTTTTAGGCCTCTCCTCAGCCCTGGATGGAACCCATTAGTGTGTCAGGTTGCCACCCATATTCATTGACATCTGCTCTTTTAATTTGGGGATTCTCACTGCTTGTAAAACACACAAGTGCATCAATTATTTCAGCTCCGGGTGAGGATTGTGTTTTTGTGGAGGAAAGCTTGTTCAGCAAATGTTGCTGTCTTACCTTGGCTGCTGCTGTTCCTTAAACATGAATAAAGGAAATAAAGCTGAATCTGCTCCCAGCTGTCAGTAAACATGGACATAAATCATCCCCACATCCCTTAAAAGACCAGGAGACCTTGCAATGGAGATTTTTGGTCTGATGCCCCTTATTGCTTTGCACAGTCCAGTCCCCCATTGTGAGACAGAAACTTTTGGGGATTTTGGCTGTGTTTTGCACCCTCCATCTGGGGGTTCCCAGCTTTGTCCTTCTTGTAGCACACAGTCAGCCTCTTTCACCTAAAATGGCAAACACATTTGTAATAAATTAGACACCACAAAAGAGAAAGAGAAAGGAGGAAACAGTTTTCCAGCTTAAAGGTCTTTTGAAAGGTCTTTTGTTTTCTGTCAGTGAAGAACATCTCCCTGGTCATATTTAAAGCTGCTGTGTAAAACAGCAGAAGCTACCCAGAGCTTTGAATCGGTAAAATCTCATTTTCTTTCTCCAAAACACCAATTTTCCAAAGAGAATTCCTTGCTGGCACTTTGGTGTCTAAACAGGCACCTCCTCCTGGCTGGGTGTTCTGCTACAACTTGTTTATTTTAGTGGTTTCCACAATGTTGTTGAGAGAGAAATGGAGACAGAAAAAAGTTTCAAAGGGTGACCTTGCAAATAAGACTGGATACTTTAGAGAAATAGAACTATGTAGAAGATGAACTGTAGTGGAATGGAATGGAATAGAATAGCATGGAATGGAATGGAATGGAATGGAATGGAATGGAATGGAATGGAATGGAAAGGAATGGAATGGAATGGAATGGGATGGAATGGAATGGAATGGGATGGAATGGAATGGAATGGAATAGAATGGAATGGAAAGGAATGGAAGGGAATGGAACGGAATGGAAAGGAATGGAATGGAACAGAAGGGAATGGAAAGAAAGGAATGGAATAGAAGATGTACTGTAGAATAGAAGATGTACTGTAGTAAGACCCACGAGGGGTAATTTTAGAAGATTGGCTTCAAGGCATTCACAGAATGGTGTAGCAAAAGCTGATAGGCCAGGAAACACTTATAGTGTAATTAAAATAAAATACTGTATATTATAATAAGTTGGTTTGGAAATACTGGAAATAGTTGCTTTCTGATTGTGATGGAGTGAATTATAACATCTGTATTGCCTCACCCTTCTCATGAGACTGAAAATGGAATAAAAATGTTTAAATTTTTATTTAAGAATCTCTCAATTGCCTCATGTCTGGGTCAGAAAAGGACCCGATCCGGCAGTGTGTGATGCTGGAGAGCATCATACATTATTGTATATTAGAATTAGAAAATAGTTGGTTTCTGATTGCGATGGAGTGAATTATAACATCTGTATTGTCTCACCTTTCCCATGACACTGAAAATGGAATAATTTTTTTTTTTAAATATTTATTTAAGAGTCTCTCAATGCCCCATGTCTGGGTCAGAAAAGGACCCGACCCGGCGGTGTGCGATGCTGGAGAGCAGCGCTCCCGCATTCCCGGCAGATAGCGCTGTGCCCCCGGGGCCGGACACAGCCCGGGCTGTCCCTGCCTCCTCCCGCGGGCACTGCGCTCGTTATTCACCTCAGAGAGTCCCAGCACCCACAAAAACTTTGTAAACCCCCGGCTAAATGCGCACCGCAGCCTTTCGAAATCCCAGGATTTAGTGAGTGAGATCCTCAGCTGGAAATCTCTTCTCCAGGAAAACTCTCTTTAGTTTATCTACAAGCAGCTGAGGTGTCTGCATCACACCTTTTCCCCAGCTGCTGTGAAATGCTACAGAAATACATCAATTTTTTAAAAAAACCAATCAAATCGGAGGTGTAAATCAACACTAAAGTATCACATGGCAACTAATCAACCGCAGTAATTAATATGTGGCGAGCAAATGCAAATTTTCCCCTTTCAGGCCAAAGATTTGAGTTCTTGGTTTAGCAAAGCCAAGAAATGTCTGCGACAGAGCAGCTCTGACACATCCTGAAAGCATCTGGCCATAAAGGACTTGAGTGATGCATCATCATCATCATCATCATCTCTGAGCAACCTCCAGGATTACATTTCCACGGCACAATAAATGCAGGAGCGATGCAGAAATTCCTCTCCAGCTGAACCCTGGACCAATACCAGCCCTGCCCCTCTCCACGCGCTTGCCTTGCTCCTGGCTCCTCCTCTGCCTCCTGCAGGAACCGTTTTCTCGGGAATAACTCAATTTCTCCAGCAGAGCATCCCCAGAGCAGAGGCAGCTCACAGGAGCCAGGGAATTCCCTGCAGGTCACCGAGTGTTGGGAAGGATGAAAGTTTGACAAGAAAGTCTCACAGATGTGTGTGCTTGGCAGAAAGATTTTTGAATGTAGAATCTGAAGAAGGAATAGAGATGGAAG